>CM032132.1:30807378-31407378 GCA_018894105.1 Jacaranda mimosifolia | reverse complement strand
CAAGAAAACTATTGTTGATGTCGCTGAAAAGCTCCTCCAACCATCGTACCTGCACTTGACTTAGAATCTTCGTTGAGAACATCCTTGTCCAAAATAGTAAGTGAAGTCCCAAATCTGAGTTTAGCTGATCAAATCCGGGGCAACCCACCATCTAGCGCACAATAAGGTTAATATGGATTCATTCTGGGGTATGAACAAAGATACACAGGCCATGTTTGTCAAATTGCTCTTTTTGGGTAATTTGTAATTTTAATAGCGCCTGCAGTCCATGATGGTTTGCTTGTATGCCAAACATTTAGGCCTTATTCTACTCTAACATGCAAGGGTTGGGTCATGTGTTAATTTTGTAGTACACTTTTTGCATTTGGAGGGTAGTTTGTATTAATATGTTGTCTACGTTTCCTGAATGCTAAGCTTTTAGCTCCTGTGGTGTTTTACATGGCTTTGGATGGTGACAATCTTAG
Organism: Jacaranda mimosifolia; assembly: GCA_018894105.1. Taxonomy (NCBI): domain Eukaryota; kingdom Viridiplantae; phylum Streptophyta; class Magnoliopsida; order Lamiales; family Bignoniaceae; genus Jacaranda; species Jacaranda mimosifolia. The sequence continues at coordinate 31,406,914 of CM032132.1, read as the reverse complement.
GATTACGGGTTCATGTTGATAACTTGGCCCAATCTATGTCGTTAAACGTGTAAACTATTGTGATTAGGTAGTTTGCATGGACTTTAGTTTATGAATCTCTTACTAAGATATGTTATTATTTTTTGGAGACTTTTTCTTGTTGGCATTCTTTGGATTATGCCACATTTCAAATTTGCATTCTCCTATTTCGTGGATTGGCAGTTGGCATCTTTGTGAATGCTTGCATTTTATCCAAGCTGGACTTTATTTGGTGGTCAAATGAGTGCCATTTTTTTATGTTACTGATTCTTGGCTTCAGCGAACCTAAATGGATCTGCAAACTGTAATGCATAAATCCAACAGGCCTAACCACACATCATGTCAAATTATGATAAATATATATAGATTATATATATTAAATATATACACTGCATAAACGTAATCCCATGTATAGTATACAAAGACAGAGACAACCAGTGGAGTCATAGCATTGAGATAGTTGCATGGGGTGGAGAAATGAAACATTGGATTGGATCCGACAGAGAGTTGATACTGACTGATGGCATGTTGGCATTTGTCCAAGCATTATTATGTTATATAGAACAATATAAGCCAAACATTACCAAATAGCATATGAATGGCTTTGGTTCATCATAAAGATGGCAAAGTAATCTGGACATGTCCTTGGAGCTAGCTATTATCAGCCAAAGGTCTGTGAATATCATATATTAGTTTAAATATCTAAACTAAATCTTTTAAGAGATAATTTATTTTTTATTTTATATCATAAAAAGATCAAGCATATAAATATATATAAATATTCAACTTGATTGACAACCCATCTAAGTTAAGTTTGTTTTTAGCAATATAAAATATAACTATAATACTTTAGTACCCTTATTACATAAAATAATTTTATATGTGCATGACCTACATGCAACTTGACATGCAAATTGTTTCTCTAGAAAAAAAGGGCCACAAAACCCATTATAAAAGAATTTCAAGTTGACATGCAAATTTCTAATATTATGATAATATCCCATTATAAAAGATTTTCAATTAAATTTCAACAAAATTTGACATGCAAAATTCATATTGACACGCAAATTTCTAATATTATAATAATATCCCGTGTATAGTATACAGAGACAGAGACAGCCAGTGGAGTCATAGCATTGAGATAGTTGCATGGAGTGGAGAAATGTAACATTGGATTGGATCCGACAGAGAGTTGATACTGACTGATGGCATGTTGGCATCTGTCCAAGCATTATTGTGTTATATAGAACAATATAAGCCAAACATTAACAAATTACATATGAATGGCTTTGGTTCATCATAAAAATAGCAAAGTAATTTGGACACGTCCTTGGAGCTAGCTATTATCAGCCAAGGGTCTGTGAATATCATATATTAGTTTAAATATCTAAACTAAATCTTTTAAGAGATAATTTATTTTTTATTTTATATCATAAAAGATCAAGTATATAAATATATATAAATATTCAACTTGATTGACAACCCATCTGAGTTAAGTTTGTTTTTAGCAATATAAAATATAACTATAATACTTTAGTACCCTTATTGCATAAAATAATTTTATATGTGCATGACCTGCATGCAACTTGACATGCAAATTGTTGCTCTAGAAAAAAAGGGCCACAAAACCCATTATAAAAGAATCTCAAGTTGACATGCAAATTTCTAATATTATGATAATATCCCATTATAAAAGATTTTCAATTAAATTTCAACAAAATTTGACATGCAAATTTCATATTAACACGCAAATTTCTAATATTATAATAATATCCCATTATAAAACCATATTCAACGAAATTTTTATCTTAATTTAAGTGACTGAAGTAATAAATAGGAAGTGCTACTTTTATCTTAATAAGTAGATTGTTATTATTCCCAAATTATGTCTGAGTAATTAGTTTCATTATCAGTGGGTTAATAACGCTAGCTAATCTATAGTGGTTGTTTAATCTAAGGGTGTTTGCGGTTTGGATTAAATCAATTTTGGGTCAAAAAGCTGACCGATCCAAATTAAAAAGTTCGATTTTGATTGATTTTCAATTTTTTGGATCGGTTTGTTGGTTTTTTTTTTTTTTTGGATTGAATTGGATTTGAATACCCCTAGTTTAATCAAAAGGGAATAATGCACATCTTCTCTAGCTAGCATAATAAAACAAAATTATTCATAACAGCAAGATGGGCAGACTAATGTTACTGCCACACTTTTCAATCAACTAAATCCTCCATAAAATCAGCAGGGCAAAAAAAAAAAAATCCATCCATAAAAATTGGCATTATTTTGACACACATACAACAAGGTGGCAACACCTCAGCCAACATTTGGCGCGACAACATAATAATGTTAACAGCTGCTTATTGTGACAAACGTGCACCATGGGGAAGTGTATGATTATGGATCCAAAATCCACATAGTTAGGAGACACCAATACACTCTTAAATTATAAATAGTGAGATACCTCACTTATTTCCATGGCATTTGGGGGTGCTAGATCAAGATGCATGAAAGCTCGATGGACCCCAAGTGGGGGAAGCATTCATTAACCCAAATATCTCGATTTCATCATTTTAGGTCCACAGATGATCGTACACACCGGAGAATGGATTAATGTTTGAGGGTCCAATCGGATTAGGATTCGTGAACTTTACAGAGTCTTGGCTTGCATCATCGTGCCCATAAACCTTGGCCAAATTATTCCAGAAAGATGAAGACAAAGGTTGGCTTATTGATTGTGCAGGGGTTGCCAATGGTGCCGCAAGATTGTTGACCATATGCACAATGGAGTCAGTAGCACTATCGGATGAGATTTGGATGATGACCATATTTTGAAATAGGTTATTCGGCTTGGGTTCCATAAAAATCTCACATAGCTTAAACCATTGCGTTTCCCCTCTAAATATGCATGCTTCCGATAAAGGAAATTTCTACAAAAAAAACAAAACATGTATTTAGACAAGATAAGGAAAATATTACTACAGAGAAAATGATGACCAAGATAGACAAAAATGAAAATTATGCCATGGTAACGTAGTCCCATATTTAGGGGTTAGCCATCACGATATTGTTTTGTTCATTATGATGAACAGGCGATAATGAGAGCAAAAATCCAAACACACGATGCCTCTGTTGCAGATACTTGAAATGAGTGATTGCTTCTTTAGTAGTTAAATTCATCCCAAATTTATCATTAACTGACTGAATGCATGAGGTAATCACAGTGACATCGGAGCGACTGAGATATCTTCCATCCAAACGAGCAAACCCCATGATCCGTCTGATGAAATCCCTCTCAATCTCCTGGACCCATGGTGGCAAATAGAAAATTTGATCTTGCCTTCGAGGATTTTATGGTGCCATCCTTAGTATTTGGATTGGAATGGTGTTTTCAATATATGTCAATAAGAGAGTCTGCTTCCCCCTCACTTCAAAAAGAAGGCTTTTAATCTGATAATATGTGCATGCTCCATTCGTATTTATGGACTATGTATATCATTGGTAGTATGATAGGAAATGACTGAAGCCACAACCTTTTCATGGAGTTCTCAAATCACAAACAACTTGTTGCCACAAGTGGATAGTAAAAGCATGAACATCAATTGGTACTTAAGCCTGATCCAAAGCTGCACATTTTGCACCAATAGAAGAAAAGTAAACAACCTAAGCCCATTTATGACCTTGGAATACTTGAGGCGAGCATTTGCTAATAATTTGATGTAACACTTCTCACCTATCTTTTATGTCAAAAGCACATCACTCCTAGGCTTGGCGTGACCCTCGTGGTCATGTGGGCCACCAATGGGCCACGCATAATAGTGGAGTCTGGACATTTTGCAGCAAAAATCCAAGAGTAGGAGGTCAATTTAGGAGTGATATGCTACAGAATAAAATCACTTTTTAGTAGTCCCTTGTCCTCCGTTATTGGCAACAAATGCCAACGTTTTAAATATAATTTCCATTTCAGCAATATTTCCTACTTTTAGCATGATTTTGTATGTACATAATGTTGAATTAGCTGGTCCACCAAGCGGTACTCATTTTGCTTACTTTATTATATACATAATGGGCTTAAACTAGGATTACATACAGGGATTATTATACATAAGAATTAGCTGAGATTATTGTTATTTTTTTCCCCTAGTAATATAGTTTAGTTTAGCTTAGATGTCTCTTTAAGGTTTTATATATATATATATATTTACACCTCATATAAATATATGTATAAAGCTTACTGCCATATGGAGAAAGATGCATGCTAGAAGTGCCACATACATAAAGTTATCAAATATGTTTAATTAATCTATTAGGTTTAATACGCTAGCATATAAAAAATTTGCCGGATATTCCATGCACACCCAGGCCATAATCCAAAACACATGCTAGAACATTGTTTAATCGTCTGCTACGATCCTGCCTAAGGTGACTGGAACACGACATTAGCTTCACAAATAAAAATTAATCACAAATACAATGTGATGAAAAAGTATCACCCATAAAGAAACACGTATCATGCAAATAGGAGGTTAATACAAGCTGAACACAATAGTCATACATATTGTTTGCAATTCATATTAATTTACACCTACATATCCACGTTTACTTACTTAAACACATGCTAGAACACCAACTTTCCTATAACCAAACCCATTACCAAACTAACAAAAGCAACAAAGATAGCATACCCACAACCGAGACAACTACCAAAAAGTATTGCAGATTTTATATCCGGGAGAGGGGAAGGGCCTATACACTTTAGGAGGCACAGAACGCGGGAAATGAATTGAGAGACCTGTATGTGAACTCTTGCTATTCTCTTGATGATCAAAGCAACTACTACCTAGGGTCTATAAATTGCATTTAGTTGAATGAGTGTGTGCATAGCCACCAGGATTGCATGGACTCGAAGATGCTTGTTTGTATGATCCAGGCTCACCGTGTGAATATTGCCACGTGACACCGTGATACACATCTATCCATATGAAGTGGCCATCGTGATTACTTCCTCTGGGGCACCTATATAACTAACGACCAGGATTCTGAGATGTACGAGATTGACGTAAGACCACAGGTCCGCCACCATAAGGGTATTGTGATGATGATTTCAAATACTCCCTTTACAAACACATGAACTTAATTATACACGATTGACAAAATATAAAAGCAAAAGCTCAAGCATAAGAACATTATACACTTGGTAATCAAACCAGTTTACATATATTTCTTTTTTAAATAATTTGAAACATGTTAATTATGACAAAATCATCTATGTATGTAATAAAAAAAAAATTCACAACCTAATAGAAAGACAACATACAAACAGGTCATATGTATTCATATTTAGTAGTAAAATGGGTGAGGAGTGCATAAATCGTTAGAATCATTTATGTAAAGATGAATACACAATCACATTATGTTTTCTTCTTACCTAACTCTTATGGAAAACATTATTAAATGGGTGGATCACAATCGTGCTTATGTGGATATTAGTCAAATACGGTACTTAAACAAACTAAAATATAATATGCAATGGCATTACAAAATCTTTGTTGTTTTAACAATAACCGATTTCATCAGAACAGAAAGTGTCGCCTTTCTTCCTGTTCCGGCTTCACCGTAATATCCCCTTTAGGTAAACGCACCATGGAGTGACCATTCTCTTTAATCAAATAAAGCAATTTCTTTGAATTTCATAAATATATTGTCTTACCTGACATTGGATAGCTTTTTAAAGGATCCCAAAGGAGCTATTCCTATTCTTCAGACTACAAAACTTACCCCAAACATCGTCATTTCATTATTACCATACCAATGATATTGGTACTCCTGCAGTACCGGGTAAAGGAAATAAGTAGGTACATATTCTGTCAATCAACTCTGCGTAGGAAGCGTAGCCGTTCAATCAAGAGGAATTAGGGTCATTTTTCCTAATTAATCAATCCACAAGTGTACATATCATAGTTCAGTGGAAAGGTTAGTGTTGGCATAACTATTCCCATTCAAGTCTGGTGGAGCCTCCATGTTTAGCCCTCCAAGTTTAGAGTGAAGCAACTAACACATTGATATTCCATACATGTCTTTGGATATCTACATGTGAATCTATATACAAGGAAAGAAACAAGATGAGCAGCAAGCTGAAGCAAAAATAAGCAGGACAGCTCATACAAAATTGGCCTACAGGGATACAACCAGCGAGGTAAGATCGAGTTTCTAATTTCAGTGACTAAGTTATCAACAAAAGAAAAAAAACCATGAACTTGTGGTGTTATGTTATTGGAGTAATTCTTACTTATGATTGGAAGTCTTTACCTACACTAATGAATGACCATTTTTGAAGGCACATAAGGATTCAATATTTCTAACAGCTTGAGCTAATATGTAAAGAAATCTTTTTGTTGATGTATTCAAGTTTGTGGGACTATTTTAGGACAAGAAATAAAGGAATAAACCATATTATAAGTAGCTTTATTCATGATAAAGCTTTATAAGTATCTTTTTGTTGATGTATTCAAGTTTGTAACATAAATTCATGATATTCTAAAACATTGTATAGTGACATATTTCCATTATTGGAACAAGTGTTATTTTTATTTGCTTATATTGAAATTATAATTATCAATTGTTCTTTACCCCTTGGTGGCTGTATCAAGGTTTTGAACCTTGTTTCTTTACAATTCTACCTTATTTTGCCAAAAAATTTCTTCTAGTTTTTGAACTTTATTGGATTATATTAGATTTGCTTTGAACATATTAGATTTCAGTGGAAGGGTTGGTGTTAGCATGACTATTCCTATTCAAGTCCGGTAGTACCTCAATTTAACAAATCTGAAAATTGTCATTACAAATTACACAATACTATTTTGAATTTCCTACTTCATCAGTTCAGAAATGAGATATAAACAGTGAAACAAGCACAAGCAACATCACAATTACTCCAAGATTAAAAGCTACATGTTCGAATGACCCAAATATTGCACAAATCTCACAAGTTGGCCCACATCGGGAACATCCATTTTCACCATATATAATTGTACAATGCAAGATATTGAAACAAATAGAGAATTGAAATGGCACACAAGAGGATGGAAATCCATACCTGGACCTAGGCTATGAGATCTGCAGCAGCCGTAGTGTTCACTTTCAGCAGATTTTCCTATTCTTCCTTCGGAGCAACATATCGTTGATGAGAAAAAGCATCAATTTTTGGGGAGAGTATGATGAATTATGTCTATCATTGAGGGATATGTATTTGACAAGGGTTTGAATGACAAAGGGCAAAATGGGTATACCATTTATAGTAATGCATAACAAATGTGGCTAATATCACCCATTAATCTCACTACTACAATAGCCCCCATTACAAAAATTCCGAATCAAATGAGCATAGAAAATTAAAAACTATGTTGAGTTGTTAGCCTATTAGTGTAGATCTCACACATAAAATGTGATATTAGATGTTCGAATCTAGTGAACACCTGGCATACATATGTATAAATAAAAAAATGAGAAAATATTAATTTAATTTTTATATAATAGTATATTTTCTTAAATATTTAATTATATTATTTTTAAATGTATTTGATGTAACAAAATTAGTACCCAAGAGAGATCAAGTGCTTCTCAACTTATTACAACTTAGTACAATTTGCTTTGTGTTTGCTTGCTGGTCAAATTCTAATTTAAATATTGGAGTGTTTTTGTTGAGCAACTCCGAACACCTCTTAATGTCTGATAAGTTAAGAAGTTATGTCGCTATCTAAGTTACATAAAGCGTAGCGGGAGCAGGAGCGCAAGAACGGAAAAAATAAAAAAAACTTGGGAGCGGGAGCATCTTAGAGCACATTTAAAAAATAATTATTAAATATTTTATATATGTATATAGATGCCATATTCCTATAGAATATGATCAAAGAAGAAAAAATATGCAAATACTAATATAATTAGATGAATTTAAAGAGTCAAAAGAATCAAATTTATGTCATTAAAAGATCCAACAAATAGATTTTTTCATTTGTTCACTATCAATAAACAAAAGTCTAATTGATTCAATTCAACCTCATATAAATACATATTTCTATTTACTAGACTAATGTGATTACATCGAATACATGCATTGCACTAACTATCCAAAATACAAAGATAAAAGAAATATGTCATTAAAAAAATTAGAAACCAAAATCTTAACATTGATAATTCAAATGTGAATTAAAAATTAGAGAAACAAAAAAAAATCCTAAATTAGATGATAAGAATCTCATTGTTCATGAATAAGAAATAATTTCTACAAACACAACCGCTTACAAGTTTTCATCCTACCATCGAATATAAAAAGTCCCAAATTATTGCAAAAGAAATAACACCAATTTCATACCTGACTCATAAGTGTCAGACAAATTAAAAAATAAAGAAAAAGATATCAAATTTTTGTTGTCATATTTTTAATTCGAGTTTGATTTTAAAGGATTTGAATTTTGAGTATTGAGAATTTTATTTCTAAAAATTATAAGTTGAAAGAGGAAATGGGTTTTGACTTTTAAACTCAAGAGTTCTGATTTAAATTGGGGGTGTTGTCGTGGGGTTGAGCATGGGGGCTTTATATATATATATATATATTATAATATAATATAACATAAATATTTATATTTTTATCAAAAATAAATAAATAGGTAAGATTTAGTGCGATTTAATAATATAAAACGCAAACTAATAATGAATAGAGCGTGATTTTAAAAAATTTTAAGTTGAAATTTAGTAAATTTTAAATCTCCTCTTATAAAAATTAATTTCACGAAACAATGAAACTTAAGTCTGGAATTAAAAAATTTTAAGTCGCCTTAGAGCGGCGCTCCCGCTCTTAATTTGCCAGAGTGCGACCGGAGCGCTAGAGCGACAGTAGGGGGTGGAGGATTATGTGACTTAGGTCCCCATCCTTTTTGAATTTGGTATGATCTTACTTTTAGAATTCTAATAGGGCTCTTTATAAATCTTTTTAACATTTGGGCTTAACGGTTTTCATTGGTTTTAAGCTTGATTCTAGGCTAATCTTCCTTCATTGGCCCATCAAGCTAAAGCTCATCAATACTCTATAGCAATAGTGACCTTCCTTAAGTTAAAAAGTTGTCTATCTTATCACCAAATACTAAAGAAAATAATATGGCTGAAAAATAGAGAAAATAAAATTGAAAAGAAAAGACAAAATTAAAAAAATAGAAAGAAAAAAGCATAACATGTGCAAAGCCGAGAGGGGAAAAAAAAAATCAAACTACTCTAATTTTTCTAAGTGAATTAAATTGATCAATGTATTAGAAAATATTAAATAATTATGCAAATATCATATGAATGAGAATTCGTGTTTGTTTTCATATTTAGACAGATTCATTTTTATGTTTGAATTTATTCAATCATTTTTTCCAAAGTTTGGACTTTCTTTAGGGGAAAGTCCAACAGAACTGAAACAATTTAAGTTGATAAGGACCCAAAAAAGGAGTATACTAAGGAAGAAAGTTTTAGTGAAAAGGAAAATAATAACTAAAGTAGAGAAGATGACTGAATATACGTTTAATGGAGAAGATCAATCCATTGTTTTTATCAATCCATGGAAAATGTATACAAAGGCAAGAATTGAACAACCCCTTAATGAAAATCAGAGAGTTATTCACACATTATTGAATAGGAATGTGGGATTCCTATCCTTGATAATGTTGTCATCATTCAATTATTTATTTATTTTTTTGTTGAATGGATCCATTTAATAATGTAAAATATTACAATGCGATAAAAAAAGTCAATTAAATTACAAAAGATCCTCAATTCCAGTTAAAACTTCATTAAGGCCTTTAGGAACAAAATTTTTAATTGTGAATGTTTATTCATTTACCATTTAATAACTCCAAATCAAATCTTGGTGAATGACTATTTGCAATCTAACAATTTAAAATAAACTTTTCAAGTAATTAAATATTATTTAATGAAAGAAAATGAGAAAATCTGTAAGCCTGATCATGCAGTAACATTATCTTCAATTTATATTTGTATTTTCTCCATCCTAATTGTTGTCAGGAAACATCTTAATAGTAAGTCTTAGGCTATTCATTTGTGAAAAAATAATATATCTGATTTTGCATGGAAATGATGTGACTAAAATTGGATTTAAGGATATTTAGGTAATTTGACTAAGAATAATGAACCAACCCTAAAGTTAATTAACTAAGTAAATGGGCCAAAGAGTTCAAAGGACAAGCCTAGCCTATAAAGAGTGTAAAAAAATCCTAATGGGCTTAAGCCTGTCAAGACTAAAATCGATAAATATGAAGTTCCAAAGAGAAATGAGACACAAGAAATCATTTGCTAATATTCTTAGAGTGGAAGAACTCTTGAGAAGAACAAATCTCTCTACGAACATTCCTAAGAAGACAAATCAACATCTACTATTTTTTGGAAAGGACCTTGCTCCACTTCCAATGAGCATTATCTTAGCGTCATCTATAAGAAACTCAAAGGAAGAAGAAGGAATGTTAAGGATGCAGGAGGGGTTTAGAGTTTACCTTTTCAATACCCAAGTAGCACCGACATTCGATGATGTGGAGAGCTACCAGCCATAGGCATCTTTACAAGCAATGCCAAAGTTATTCCCTAGTGCATTCATCCCCTAAGAGAAACATCAACAAACTACGCGTCGTTCCCTGGAGATCTCACAACGTTGCTGACTCCAAAAATGCTAACAAGTTTGTTAGAAAATGTTACCGTTCAAATCTTGTCCAACTTAACTGTTCAGCACATGGAAGAGCTACTACAACCTTATTGGAAGGATTGTGGGGCTTCTCCCTCCCTAAAGCTAACTACCCAAAGGACCAACCCTAAGTGAAGCTTCACTTCTCTTTCTTTATTCCAACCTAAGATTTCCCATTCCTCCTCCCAAGGAAGCCCTTTAAATTCGATATCTGCTGTGATCGAATGGTAGACTCAGACGCTTGCACTAGAAATCCCAGATGACGTAAGAAACTTGTCTCTATCTATGGCAATAGCTCAGATAAAGATGCATGAACTGACTAATGGAGAGCATAGTCAAAGCAAAGTACCTATGGTATGTGGGCATAACTAATCTCAGGCATTTGCCACTTACACTCTATTCACTATTCCATGAGAAAAGGTTCTATGTGAGGCCTTACAACGTGGTTATGTCATGCATATTCCTTAGAAGATGATGAAGGAGATAGAAAAGCGAAAGATGGATAAATAGTGACCAGCATTGTAGATACACCACTGAGTGGTGTAGACAACTAAAGGATGAGATCGAAAGGTTGGTTTAATCAAGACATTTTGGAGAGTATAGATGTAGGATCCAAGTTGACGAGGGTAAGAATCATTTATGAGCGTATTAAGCTGAAATCTAATTCAGTTGACCGAGGTGAAGGTTGGTGAGAATACTCTCGAAGTATTGGGGTCGAGTCCTGCGATCAACAGCAAACATCAGGCTAGCCGAAACACCTTTGACTAAGGCACTCCGACACTCAAGTCAATATATCGACTAAAAAATATAGTAGCAGAGTGATGGCCTTAAAATGATAAATGGCATACCTTACTGAAGGCTGGCAGTGGGATATTTATAGCATTCCCAATGTAATTGATATGACTATGGTGCCCTTGTTGAGCAGAAAAGGGCTTTTGTCCTTACTTGAGGGCTTTGCAGTCTTCTTCCACTTGTATACTATTCCAGGTGGCACAGCCTAGGGCAAAGTGGGTATACTGGTGGCGTGCACTAGCCTGGCGCCTCTGAAAAAGGGATAGTACTGTGGTGGCATACGCTATTAATGCGGGGGCACGCCTCCTAGTAGAGCATTCAATGCGACTGAGAGATTGTCGCATAAGCTTGACCTCCCAGGTTAAAGTGAATATCGACAAGGTGTAACTCTGTTGGGCTCAAGCCTTCCTAGTTGACTGCTGAATCAAGTATCTCCGGTAGTGGTTGACCACAGCCTGGTCGACAAGGCGAAAGCTAAATAGTGTAGTCAACATATGTCCGATCGATAATGTGGTTAGCCTACAACAAGTTTGGCTTACTAGGTACTTGGGCCACCTCTATCCTGGTCGAGTGTAGTTGGGTTGGGCCTGCTGGGCTATCCCATATCATGAGTCCCCCCACTTTCGAGTCCTGATCGAGATTATCAATGAGAATGAATGGAGAGTAGTTAATATGCGGAAAACTAGATGTGCTCGATGAGAACTTTAGAGCATCGATCAAAGTTTCAAAAGTCGACTGGGTTCTGGTGCATTAATGTATGTGTTACATTATTAGGTCACGTGAAGCGTCAAGCGATGGATGGGTAATTATTACAGTTGTTTCGGTTGCCACGCGCTGAGACCTATAAATAGGGATGGTGAAAATTCTCATTTTCACTTTTACCGCATTTCGTCAGGTCAATTTATTCAGTTGTTCTACATTTATAGTCAACTGCACTCTGGTTTAGACTTCTACATCGCGTAAGTTTTCAAAATTCTTTCGAGCAAGTCATTACTTTGTTGCATCTCTATCATATTAGGAGTATTCAGGGAAGAAGGTATCTAGGGGAGTGACAGTGAGGCAACAGGGTCAGATTAAGATCCAATCCGTGGGGAGGGCAACTCGACTAGCGAGTTTGATAGTTCTTCAAATGATAGTTCAAGCTCCAGCAGCTCAAGTGACGACCGTATAACCACTGTGGGTGATGCTGGGCCTAGCTAGCCCTCTGTTTCCCATGGTCGGCTATTCACCCCCGATCACTATAGTGAAATCGTGTCCAAAATTACCCTAGCAAACCTTACACTTGTTAGACAACTTTATCACATTCCTCCGGAGTACGAGCTAATCATCCTTGATCCCACTAATAGGATGCACCTACCACCCGCTGGATGCATGACTGTATTCGAAAAGGCCTTCAGGTGCAGGCTCAGGTGTCCCCTTACTCAATCTGTAGTCAACCGGTTGATAGGTCTACAAGTCTATATAACCCAGCTTCTTCCCAATTATTTCTCGACCTTATATAGCTTCGCTGTCCTGATGCATATGCACGACTAGCCTACTTCTTTCACTAACTTTTCCAATCTTTTCCATCTCCCTATTTCGCAAAAGTCAGGCAGTACCGACAAGTCGAGTTTTTATTATCTGACTGCTCGTCCTTGACGAAAGTTCTTAGTGACCCCCTCGTCGTCCCATGGTCAGGAGTAGAAAAAATGTTTTCTTTATGTTCGGGTGCTTAGGGGTTTTAACATTCCTAGGGGGTTGTGGAGAAGGCATGTCGAGATGCCTGGTAACATAACCCTAACTTGGACAAATACCTTCGTTCGTGATTTAGTTTAGTTCGATTAGATAGAGGCCTCGGGGTATAGTGAGGAGAAAATTTTGGTGTTGGCTGGTTTATCGCCTGCTCAATTAGATTTACCAACTGGCGCTCGACTAGGAAGATTTCACTAGCATTTCGATTGGCATGATAAGGCTGATTTATCTTTCTTCATTATTGGGCAAATCTAGAAGAGATCATGAATAAGACACGAGCTAAAGCTTTAGCCCTTGTGCAGAGGAATTAGGAGCGCCGTGAGAATACGACGGCTTATCTGGAGGTTCAAATTGTCACACTGCCTCAAGCCGAACTGCCAGCCTTAGCAGCTATCCTAGCTCGAGTAGCAACTTTCCAAGTTTGACCAGCTTCTGGGGTGATAATTAGCCCCTTCTCTTGACAAAAAAGGTTGGCGAACAAGCAAGGTGGCCCTACTCAGAAGAAATTCATTGTTGACAAGGGAAAAGGCAAAGTTAGGGCCCCCAAACAATTAACTGGCTATGATCTCTTTGGGCAGCGAGAAGAGGATCAGTTTTTCTAGCTGCTTAAGCTTCCATCACCCCACTTCGGTGTGCTATAGCCGTTTATAATTCCCTGTCGATGTTGAAGATGGGGTCGACTGGGGCTGTGCCCCTCAAAGTGATGATAGCTGGTCTGTTCACATCTAACCAGAAAAAATTTATGGATCTGAGCCAGGATGGGGTGCTGAGGGCTCTAGCGTATCACTCCAATATGGTGAGTATTTAGTCGAGTAAAATTCCCTTGTCAAGTTCTTTGTTTGTCTCTCGTTTATTTTCATTCTGATCGGCTAAGGTTGCTCCTCTCGCAGGTTAGCTAGTTAGGTTACCATTTTTACAGGAGGTCGGAGTTGGCCCTCGGGGATCATGACTAGCTTTGGGCGGATCAAGGAGATACTAAAATGCTGAGGGCTCAGCTTGAGTCTGCGCAATCAAGAATCGAGCAGCTGAGTGAGCAGCTCAAGGAGAAGGACTGGCAGCTCGAGCTCGAGCTCGAGCTTAAGGACTCGCAACTAATGATCATGGTATTCGAGAAGAGTAGAATGGACATGTTGCTACTGAAAGCTAGGTTGGATGAACAATAAAGATATGATTCTAGTTGAACACAAGGGTACAATGTCGTGATGTAGTTTTCTTGGGATGAATTTTTTTAGAAACTGCCATTGATGCGACGAGAGGCTGTGTAGCGATTTATGCTATGTTCGGCATTCTAAGATGCTAGCATTATTTTCTCTCTCGACAATGCAAAGGACGCCTTTGAGAAGGCTCTTAAGTAGCCGGAGTGTTTGGGCTATCATATCTGCCCTGAGGATAGGGAATACCTCAGCCCGATGCTGACTAAGCAGATCGAGATGTATCCTGACCCCGACGAGGATGCTCCCGAGGAGGGGCCTACGGGTGCATCCGTGGTCAAACCTATCGCTGATCATCTAAGGAGGCTTACTGAAGTGACAAAGGAATTTTCTTTTGCCAACAACTTTGCGTTTGATATTCAGGATGGCAAGGTCAATGTGGTTGATTTCCTTCCTCCTCCTAGGCAGACCTTTTTTGATGATGAGGCGGGGCCTTCTTGACCAGCCCCTACAGTTCAACCATCTGCTGCCGTAGTGCCTAAGCATGAAGTTGAGGGTCCTACAATTGTCCCCATCTCCTCAAGTGACGAACTCGACCAGGCTATTGAAAACGGCGCGCGAGCTGTAGGCGTTGGGTCTAGCTGAGCTTTTAGATGACTACACTTTTTGTAATTTCTTTTTATGTTTTTGGTCGTCCTGTGAGGTGCTGGTTTTTATCTTTCAAATTGACTTTGTAATTGAATATAGGAATATAATGAATGGCATCTTCTTCTTATCAAAGTGTGTTCAATTTACTTTATTTTTAACACTGTCATTCTTGTCGAATGTCCATCATTAATAAGTGAAAATATAAGTAGCTTGATCTCAACTTTGAAATCATTTAAGATAATCCTTCAATGAAAGAATTGAGTTTACAAGTGGATGGTCGATTTAGAAACCGTTTGGTGTAAAAGTAATTGAGTTAATCTAGGATATTTACATCTTCCCCATTGACTGCTTAGTCGATTCAAGTTTTAACACTATTATTGTGATGTGTAACTTGTATTCCCCTATATATTTTCGACTACAAGGTCAATTTTTGGCTCTTTACTTTGGGATCGACTATAGGGTCGACCCTAAATGACAAGTTTGCTTATTAATTTGAGCTTGAAGCTTTGGTTTTGCAGGAAATAAACTTCGAGGTTGATTCTCAATGACAAGTTCGTTTTTTTATTCTGGCTTGGGCGCGTTATCATGTAGTTTGAAGTCATCTCTACATCGACTATGTGGTCGACTTTGAACGATTAACTCGTTCACTAATTTGGGCTAGAAGCTTTAATTTTGCGATTTAAAACCGTCATCGACTCTGAACGATCAACTCGTTCATTAATTTAGGTTGGAAGCCTTTGTTTTGCGGTTTGAAATTATCGTTGACTATAGGGTCGACTCTGAATGATCAATTTGTTCATTAATTTAGATTGGAAGCCTTTATTTTGTAGTTTGAAACTATCGTCAACTACTGAACGATCAACTCGTTTGTTAGTTTAGGATGGAAGCTTTTGTTGTTGAGATAGATAAACACAAGTAGTTTTCATTGATTTAGAAATACATTGTGATACAGTTGAGGGGATACCTTGGTCTCTTTACACATAAAATTTCTTCAAATTTGTGGCATTCCACGATTGGGAAAGCTCATTACTGTTCATGCCTGCGAGTCGATAGGTATTATGCTTTGTTACCTTAACCACCAAGTATGGTCCCTCCCATTTTGGGTCGAGCTTTCCTACATTCTTTGATCCTTAAACTTCTTTGAGGATGAAGTCTTCTATTTTGAAGCTGCGCAGTTGAACGCGTTAATTGTAATGCTTCACCATTTTCGATCTGTACCTTTACATTGTTGTGCATGCATGCTGGTGTAGTTTGTCGATTGTCTCAAGGTCGAGTTCTCTTTTCGAGGTATTCCTTATCGAGTTAAAATGGATTACTCGAGCAGTATGTTGTATTAGTTCTGTTGGAATGACTGCCTTCGACCCGTAGACCAAACTATAAGGATTGTGGCATGTGGTGGTTCGAGAAGTGGTTTTGTATGCCCAAAGTACCCCAGGGAGGTCATCTGCCCAACTTGCTCCTGTTCCTTCTAGTCGAGCCTTGAGATGGTCGAGCACGGTTCTGTTCATGACCTCTATTTAGCATTAGCTTGAGGGATCCCAATTGAGGTAAAGTATTGTCGGATCCCTAGGCCCTTGCACCAGCTCCTGGTGCTATTGCTTTGGAACTGCATTCCATTGTCCAAAATTAAGACTTTGGGCAAACTGAGATGACAGATGATGTTCTTCCATATGAAGTTCTTAACTGCCGCATTGGCTATTTTAGGAACTGCTTCTGCTTCCTCCCATTTGGTAAAGTATTCAACATTAACGATTATGAACTTTCGTTGACCTGTGGTCTTTGGGAAGGAAATAACTATGTCTATCCCCTACTGGTCGAGGGCAAACTTGGTTGCTAGACCTCTGAGCCTACTCACTTCACTTTTATCCTCGGGAATTACCCATTCTTTCAAATAAACCTTTATTGTGTCCTGCCAAGAGGGAGGTGCTTCTTTGATCTGCCCCACCAAGTTCTAGTTAGGGGCACCTATGGCGGGTTTGTCGGAGACTAGAAATGTGATTGTTCTATCTATAGCTCCTTGTTGAACTCGCAAATTTAGACAGTGCATTGGCCCAATCATTCTCTGATTGGGGGACTTGATTGAGAGTGAATGCTTTAAACTGCTTCTGTAACCTCTTTACCTCGGCCAAGTACTTGCTCATTATAGACTCTTTAGCTTCAAAGTTTCGCTCGACTTGCTTTGCAACCAGCTGGAAATCAGTGATGGTGGTCAGCTGCTCAATTCCCTGATCTACCTCCATCCTCATCCCAGTGAGGAGGGCCTCATATTTTGCTTCATTCTTCGTTACTGGGTAGTTGAGTTTGATTGCGAAGTCATATTTCTCGACTCCCGAAAAGCGTAAAGAAATACAAATTCCTCCACCTCAGAAAGTTGCTGAACTCTTGACATGCAAGGTCCATATAAGGAAGTCGTGTCTGATTTGGTCAGACAAGTAGAGTTTCTCGACAACAAAATCAGCTAGGATTTGGGCCTTTATCGTAGTCCGGGGCTGAAATGTGTTGTCGAATTCACCTAGCTCGATTATTTATTTCGTTAATCTTCCAAACTTGTCTGGCTTTGACAACACTTGTTTCAATGGTTGATTTGTCAGGACTATGATAGCATGAGATGAAATAGGGCCTTAATTTTTTGGCTGCAGTGACCAGGGTGAGAGTGAATTTTTTAATCTCCAAATAGTTGTGCTCGGGGCCCTGCAATGCTTTGCTTTTTCACTTTCCTGAGGATTTTGAAGAATGGTAGGATTTTTTCGGTTAGTCGTGCAATAAATTGACCTAGAGCGATGATTATGCCGACTACACGCTGGACGTCTTTTACTGTTCAAAGGGTAGTAACGTCCAGAATAGCTTGAATTTTCTATAGGTTGGCTTTGATACCTCTTTGGCTGACCATGTCGCCTAAAAATTTACCTTTTCTTACCCCAAACGTGCACTTGTTAGGGTTAAGCTTCATGCCAGATGCTTGTAATATTAAGAATGTATGGTTGAGGTCAGTTAAGTGATTTTGTTCTTTTTCTCTTTTGATGATAATATCGTCAACATAGACCTCCAGGACTTCTCGATCTCATTTTTAACATAAAGTTTACTAGTCTCTAATAAGTAGCACCTGCGGTTTTTAGCCTGAAGGGCATGACTAGAAAACAATATACCCCATTGGGGACAACGAAAGATGTCTTATCTCTATTCTCGAGTACCATGAAAATTTGATAGTAACCTTAAAATGCATCCATCATACTCAATAAATCACAACCAGTAGTAGAATCTACTAGTAAATCTATTCGAGGCAGGGGGCAAGGGTCTTTAGGGCAAGGTTTATTCAAATTAGTGAAATCGTTACACATTCGCCACTTTCCTTATTTTTATGGACAAGGACTACATTACAAAGCCAACTTGGATATTGAATTTCCACAATGTATCCTTCCTCTAAAGTTTGTTGACCTATTCTTCGATGATTTGGCATCGTTCAACATTGAAGGTTCTTGCCTTTTGCTTCATTGGTTTGAATGAGGGGTCGACATTCAAATGGTGGATTATTACATTGGGGTCGATTCCTTGTAGGTTGGAGGCCTTCCATGCAAAAACAACAATATTTCTTCTAAAGAAATTGACCATAACATATTCCATATTGCCGCCTATATCAGTCCCAATCTTGGTGGTCTTGTCGGGATTTCCCAGCTCCAGCTCGATGGTTTTGAACTCTCCGACGGGCTCAACCCTGGTTTCTTCTAGCTTCTTCTTTTTGCTCGCATGTCCCTCCTTGGGTTCCGCTACTAGGGCATCTCCCAAAGGTTTCAGTTGTGGTCAAGCCTTCTATTCGTTTACCTCGACCAAAATTATATAGCAACGCCAAGCTTCTTTCACATTGCACATGAGTTCGCTTGTCCCGATAATAGTTGGAACTTAACCTTCATGTAATAGGTCGAGGCAATAGCCCAAAAGTTATTTAGTGCTGGGCGACCAATGATAGCATTGTAAGCAAATGGTGCATCGACAACCAGATAGTTGGGCATAAGAGTTCTTCGTTAAGGGGCCTCCCTAAATGATGTAGAAAGGTTTATTGATCCTTTGGGGATAGTCTCCGAACCCCAAATCCAACTAGCAGAGTGCGGACTAACTTGAGTTTTAACTTTTCCATATTCACTCTTTTCAAGGTCAATAAGAAAATGATGTTCGCGGAACTTCTATTGTCAACTAATATCTTTCTGACCTCAAAGTTTGCTATTTCAACAGATACCACCAGGGGGCAATCTAGCTTGTTGTCGGCCCGTGATTCTCAATGTAGGAGAGGTCCGAATTAGAGAAGAAGATTGGCTCCGTATTGGTCGATAGCTGGAAAACTGATGAGGATTTGGTCGAGTCCAGTCTTCATTGGTTCTGTCTCCTGGTTGATTTCGAGTCCTCCCTAGTTGGGCCTCCTGTGATAGTGTTGATTACTCTTCTGATGGATGGGCGGGGATCACGGACAGGTCTTTTCCCCTTATCATCTTTCCTTGGGCTAACTGACCTTTCTCTATGGGGAGTCTGGTCAATTATGCCGGTTTCTTATCGTGCTCACTCGTCAACAAACTTTTTCAAATGGCCTTGTTTGATCAGCCTTTCGATCTCATCATACAGGTTGAAGCCGTCCTCCGTGTCATGGCCCTTCTGTTAATGAAAGTGTAGTATTTTTTGGACCTTTTCATGGCTTCTATTTTGAATAGCTTTCAGGGTTTCTTAAGGAGGTTATCATTTTGGATGGTGAACAATACCTCATTTCTTGCAGCATTGAGCAGAGTGTAGTTATGGTAGCATTTGATCGGGGATTGATGACCATTTTTATACTGATGGTCATCTTTCTTTTTAAGCTTTTTCTTGTCGGTCTCAGGATTGCCATACTTGAGCCTATTCATGTTTTCTTGAGTCATGTATCTCTCAGCGAAGTTGAGCAATTCTTCCATGGTTTTTGGTCGTTCCCTGACCAAAACATTGGTGCATTCCTTATAGCGAAGGCCTAAAAATAGCATGTCGATCAGAAATTCGATTAGAGGACTGACAATCTTTAGGCCCTCAATGTTGAACCTCGTAAAGAATTGTGAAGAGACTCCCCCTCATTCTAATTAACAGTGTGTAGGTGGGTATAAGAGAGCTTCGCCTTTCTCCGACTGGTGAACTAATGGAGGAACTTACCGCACAACTGGTCGTATGAGTGAATCGAAATCAGTTCTAGTTTAGCAAACCAATCGAATGCGATTCCCTAAAAATTAGTTACCAGTATCTTGGTGTAGACATAGTCATTATGCCCATGTAGTTGTATCATGTGCTTGAACTGGAGTAGACACTCATTTGAGTCTGAGGAGCTATCATATTTGGCAGTCTAGTAGAAACCTTAGTGTCAATGACAAGGTGCTCGTCGACTATCTCTTGGATGAATGGTGACTTTCTCTCTTAATGAAATCTAATAACATCATAATGTAGGTTCTTCTTAGAGTTCTTCCTCAAAATTTCTTCGAGATAACTGTTTAGCTGTTGCACCTGGTGGGACACCTCTTCCCAATCTTCTCGATCGGCTTGGGACACAATCCTATTCGTCTAAGGTTTTGCATGCTTGACCCTATCGCACTGCGAGGCTCGAAGGGGTCTAGCATGAAGGTCGACCGAATCGGCCACTTTTTCACGTGGGGTGGTGGAAACCGCCCTAGGTTATCCTCTTACTGAGTAGGGGGTCATCTGACCTCTGGTCGACCTCTCTCTTCTCTTGGGGGGCCTCTCATCTCGTTGAGTAGGCTAAGGAGTGATTAATAGCTGGGCTGGGCTGATGTTGATGCCTATTGAGAGCAGTTGATAGTTGAGCAGATATCTATTTGCTTATTAGTTAAATGAGTTAAGGCATCGTCAAGGTGAGTAGGTGACCACTTGCTTCGGCTAGGTGCTAGGTCCTACCACATTAGGTTCTTGTTGGGGTCGAGGATGAGGGGTTGGGGATCTTCCATTTTCGCCCTTTCAAAAATGGCTCGCCTAGTGTTAACTATTTTTCTCGATCACGAACTCAAATTTCCCACAGATGATGAGGGTAAGAATTGTTTATGAGTGTATGGGGCTGAAATCCAATTCAGTCAATCGGGGTGGAGGTCAGTAAGAATGCTCTCGTAGTATCGAGGTCGAATCCTACGATCAACGACAAATGTCAGGCTAGCTGAGGTGCCCTCGGCTAGGGGTGTAAATGAGACAAGACGATTCACGAACAATTCAAACTCGTCAGTTAAACGAGCCGAGTCGAGTTCAATAATATCCAACTTGAATGGCTCGCGAGCCTAAACAAAATTTTTTATATTTTGTATATATAGTTATATATAATAAAGTCCATAAAGATAAGTAAATAATAATATTTTGTTTGTTATTTTAAGAAAATAACTATTTTTTTTGAAAAGTTTATAATTATAGATTTTATTTTGATCTTAAATGAACTCAAAGTAATACAAATCTTATGAGCTCGAGTTTATCCGAACTTATATTAATCGAGTTCTCCTGCTAACTTATGACAAGCCTTATTGAACTTATTAAATAATAAGTTATTTTATATGATTTTATTAAGCTCGATAAAGCTCGTTTTAGCCTTCGTCTATTCAACTAGTCAAGCTTGAGCTTGCTATATTTGGGCTCGGCTCTACTCATTTACACCCTTACCCTCAGCTAAGGCACTCCAATGCTCAAGTCAATATATCGACTAGAAAATGGAGCAGCAGAGTGAGGGCTTTAAAATGATAAATGGCATACTTTGCTGAAGGCTGGCAGTGGGGTATTGATAGCCTTCCCAATGTGATTGATATGACTATGGTGCCCTTGTTGAGCAAGAAGGGCTCTTGTCCTTACCTGAGGGCTTTGCAGTCTTTTTCTGCTTGTGTACTATTCTAGGTGGCGTAGCCTAGGGCAATGTGGTACACTGGTGACACGTACTAGCTTGGCGCTGCTGAAAAAAGGGTAACACTGTGGTGGCATGCGCTATTAATGCGAGGGCACGACTCCTAGTAGAGCGTTCAATGCGGCTGAGAGATTGTTGCCTAGCTTGACCTCCCAGGTTGAGGTGAATAAACCTGGCTGACTTTGGTTGACAAGGTGTAACTCTATCGGACTCGAGCCTTTCTAACTGACTGCTGAATCAAGCATCTTTGGCAGTGATCGACCACAGCCTAGTCGACAGGGTAAAAGCTTAATAGTACGGTTGACATATGCCCAGTCAATAATGTGGTTAGCCCACAATAGGTTGGGCTCACTAGGTACTTGGGCCACCTCTGTCCTGGTTGAGTGTAGTCGGACTGGGCCTGCTTGGCCATCCCATATCACAAGTGATCCCACGGATACTCCAAAAATTAGAAAGAGCGAGTCTAGTCATCTGCTACTCGAGAAGCACCAGATGGCCGCCAACTAGCACTGTGCGAGTGATGGAGGCAACCTCCTTACTACCAGGACGTTCTTGATATTCTTCGAAAGACCCACCAAGATAGGTGACACCGCCATCAAAGAGAGAGCAACATAGAAGTCGGTACATGCACGAGCCTCTACTATCAACCCCACTAGAAGAGGAATTAAAAGTTGACACATGATAAAAAAGGAAATATTGAAGAACTCAAAGCCTTTGGATACATCAGACCTAAAAAGGATAGCCCCACTACACTTCCAAAGAAGCCTCAATCATGAAAAGATAAAAAGTGGAAGAATAAAAAAGTAATGGCTCCTTAAAATGCTAGCAAATATAGGGTGATGGACCTGGGAACCAACTTGGAGCATAAGTAAGCTGTGAGCACACAAAAATCTAGAAGGCCAGCATGCCACTACACACCCATAACAGTCGATATAGTAGAGATACTACAAGTTGTCACATTCCAATCCTTGATTGGATACCTCTCAATGGACGTTGAAAGGCCAAAGAGGTGTGGATTATCGGGATAATACAACTTCTATAGTCTTAGCAAGCACACCATAGAATCATGTTAGAGTTTGAAAGATCAAATTGAAGCATGATCTGGTGAGAATACCTCAATGAGTACGTTGACAAGTGAAAGAACTCCTTTGGGGAGCAAGCTTGTGGTGAAAAAGGGAATGGGGAGCCATTTAAAGAATGTTTGCAACCAAGGAATGAGCTATGCTCCTACAGTCAAGACAAAGTTGGTCCATGCGATATGCATCATTAGAGCAACTCAGAAGAAGCTATTCGAGATTCTACACCAAGCATTACTGTCGTAGAAGCTACCTATCTACACACTAGCCAGATTAACCAAGTCGCTGCACTTGAGAGCACTCCACGCTTCTCCTAAGCTTGTTTTTATTTTTAAGTATTTTTCTATTCCTTATTTAAATTCAAATAAAGCTTATCCACTGGGGATGACATTAGCTTCATATTGATATTTTCCTAATTAATGCAAACCTTTTCACATTCTTCATGTTACACCTCTTCCGTGACTTTGAATTTTACAACAGTTATAAAGAGTATTTGGTAAGCAGCTTTAGATATAAGCCTATTATAAGGCTCTTGAATAGTGCGAAGAGTATATAGCAGTCACATGGCTTCAACCTACTATAAAGGCCTTGCTGGGATACGTGGTAGCAGACGTAATCCTACCTTAGGCCTAGCGAGGTATGTGGTAGTCACTTTCTAAAGAAGTCTACTATCAGCTCCCTCCAGGAGTACGTGGTGTTCTAAAATAGTCCACTATTAGCCCCCTTTGGGAGTACGTGGCGCTTTCCAAAAAAGTCCACAATTGGCTTCATTTAGGAGTATGTGACGATCACTCTAAATACAATCACTAAGGAACATCTCAGAAGATACTTACATCATCAAGCAAAGGAAGTCCACCTCAAATCCTCACAAATAGAAAGGTTGCAATGCCTCAACATAAAAAATATTCAAAGAAAAATCTCTAAGTTTGGTGACTATGCACGTCATCATGCAATTGTTGTGAAGCCTCTCAGAAAATCCACAAGTATGTTCTTGCTCATCTCAACACTCAATCTACGTTCAACTTGAGCACGAAAATAACAACCTTCCTCCCTCAAAGAACTCTACTTCATGAAAAGTAAACCAACGAAGATGCTAATAGGGGATCTATGCCAACCTAAGATAGTCTTATTATGTGTCATGCTTACAATCACTCCAACTTAATGAAAGTTGAAGGCATTTTTCCATCACATATTCAATAAAAAAATCACACAAATGAAAGACACTCAAAAGAAAGGGAGAAAAGAGAGAGAGAAAAAAAGAGAGAAAAATTGTTGCCCTAATATCAAACACCTGCCAACCCAAACAAGGGGACGACCCAGAGCTGGGTGCCTAGTGGGCATCCGAACTGAGCGCCAGGCACCCTAATAAGATGCTTGCGCCTTGCAGTTGTACCCAATCTTGGCACTTTATACAGGTGTCGAGATCCAGTGTCTCGTATGAACACTGATGATGTATTTTTTTTCTAATACTTATGATGATGTCTTCATATCTCTCACTCGTTAATTCTCAAAGTATGGGTATGCTATGTTAATAAGTCATAAAATTAATTATGTGTTTGCTTAAATGCAAAATAAAATTAACAAAATTTTTTATTGCAATCAAATGAGAAAAATCATCAAGACATCTAACTTATACTTGGCTTCTAGAGGAGAACATCAATATAAAAAGAAAAATACTAAACAACTTTCTATAGATGAATCCTACTTAGCACTGCTATCTTAACTCTATATCTTTATTCCTATGGAGCCACTTCAGCTAGCTCCTCTACTATAACCTCCGGTCCATTATCGGGGCCCTTCTCTCTAGCAATAATATTGATCGAGATTTCAGGATCCAGCATCAATAAATCTTCTTTAGCATCTCGCCTGGTCTCAACCAGAATGCGGTGACAACCCTAAATAGTTTGCTCGTAAATCACCATTACTTTCGATTCCACTACTTCAAAAATTCATCAGAACCTTTAAATTTCTAGACAACTTCTTCGCGAGTGGCATTAGTGTAGACTTTCCCAGTATCAAAACTTTTAAATTTTTCTCCCCCCTTTACCTTCTTCACATATTTTGCCTTCAAGCGTTCATGCTCCTC
Source organism: Jacaranda mimosifolia (assembly GCA_018894105.1). Classification (NCBI taxonomy): domain Eukaryota; kingdom Viridiplantae; phylum Streptophyta; class Magnoliopsida; order Lamiales; family Bignoniaceae; genus Jacaranda; species Jacaranda mimosifolia. The sequence continues at coordinate 31,381,793 of CM032132.1, read as the reverse complement.
AAGTAACTGAGCCAACTCTTCCTCCTTCTGGCTACACTGCTTGATTTCTTCAACAGCCTCTTCTTAAAGTATTTCATCATAGAGAAGGCTATCTGTGTGCGGTGGGATGTTTGCTCAACCAATGTTCCATCTATGTATTAAAAAGATACAAAAATGCTCTAAAGTAAAAAAAATCACAGCAAAGTAACAAAGAAGAAAAAGAATGAAAATAAAGGAGCAAATTCATACCCGAGTAAAATTGGTATGAGCTATCATAGCTAATTGGGAAAAAGAGAATAACTCCAGCTTTCTGATCATATTTGCACACCATACCCTGCATGCGATCGACACTTAACATAATCTCATCAACGCCACAATGGGAATGCACCCAACAACTCTGCTGTAGACCATAGTGAAAGAGTCCTTTCTACTCACCAGCATGAAAATGGCAAATAGACTGCGATTAAGTCATGGATATACAAGTGTACTTTCATGCAAGACTAGAAGGCAACACCTCAACCTCATCACCTGTAGCAGAAGCATCAGCCACTGGAGCTGGTGAGGCGCACGCCTCACTTGGTCACTGACTCGGGAGATAGGGTGACGCCCACTCGTTGGCGTCTCTCTGCAATGTTGCTCTATGATATGTTTTTCAGTTACCCTTCTTTTTTATCCAAATGTGAATCTTAGCAAAGTCAATCTTCTTTTCTGTCGGCATAGGGAAAAATAACTAAGTCAATATACAAATAATACGCAAGAACGCATACAAGCATAAGCAAAAGCCATGAGTTAGAAGACAAAATATGCTAAGGACCAACTAAAACATGTAAGTAATGTCAAAAGGAAAATCAACCAATCCTACTTCAGTAAAATTAGCACGAAAGTCGCAATAAACTTGAATAAGACAAATCAATGAGGGGAAACTGCTCTATCTGCGAGGAACGTTTCAATCTTTGTTTCTAACAAAGAAAAATCTATCCTTCCAAGGACCTCTGCACAAAGGTACCACACAAAAATTTATTGTTTGGCTTAGGGAATGAATGGAAAAAAAGTTCATTTAGTACATTATACACTCCTAACAAAGTTTGATAGCTACCTAAAGATATTGGCAAACTCAATCACTTAAACGTAGTCTAAACCCCACAAAAGATGCAAAAAAGTTAGGCACAAACTGGCTTAGACACACACCATAGTTGCACACTATCTAGCAAAAGAGGGTTAGGAGGAAGAGAGAATTTGCAAGTGAATTAACTAGTAAAAACCATGAGATACCCTAGAGGAGGCAACATCATGTTGTCTTGAGGAGAAGGAAGTGCAAACTTGAATTTATCATAAACACGAATCTTACTCTTAGAATATCTAACTCATTTGGCTTAAGTAAGCATCTATTCCTAGTACCTTATCATCCATAGTAGGAAAACGCTCAAAATCCTCATCAAAAGAACCCTTCTTTTCAAAATTGAAACTAGACGATGAAGATAACTCCTCAGTCTAACTCTTACTTGGAAATTCTTCAAAATTTACTAGGTCTTTAATTGACTAATCATAAGAGAAGACCGCCATATGCGATGACGCCTAGTAAAGGACGGCCCTTATGAGCATGAACCAGACTGTGAGCACTCTGGGCGCCAACCCAAAGTGCCCCATAGGCGCCCAAGGCCAGCGCCTCATAGGAAATAATAGGAGCTTTGTAGGCACCCTAGTCAACACTACTAGAAATCAAGATATTTGTAATAAAAAAATTTGTTGTTATTCCACTACTAAGTGCCTTAGCGACGGAATTGCAACAAAAATCTTTTGAAGCTAAACCAATCGATGCAGAATCAAATTGCAATAGAAATTATACTGTTGCTAAATTTTTTGAAAGTTCTTTATTAAATTTCGTTGCAAATATATGTTTCAATTCTGTCTGTATTCTGTTGTTAAGTTTTTATCTGATTCTTTTTATCTGATTCTGTTGCAATTCCATAGTTGACTGTCCATTGCAATTCCGTAACTGGCTCTATCTGTTGCAATTCTATTATTGACTGTCTGTTGCAATTTCGTAGCTGGCTCTATCAAACTTTGTAGTTGGCTCTGTCTGTTGCAATTCCGTAGCTGGCTATGTGCAATTCCCTTGCTAACTTTCGTCACAACTCCATTGATAATGTTTTTTAGTCGCAATTCCCTTGCTAACTTTGTTTGTTGCAATTCCGTAGTTATCCATGTCAATTGCTATTTCATTGTTAAATTTCACTGCTAATGTTTCGTTTAAATTCAATAGCTAACCATGTTCATTGCAATTCCGTAACTAAATTTGTCCATCACAATTCCATAGTTACCAATGTTCATTGTTATTCCATTACTGATTTTTCATTGCAATTACGTTGCTAACCATGTTCTTTATTTACTAAACTTTCATTACTATGCCATTGTTATTTTGCTATTGGAATTTCATAGTTCTCTTTTGGTTGCTATTTTGTTGTTAATTTTTTTTTTTTGTCTATATAAATTATTATTTTTATTATATAAATTTAAAAATAGTTGTACCATATATGTAAAACCATAAAAAAGAACAATAAAATCGAACAAAAATTTGATCACTAAAAATCTTACAATTCAATAAATTCAACACAAATTCATTCAATTATCAAAATTTAACAATTTAATAAATTTGATACAAATAAATATCAGAAAAATAAAATTAATCTCATATTGTAATCTTCTCCTTCACTTGGCTGAAATGGTGTGTATCATGAAGAGTTCTGAACCAATTGCAAACTATTCAAAGCAAATGTCTAAATATCATTTGTAAGTAGATCATCATGTATCATGCATGGAGCTCACCGATATGTGGAGCCTATTCCTTTTTTTTTTTCCTAATGAAATGGTTTCAAGATATATTAAAGAGCACGAAATAATTACAATGTTCAAGAAATTGAGACAATCAAAGATGGGAAGAACACCTTCTCTTACATCTTAAGAAATGGTAAAATAAAAAAAACCAAAGGGGGTAATTAATTACAATCAAAATGCACACTAACTAAATTAATGGTTAGTCCCACAGTTAATGACAACCAAATGAAGAAAGTTGTGAAGTGAGTGTGCATATTGACCAAAAAAATGGAGCAATCTGGCATCTAGAAATTGCTTCAAAATCTGCCACCTAATGAGTAAATGAGCAAGGTGGCCCCACAAACTAAATCCAAATAATATATTCCAGATGAAGTAAACGGGTTTTGTAATAGCAACAAAATAAGCCCACAAAACATCCTTAAATCCAATCTTCCATGCAGCAGCAACCAAGTACTGAGAGTTCACAAAATCTATGTAACAAGCAATTCAAATAATTAATTTGAACCTACTTTTGAGAATGATAGCCAAACGGAGACCCCTTCCAGTAGCAAATAAACATAACAGAAAATCTATGTTTAGCGGAAATAGAAGTTCCAGAAAACAGAGGCCAAAAATTGTGTCCCATATACTCGGTAATTTTTTGTCCCAAGAGTGAAGCCAAAAATCCAGAAATAACCATTTTTGTAATTTACCTATAAATCCAATTTGTGACAGAAGCATGATCCACAACAGGTGAAACAATCCAAGAAGCATATCCATAACAAAAGGTGAGGCCAGATAGGTTATTGAATCTAAAATTGGGAAATTTCAGTTCATCCATCCTAAGGAAAGCAAATACCTTCTTTGGAAGGTGGTGTTCACCAAGGACTGAACTTTGAAGAGATTGGAACTTCATCCCCGCTCATGTTTTGTGACTGTTTCATATGGCTGCTTAGTGATACTTCTACTCCATAAGTATCATTAACTACATAAAGAAACAAAAATCTAAGTTCAATTAAGATAATTAAATTGGTGATATATTCGCCATGGCATCAACCAATCTTTAGCGCCAGCCCAATCCCAACTAACTAATCCTCTCTGTTCCAAGTCTCTCAAAGTGCTTTCTCAGTTTACAGAATTGTTTTCAGAAAAAACGGCATTAATGAGAACAGAGAAGGTGGAGATTTGATTTGGGTAAACTACTCCAAAGCGATAGAGGGGAAAGTGGAGGAGTGGGGGAATGGATGCCGGTAAAGAGGTTGAGGGAATGAGAGAATATTTATTTCAAAATTGGGATATAGGGGTTTGGTTGTTAATTTGGGGATATTGTTGATTTTTTGTTAATTAAATTTTGTAATAGTAAAAATTGCTGGTAAACTAAATGTTAGATGTTTAAAATTAAAATTAAAATTGAAAATTTAATGGTGTCTTTGTTTTGAATTGAAAAATATTTTGGTATGGAAATTTATTTTTTTTAAAATTGCATTTCCTAAACAGTATCAAAAATAAATTAGAAAGAAGATTTAATATATTTTATACATTTAGCAAAATTACTATTCTCATTAATAACTTATTAAATGCAATAAAGTTTTATATACTTAGTGACCAAAAAAACAAATATATATATATATATGCCAATGTAGTCAAAATAATTTTAAAACTAATTCATCAAAAAAATTGATACAGAAGAAATTTTCATTTCTATTCCCTTGCTATTTTATTGCTACCGTAGCAACTAGTGATAAAATACCTTTTAATTATTAAATATAACTATATGACTATTCTGTCTTGCATAATATTAGCATTTTATCAACCTAAAAGACTAAAAATAATTATAAAGGATGAATAAAAAGAAGTATGAATTTAGCATATTGAAAATCACACAAAGCCAAAAGATGGTTTAGATATGATCAGGTTTAATTTTATTCCACAAAATATCATCATAATCCCATAAATCACTTCATACACAACAAATTGTAAAAAGAATAAGTTGAAATTAGAAATTAAAGAAATAATGAGTCTTTTATAATTAAAGGAAAAAAATTATAAAAAGGTATAGAAAACTTTAGTTAAAAATTATTTTGGATGAGTTAATTAGGGCAATTAGGTCCCAACTATTTATAAAAAAATTAAATGTGATGCATATATTTTTTAAATTAATTGTAGTTGAATAATAAGTTTTGATAATTCAAATGATCTTTCTTTTCTAACTTTCATTTACAACTATATAGTGATATAATAATCACAATTATTTTTAGCAAATAATTAAACAAAACTAAATATTACCTAATTTATTATTTAACTAAATCATTAAAGAATATAATTAATTAAATTTTAATTTGTGGTTACCAAAATAAATCAATTTTCATGTCAAAAAAATTTGCGTTTCTATTCCCTTGCTATTCTGTTGCTATTATTATAGCTAGCAACAGAATAGCAACAGAGTAGATATGGCAACATAATTAAACTAATCATTTTGTTATTAAAACATAAGTCCATTTTATCCCGTTTGCACAACAATAATTTTTTATAAATATAAGAAAATAAAAAAGAACTATATAGTATAAATAAAAAAAGTAAATATGAAATTTAAAATTTATATTGAAAACCACAGAAAACTTAAGGCCAGTGCGCCATCAGCTTTTTATCCTATAAAATATATGTGCCTAACAAATAATACTATTATCCTATAAAAAAATATCAAATTTAGTTAAAATTTAAAAATAAAGAAAACAATGATTCATTTTTTATAATTATAGGGAAAAAAAATCTTAAAATTAACTTATAACAACCAAGGCGAAAAATTATTTAAGGTAAGTTCAATTAGAGTGACTAGGTCCCAATTCTTTATAATCAATTTAAACATGACGTGTATAGCTTCAAATTAACTAAAATCAAATATTACTACTAGTTGATTTGATATATGCTTTTTTTTTTTGCTTCTAGTATTTGTCATCATAACCATTTAGTAAATAATAATAACAGTTAATTTGTTAGCAAATAATTAAACAAAACTAAACAATACATAATATGCCATTTAAGTAGTTCATTTAAGAATATAACTTATTGAATTTTAATTAAGGCTACCAAAATTATTAATTTTGATTAAAAAAAAATCCATTTCTACTTCCTTGTGATTCTGTTGCTATCGTTATAGCTACCAACAGAACATCAATGGAATAAGTACGAAAATATAATTAAACTAATCATTTTTGCTATTAAAACATAATTTCAATTTATCCCGTCTTACACAAGAATAAATTTTTATAAATTTAAGAAAATCAAAATAATTAGATAGAATAAATGAAAAAATAAATTTAAAATTTAAAATTTATATTGAAAATCATAAAAAATTGAAGGATTAGGCACTACGAGTACCCCATCAACTTTTCATCCTATAAAATATACGTGCCTAATAGATAATAATATTGTTCTATAAAATATAGCAAAATCAGTTAAAATTTAAAAATAAAGAAAACAATGAGTCATTCTTTATAATTGTTGACAAATCACTTATAACAACGAAGGTGGAAAGTTATTTGAGGTAAGTTCAATTAGAGTAACTAGGTCCAAATTCTTTATAATCAATTTAAATGCGACGTGTATATTTTCAAATTAACTATAATCGAATATTAGTACTAGTTTATTTGTTTTATGTTTTTTTCTCTCAATATTTGTCATCATAACTATTTACTACATAATAATAACAGTTAATTTGTTGGCAAATAATTAAACAAAACTAAACATTACATAATTTATCACTTAAGTAATTCATTTAAGAATATAACTTGTTGAATTTTAATTAAGGCTATCAAAATTAATTAATCTTGGTCAAAAATAAAATTTCATTTCTATTCCCTTGTGATTCTATTGCAATCATTACAGAACAGCAACGAAATAGGTATGAAAATATAATAAAACTAATCATTTTGTTATTAAAAAATAATTTTATTTGTCCCGTCTTACACAAGAATAATTTTTTATAAATCTAATAAAAAGATTGATATAAATATATAGTACAAATGAAAAAATAAATATAAATTTTAACATTTTATTGAAAACCATAGAAAATTGAAGGATTAGACACAATGAGTACCCCTATCAATTTTTCATCCTATAAAATATATGCGCCTAACAAATAATAATATTATTCTATAAAATATAGCAAAATTAGTTAAAATTTAAAAATAAAAAAAACAAAGAGTCATTCTTTATAATTGTTGACAAATGACTTATAACAAACAAGGTGAAAAGTTAAGTAAGGGAAGTTCAATTAGAGTAACTAGGTCCCAATTCTCTATAATCAAATGTGTATATTTTCAAATTAACTAAAATTGAATATTAGTACTAGATGATTTGTTATATTTTTTTTCTTCAATATTTGTCATCATAACTATTTAGTAAATAATAATAACGGTTAATTTGTTGGCAAATAATTAAACAAAACTAAACATTACATAATTTATAACATACGTAATTCATTTAAGAATATAACTTATTGAATTTTAATTAAGGCTACCAAAATTAATTAATTTTGATAAAAAAAATTCATTTCTATTCCCTTGCCATTCTATTGCTATCGTTATAGCTATCAACAGAACAACAACGAAATAGGTATGAAAATATAATAAAACTAATCATTTTGTTATTAAAAAATAATTTAATTTGTCCCGTCTTACACAAGAATAATTTTTTATAAATCTAATAAAAAGATTAATATAAATATATAGTACAAATGAAAAAATAAATATAAAATTTAACATTTTATTGAAAACCATAGAAAATTGAAGGATTAGGCACAATGAGTACCCCATCAATTTTTCATCCTATAAAATATATGTGCCTAACAAATAATAATATTGTTCTATAAAATATAGCAAAATTAGTTAAAATTTAAAAATAAAGAAAACAATGAATCATTCTTTATAATTGTTGACAAATGACTTATGACTTATAACAACCAAGGCGAAAAGTTATGTAAGGTAAGTTCAATTAGAGGAACTAGGTCCCAATTCTCTATAATCAAACATGTATATTTTCAAATTAACAAAATTCGAATATTAGTACTAGATGATTTGTTATATTTTTTTTCTTCAATATTTGTCATCATAACTATTTAGTAAATAATACAATAGTTAATTTGTTGGAAAATAATTAAACAAAACTAAACATTACATAATTTATCACTTAAGTAATTCATTTAAGAATATAACTTATTGAATTTTAATTAAGGCGACCAAAATTAATTAATTTTGACCCAACAAAAAATTTCGTTTCTATTCCATTGTGATTCTGTTGCTATCATTATAGCTACCAATAGAACAACAATGGAATAGGTACGAAAATATAATTAAACTAATCATTTTTTTTATTAAAACATAATTTTAATTTATCCCTTCTTACACAAGAATAATTTTTTATAAATCTAATAAAATGATTGATATAATTATATAGTATAAATGAAAAAATAAATATAAAATTTAACATTTTTATTGAAAACCATAGAAAATTGAAGGATTAGGCACAATGAGTACCCCATCAAGTTTTCATCCAATAAAATATATGTGCCTAACAAATAATGATATTGTTCTATAAAATATAGCAAAATTAGTTAAAATTTAAAAATAAAGTAAACAACAAGTCATTCTTTATAATTGTTGACAAATGACTTATAACAAGCAAGGGAAAAATTATGTAAGGTAAGTTCAATTAGAGTAACTAGATCCCAATTCTTTATAATCAAACCAAATGCGAAGGGTATATTTTCAAATTAACTAAAATTGAATATTAGTACTAGTTGATTTGTTATATGTTTTTTTGTTTTTTTTCAATATTTGTCTTCATAACTATTTAGTAAATAATAATAATAGTTAATTTGTTGGTAAATAATTAAACAAATCTAAACATTACATAATTTATCACTTAAGTAATTCATTTAAGAATATAACTTACTGAATTTAATTTAACTAAGGCTATCAAAATTAATTAATTTTGTTAAAAAAAATTTCATTTCTATTCCCTTGCGATTCTATTGCTATCGTTATAGCTACCAATAGAACAACAATGGAATAGGTAAGAAAATATAATTAAACTAATTATTTTGTTATTAAAACATAATTTTAATTTATCCAATCTTACACAAGAATAATTTTTTATAAATCTAATAAAATAAAATAATTGTATAGTATAAATGAAAAATAAATATAAAATTTAACATTTTTATTGAAAACCATAGAAAATTGAAGGATTAGGCACAATGAGTACTCCATCAACTTTTCATCCTATAAAATATATGTGCCTAACAAATAATAATATTGTTCTATAAAATATGGCAAAATTAGTTAAAATTTAAAGTTAAAGTAAACAATGAGTCATTCTTTATAGCTGTTGACAAATGAATTATAACAACCAACAAGAAAAGTTATTTAAGGTAAGTTCAATTAGAGTAACTAGGTTCAAATTCTTTACAATCAATTTGAATGCGACGTGTATATTTTCAAATTAAGTAAAATCAAATATTAGTACTAGTTGATTTGTTTTATGTTTTTTTTCCTCAATATTTGTCATCATAACTATTTAGTAAATAACAATAACAGTTAATTTGTTGGCAAATAATTAAACAAAACTAAATATTACATAATTTATCACTTATGTAATTCATTTAAGAATATAACTTATTGAATTTTAATTAAGGCTATCAAAATTAATTAATTTTGATCAAAAATAAAATTCCATTTCTATTCCCTTGCGATTCCATTGCTATAATTATAGCTACCAACAGAACATCAACGGAATAGGTACGCAAATATTATTAAACTAATCATTTTGTTATTAAAATATAATTTTAATTTATCCCGTCTTACACAAGAATAATTTTTTATAAATCTAATAAAATCAAAATAATTATATAGTATAAATGAAAAAATAAATCTAAAATTTAACATTTATATTGAAAACCATAGAAAATTTAAGCATTAGGCAGAATGAGTACCCCATCAACTTTTCATCCTATAAAATGTATGTGCCTAACAAATAATACTATTGTTCTATATGATATAGCAAAATTGGTTAAAATTTAAAAATAAAGAAAACAATGAGTCATTATTTATAATTGTTGACAAATGACTTATAACAACCAAGGTAAAAAAGTTATTTTAGGTAAGTTCAATTAGAGTAACTAAGTCTCAATTCTTTATAATCAATTTAAATGTGACGTGTATATTTTCTAATTAACTAAAATCGAATATTATACTAGTTGATTTGATATATGTTTCTTTTTTTCAATATTTGTCATCATAACTATTTAGTAAATAGTTATAATAATTGATTTGTTAGCAAATAATTAAACAATACTAAACATTACCTAATTTATTAGTTAAGTAATTCATTTAAGAACATAACTTATTGATTTTTAATTTATAACAACCAAAATTAATTATTTTTTATGTCAAAATAATTCCCATTTCTATTTCCTTGGTATTATGTTGCTATCATTATAGCTAGAAATAGAATAGCAGTGAAGTATGTCTGAAAACATGAAAGGGATGAAGAAGAGAATCAGGTGCAGCTGTGGTGAACAGTGGAAATATTAGTAAGGAAGGGGGAAAGGAAAGAAAATTGAAAGAAAAAGGGAAAAAAGAGCATGCAATGCAAGTAGGGATGGGAATAGGCTAGGCCGTCTGTCAGGGGACTACGGCCTAGCCTATTTAAGACCTAACTTATTTAATAAATAGATCAGATTTAAGCTTTTAAGAAAGTCTATTTAGCTAAAAATACTAGGTATAGGCTTCTAAAAAAGCCTATTGTAACACGCCTAAATTTGGTATTTTAGAAAATTTGGATTTAAGAATTAAAATATTAGTTTGACAAATTTTGGGACTTGAAAAATAAATAAGAAGGACTTAATTGCATGGAGATTGAAAGTTTTGGGACCAATTTGCAATTTGAGGAAACATAATTGAATAACATTCAAAGAGTTTTGAGGGTCAAATTGGAAATATTTTTGGTCAACTGGGTGAAATTTTCAGGCACTAAGGAAGTTGAGGGATTTATTTGTAGTCGATTATCTTTTTCAAGGACCTAATTGAAAGTAAAGCAGAACTTTCGGGGGCCAATTTATAATTTCTGGGAATAGACTTATATATATATATATATATTAATTTCCCCCCCAGCTTTCCTTCATTCTTCACATGCAAGGTGGGCTGATTAGAGAAGTAAAAATTAAGTATGAGTTATGAATGAAGGAGCATAGAGATTCATGTATTTATAAACATGGTGGGAAAGCAAATATTTTTGAGTCCAACTGAACTACCAAAAATCTAGAATCCCACTCAAATTTTATTTGGGATACTTCTAATAGACTCAAACTAATATGAGCAATAAATGGTGTAAGGTTTTGATAACTTGATTAAGTCTATATTTAAGATTGTAATTTATGTTTTATTTTTGTTAAATTTGAGAACTATATGTTAACAAAGTTTTAGATTTAAATTTCTTAATTATCTGTAACTTATTTTATTATAGTTAAATTAGAACTCAAGTTTCCATTTTACTTCTGGGTCTCGTTGAATGAGTTTGAAATGGAAGAAACACTATTAAATTAGTTATGGTGTGATAGAATGAGGCGTGTGTTTCTACTTGATTACCTGCCTTCAAATCTTGTGGAGACAGTGTTAGGAAATTGTTGGACTAATGGTAATGGGGTTAGTTGTTGACTTTTAGTCAAATTGTTAAAGGACTTTAATGATTAAAAGTGAATATAATATTAAAAAGAAATGGGAGCAGGGATAAACTTGGTAGTTCGTTGGAATCCTAACAAACAATTATTTGGATATTTGCATATGTAAATAACTATATCTTAAATCATGATAATTGTTCATAATTTATCCCAATAATAACTTAAACAAAAATAAAATTACTTGATGCTCTTAAAATAATGATTACAAATTCATTTAAATTAGTTTATCAAATATAATAATTTAATTTGAATATCTATTTTTTTTCAATAAATTTTAGTGTTTGATTTAATTAGTTATTGTTAGAATATGAAACAACTCAAGCTTTACTTGATTAAAATTCATTTAAGTAGGATTGTTTGATAATTGCGCTTCAAATATAAATGCGTTTTTTTTGGTAAGAAATTCATACAAATTTGTCCACTAATAAATGCTGCTCAAGCAGATCCCCTTACACCCTATATTTATAAGATAGCATAAACTAGAGCAATTAAAGGACAAGTTTATTCAATATATATATATAGTAAATATATATATTGAATATGTTAGAAATTTTTAGTATTCAAGGAAAAAAAATTATAGAATTGACGCAGAAAAACTTATATAAAAATTTGTTTTGGTTAACAGGATTAGTCCAATTAAATTCCAATTAACTCTTTCTTAATTAGCAAGTTACCTGTGATTTGGATATTTTTATTTTATAGAATATCAATATGATCCAACAAATAACAATATATATTATAAGATCTATAAAAATGGTTAAAATTAAAAATAAAGAAAAAAATAAGTATATTTTACTAATTAACAGTAGCTAACTTATGAGTACTTATTAATTTCACATTATGTTTTTCTTTGTCAACATTTTCTATTTAACTATTTAATAAAATTATTGATATAATTAATTTGTTAACAAATAATTGAGCATAAAGAAAAGCTCACCAAATCTATTACTTAAATAACTCATTTCTAATCTATAATGAATTGAACGTAACTTTCATTTCTTATACTACAATTAATTAATGTTAATATGAAATAAATTATCCATTGATATTCACTTGCTATTCCATAGCTATCATTATTTCTACTAACCGAGTTGCAATGATAAGATATTAAATTAATCATTTTGTATTAAAACTTTGATTTTATTTTGTCGATATTTGACAGAATAGCAATGTAATTTATTTTAGGATAATTTAGCAATGGAAGAACAATGATGAAATTACCTTTTAAATTAAACATAAATCATCAAAAATCAAAAGGTTCTCTTGCTATTGTATTTAATAACAATAGAATAGCAACAATATTGCATACATTATATTAGCAACAGAATAACAACGGAATTCCATCATTATATTTAGCAACAGAATAGCGACAGATTTAGCAACAGAATAGCAATGGATTTATTAATATTCCAATTTAAAACAAAAAATTCATATTATTTCATTGTTATTCCGTTTCTATTTACGATGAAATAGCAATAGAACATGCTTCCGTCTCAATTCGGCAACAAAACAGCATCGAATATTTCATTCCATCACTATTCTGTCGTTATTCCATTGCTATGATTAATTTTGTTATGGAAATTTTGTTTCGTTGACTTTCGGTACTATTCCATTGAAATTAGCAATAGAACTTTGTCGTTGCTAAAATTCTGTTACAAATACCCTATTTTCTAGTAGCGCAAGCTTTGCATGTGCTACCACTTGGGTGCCTTGCTCCGTCGCCAAAACACAGATAGTCGGTTGGCCATAGGCCCGCCATCTTGGTTGCTTCTTCACCTCCATTCGGCTGATGTGTTGAAGACTCCTTTCTTGAACTCAATTGAGAGATAGGCTTGGAAATTCTTTGACTTAATTAAGTATAAAGAGGACTCTACATTGAGGACTTATCTTAACGCTCCTAATAGAGTTATCTTTTCTTTTTCTCCTCCTTAGCCAAGACGAAATTCTTTTCTTTTTTTGCTAACTCCCTAGGTGCCAACAAAAGCCACCTTTAAGGAGCACCTCTTAAAAGACTGAAAGACTTTGAGGCCTACTCAAATTTAACTTGGATAAAAGTTGAGAATCCACACATTCCCAAGTCAAGAATAATTACTCAAATTAACTTAAGATAAGTTTGATAAATTAAACTTAAATTATATTTTCAATGTAAAATTAAAAATTTTCCATCGAAAAAAGAGGGCTTACTATTGGAATAGTTCCCGGCAAGCTAATAGGATTGGCATTGTAAAACTATTTCCTTGTAAAACAATCTTGATTGAATGATATTCCTTATATGACCATCTTCATCTTATGCTCTTTTTATTACTTCACTCACATTTGGATGAATCCCTTAGATCACTCATGACTGCGGGACTTGGTTCGGTGACCGTGGAATAAGTCTTACACGGTCGTGATCTTAAATCTTCAAAGTCATAGGATCTTATGAGACGGGGCATCTAAGATCTGGATAGACTTGTACTAACGATGCATAAATCCAAGAGTTGGATATTGCTCCATTCCATGAGCAACATATGAGATATGTGTGCATTATAGTAGGTGTTTGTTAGAGAACAAGGCACTGAAGACCCACCGGAGAATCCACTAGATAGCCATAGTGGCAAGTTGATAGTGGTAAGTTTTCCAGCTTACGCTAGTGTATATTAGTAGTCCTCTGACATGAGAATTCATGGTAACCTTGTGCTTGGTCCTTATGCTTTGACTCTTCCTTGATCACTTAGCGGACCTCTTGGGTTGAGGCTAGGCATAAGCTACTAAACATGGAGGTTTGTGAAATCCAAGATGGAATCCGACTCCTCGCTTTTGTGAAGGGCGAGTACATCTTCTATGTGTTCTATAATGATCGATCCCAAGAAATCATTGCGCAAGGTGGTGTGACAATTTGGAGAAAGAGTTTTCCAAAGATGATGTCATACAATGGAATCAACCATTGAGAATAGAGATATAATATCAAGGCTATTAGAGAGATGGCAAATATCTTGCCTTAGGCCTCTTTCAAGAGATAAGAGACGGAAGGACCGTATTTGCATGGCAAGCGTAGAGCTACAATGGTTCTCCAAAAGCATTCATTTCGACCAATTAGTTGGGCTCCATAGGCTTGAGGTTGGATATCGACCATGGAGATTGGGTACTCTTCAATTAATGAGATTAATTAAATTAAGTCGATTAGTTTAAAAGTGTTTTAAACTAAAATGAATATAAGATATCAAAAGTCACAAGGAGTTGTGAGCCCATGTCCAATGAATGGTAGAACATATTAGGTCACACACAAAAACCAATTAGCTTCCTAGTTAATGGAGAAATTTTCTAAGGATTAGAGAATTATTCCTTGGAACCAATTTTGAGGTGTCCATTTGAAGGTCAATTTTGGCTTGATTAATTTAAGCGCTAAATTAATCAATTAATTTAAGGAGTTAAATTAGCGGTTAATTAGAAAAAAATTCCTAACCCTACTTTCATTTTAGTGATCAATCCCCATTCGAATTTTTACACACTAAACTCCCTACTTTTTCACAAAACTTAGAAATCACTCCCCATATCTTTTAAAAAGACCCATATAACCTTCTAGCTGGAAAAAAACAACAAAACTACCTAAGAAATGCATTTTTCTCTTCAAGAAGAACACTTTCCTTTTTTTTCTTTTTTTTTTCTTGAAATCGACGACTTCTCCAAGCAGCCAAACAAAAGGGCGCGAAGCCATTTCTCTGCCATTGATGCGAGAATACGAAGAGATAAAAAAAACACCAAAATTTCTGTCATTTTTCTACGACAATGGAAGGAGAAACAACAGCAACAAGAAGCGAAGTACAAAAAGAAGTGAGCAAAAGAATCAAAGGTATGTTTTTTGCATTTACAGTTTTAAATGTCCATGATTTATCAGTATTACACTTATTTCTTGTCTATTTTCTCATGTTTAGGGTTTTTATTCCTTTTTTAGTTGTTAAACACTTGAACCCATTTGATATATATATATATATATATATGATTTTTGTTGTGAGATGGAAAGTTTCTGATTTGTACTTGAAAGGCATGAAAGTTATACTTCACCTTTTTGAGGTTTATACTTTGTTTTACCTGAAATTATATGGTAAATTATAAGGTGAAATTATCTGAAAGTAGTAGTACATTATCTGTATAGTACAAAACATTCAAGCCTGCAGTACACATTAGGTAAAAGTGTAGTATATAATATGGTAATTGCATTACATTTTAGAAGCAAAGTACAAACAATCAAGCTTGCAGTACACATTAGGCAAAAGTGTAGTATATAATCTGTATAACTACAAAAACATCAAGCCTACAGTATAGAATAACTGAAAGTGTAGTATATAATTTGTGTAACTGCAGTACATTTTAGAAGCATCTGTAGTGCAAAAACATTCAAGCTAGCAGTATACACCAACTAAAAGTGTACTATATAATCTGTGTAACTGCAGTACATTTTAGAAGTATTTGTAATACAAAACATTCAAGCCTGCAGATTAAATGAAATTATAGTATATAATCTGTGTATATGCAGTACATTTTAGAAGCATCTATAGTACAAAAACATTTAAGCCTACAATATAGAATAACTAAAAGTGTAGTATATATCAGTGTAACTACAATACATTTTAGAAGCATCTATAATACAAAAACATTCAAGCCTGCAGTATAGAATATAATCTGTGTAACTGCAGTACATTTTAGAAGCATCAGTAGTACAAAATATTCAAGCCTGTAGTATAGAATAACTAAAAGTGTCGTATGTAATTTGTGTATTTGCAGTACATTTTAGAAGCATGTGTAGTACAAAACATTTTATAAGCATCTGTAGTACAAATTATTCAAGCCTACAGTATACATTAACAAGCTTGCAGTATACACTAACTGAAAGTGTGTTATATAATATGTGTAACTACAGTACATTTTTAGAAGAATATGTAGTACAAAATATTCAAGCCTGCAGATTAAATGAAATTATAGTATATAATTTGTGTAACTGCAGTACATTTTAGAAGCATCTGTAGTACAAGAATATTCAAGCCTGCAGTATAAACTAACTGAAAGTGTGGTATGTAATATGTGTAACTGCAGTACATTTTTAGAAGCATCTGTAGTACAAGAATATTCAAGCCTGCAGTATACACTAACTGAAAGTGTAGTATATAATCTGTGTAATTGCAATACATTTTAGAAGCATATGTAGTATAAAACATTCAAGCCTGCATTATAGAATATAATCTATATAACTGCAGTACATTTTAGAAGCATCAGTAGTACAAAATATTCAAACCTGCAGTATAGAATAACTAAAAGTGTAGTATGTACTTTGTGTATCTGCAGTACATTTTAAAAGCATGTGTAGTACAAAACATTTAGAAGCATCTGTAGTACAAATTATTCAGGCCTACAGTATACATTAACAAGCCTGCAGTATACACTAACTGAAAGTGTGGTATATAATATATGTAACTGCAGTACATTTTTAGAAGCATCTGTAGTACAAAATATTCAAGCCTGTAGATTAAATGAAATTATAGTATATAATTTGTGTAACTGCAGTACATTTTAGAAGCATCTGTAATACAAAAATATTCAAGCCTGCAGTATACACTAACTGAAAGTGTAGTATATAATCTATGTAACTGCAGTACATTTTAGAAGCATCTGTAGTACAAATAATTCAAGCCTGCAGTATACACTATACACTAACTAAAAGTGTAGTATGTAATCTGTGTAACTGCAGTATATTTTAGAAGCATTTGTAGTACAAAATATTCAAGTCTGCAGTATAGAATAACTAAAAGTGTAGTATGTAATCTGTGTATCTGCAGTATATTTTAGAAGCATCTATAGTACAAAACATTTTAGAAACATCTGTAGTATATATCATTCAAGCCTGCAATATACATTCATAAGCCTGCAGTATATACTAACTGAAAGTGTAGTATATAATATGTGTAATTACAGTACATTTTAGAAGCATCTGTAGTACAAAACATTCAAGCCTGCAGCCTGCAGTATACACTAACTGAAAGTGTAGTATATAATATGTGTAACTGCAGTACATTTTAGAAGTATCTGTAGTACAAAAACATTCAAGCTTGCAGTATACACTAACTGAAAGTGTAGTATATAATCTGTGCAACTGCAGTACATTTTAGAAGCATCTGTAGTACAAAACATTTTAGAAGCATTTGTAGCTCAAACCATTCAAGCCTGTAGTATACATTAACTAAAAGTGTAGTATATAATCTGTGTACATGCAGTACATTTAGAAGCATCTGTAGTTTAAAATCATCAAGCTTGCAGTATACATTAACTCAAAGTGTAGTATATAATCGTGTATTTTCAATGTAAAGTGTAGTACATAATCTGTGTATCTGCAGTACATTTTAGAAGCAACTGTAGTACAAAATAATTTTGCCTGAAGTATACACTAACTGAAAGTATAGTATATAATCTGTGTATCTGCAGTACATTTTAGAAGCAACTGTAATATAAAACATTCAAGCCTGCAGTATACACTAACTGAAAGCATAGTGTATGATCTATGTATTTGCAGTACATTTTATAAGCATCTGTAGTATAAAACATTCAAGATTTCAATACACATTGTCTAAAATTGTTAGTTTATAATCTGTTTATATACTAATTTTTCTTTATCTGATTGCAGCAAAGCCATGACATTATGAGGTCTGCTCTCGTTGCTCCCTCCAATATTTTCAAAGTAAATTGGAGCTTATGAAGTCCAAGATGGGGTCAAAACATTTTGATGCATTGAAGAAAACCCATTTCTATATATACATGGATATGCCTAAGTTAAATTCAAGCTTCATTCGTCTTGAAGCTATACTTAGGAGGCTTGACCCAAAAAGCTATCATTTCTTTTTGCAGAGGGGATTGAGGTTCCTTTTTCTGCAACTGAATTTTCTGCGGTTTTTGGGTTGCCACATGTGGGGTAATTTGTTGATATAACATTGAAGATGAAGTATTCAACCTTTGACTGCCTTTTTTCGGAAAGCTGCAGAATATAACTAGATCTGAAATAGCAAAAAAGTTTGAGGAGTATGTATATAAGGCTAGTAAGAAGGACTTGAATGATTTTTGTAGGTTGTACATACTTTTTGTTTTTAATTTTTTTCTATTTCCAACATCTAATTATTGGACTCAACGATTTCTCCTACCATACTTGGACAATTTGTCTAGAGTTGGTCTGTATGCATGGGGCATAGATGCATACAATTTTCTTGTCCAAGATATGATGAACCATTTAGGATGAGGTTTAGTCTTAACCAAGAAGTACATTAACGGGTACATATTCGGTTTGATGTGGTAAGTTGCTTCATTTTTCTAATAACATAGATTATATTTATATTTAAGTGAGTATAATTTTTTGATTTATGAACGACAGGCTTGGGTTTATGAACACGTCCCGTCATTGGGTTCACTAGAGAATTTGTTTGAGTTTCCACGCTTTTACTGGTGGAAGGATGACGAACTCCCAAATAATGTGGAGGCAGAGAATAAATTGAAATAAGTTACAACATATATGGTAATAATTGTAATAATTCATTATTAGTTTTTTGTATAATAATTTGAATTTGATAACTATTTTCATTGTAATAGGTTGTAGCCCTCAACCTTGCTCTAGAGGAGTTTGAATTGGTAGTTTTGATCAAGAAATCAGAGGCTTCTAATACTGCTATCAGTGAAGTCCATATTTGTGATCATACTATATATGAAGCAATTATTAAAGCGAAAGATGAAGAAATTAAAACATTGAAAGAAAATATTGCTTAATTCGATGCAATGCCAATGAAGGAGCAGGGTGTGGACGAGCATCTAGCTGAGGAGAGGGAGCATGAATAGGAAGCTGGTGAGTATTTACATGAGTGGGGACATGATTTGGTAGATGATGCAAAGAAAGAAGCGGATGAATCTGATGGTACGGTGGATGAAGAAAGTCTAACAAAATACCGTCATGATCTTTCAGATTCCCCCATCCCTTTGAAGATAGAACTTAATGTACCAATTCATGTGGCAGAGTTCGAGGAATCTGAGATTGAAGTGGCAAATGTCGTGTCCTCGATCGTGACAGATGTGCGTAATCAAGCTAACAAGAAGTCAAAAAAGAATCTCCAGATTTTGTCAGCCCCCAAGCACCACACCAGCTAAACGTGCAAGACAAGTGACAAAGACCTATCATCCTTGTGCTCGTGCACAAAAAAACAAAGAACAAGAAGAGAAAAAGGTATTGTAATCTACTTAATGTTTGATTTTTTGCTATTTGCATTTCATTTGTAAACTATCTGTTTGTACTAAATGTAATGATATCTTGTACTTGATTGGTTGATATGTGTACTTGATTGATGATATCTTGCACTTCAAGTTGGTGATATTTGTACTTAATATGCTATATTTTGTACTCCATGTTGGAGATATTTGTGCTTAATGTGCTGATCTTTTGTACTCCATGTTGGAGATATCTATACTTGATGTGATGATATCTTATATTCCATGTTGGTGATATTTGTACTTAATGTGATGATATGTTGTACTCGATGTTGGTGATATTTGTACTTGATGTGCTGATCTTTTGTACTCCATGTTGGAGATATTTGTGCTTAATATGTTGATCTTTTGTACTCCATGTTGGAGATATATGTACTTGATGTGATGATATTTTGTACTCCACGTTGGAGATATTTGTACTTGATGTACTGATCTTTTGTACTCCGTATTGAAGATATATGTACTTGATGTGCTAATATTTTGTACTCCATGTTGGTAATATCTGTACTTGATGTGCTGGTATTTTGTACTCCATGTTGGAGATATTTGTACTTAATGTGCTGATATTTTGTACTTCAATAGATGATACTTTCTACCTAATATGCTGTGTTTTGTACCCCAAGAGATAGAAGACAGCGGCCTAATCCATAAGGCAGATGAACCACTCAGCTCAAAGATTAAATTGCCTGATCCCTATAGAGGAAGGACTGATTATAGAGGTCGTGCTAGTATTCCAGAAGAAGAGCGAGAACTCATCGACAACTTTCTCAGAAGAGATAATTTGAGGTAACAAAATTTGCTTATTATTATTTTTTTAGATAAATTGGTGTCTGAACAAACAATTAACAATTGTGTAGGGTGATTGTCTGGAAGGGAGAAAGACACTTTCTAGATGGAAGAAACTTTTTTGAGCTCTTATTTGGAGGAGAACTTACCAGTGACATAGTGGATTACTACATGTCGATATTATGTAGCCCATCTTTCGGCAATGAGAGTTGCCACAAGGTGTGGTTTACTTCCACAATAACGTAGGTATGTGGCGGTTTCCTAACTTAATTTAGTTCACATTTCCAATGAGTCTAACCATTTGTTTTATGTTTCATAGGAAGATATATTAGACCGACTCGAGGGACGCAACATCCAGGATATTACGGATGTAGAATTTGTGGAGTTCATAAATAAACTTAATTCCTTCACCCGTAAAGATTTGGAAGAGCTCATGTTGGATGTTGTAAACCAATGTCGTTTCATACTCCCACCGATTTGTTGGCACCATCATTGGTTCTTGGTTGTCCTCAACACCTCGACTCATTTTTTCTTGTACATGAATTCAATAATGGCCCCAAACACAAACCAATAGCTAGTGCCATTGTAAGTTTACTTCCTTTCCCTAAGATTTCTTCATAAAGTAGAGAGTCAACAACGGATCAATATTTTTGTAGGTTGCATTCTATTATCGGTACATGAAGCTTTCGTTGGGTGTCATGTGGACCAAAACATGAAGGTAAAAAAAAGCAGACAACAACAGGGTTCAATGGATTGTGGTATCTATGTGTGCCTTTGGGAAAAATGTTTTGCTATAGACACAATCAAGTACTGGAGGACTGCTAAAACAACTGACATCGATGAATATCGTGGACATATGGCACATACCATTTTAAGTTATGAATATGTCAGGGCTTGAATCATACTTTGTATGTAAATACATATGTAAATTGAAGCATACTTTGTTTATAATATTATTTTTTATGTAAGTGTAATTTTCTATCAAGTATTTATAATATTTTGATTTCAGTGTAGTATGATGAAATGAAGTACAAACCTGGAACAAACAAAGTATAAATGATGTTGTGTTGAAGTACAATATAATTCATTTGAAATTTATCAGTGAAATTGAGTACAACATCAGGGAAATGAAGTACAAACCTAGAATTTACAAAATATAAATGGTGTTGCATTGAAATACAATATAATTCATTTGAAATTTATCAGTGAAATTGAGTACAATATCAGGGAATGAAGTACAAACTTGGAACTAACAAAGTATAAATGGTTTTACGTTAAAGTACACTTCTATTAAAATGAAACTGAGAAGAAATGAAGTACAAACCTGGAACTAACAAAATATAAATGGTATTGTGTTGAGGTACACTTCAATTTAATTGAAATTTGTCAGTGAAATTTAGTACAATATCAGGGAATGAAGTACAAACTTGGAACTAACAAAGTATAAATGGTTTTACGTTAAAGTACACTTCTATTAAAATGAAACTGAGAAGAAATGAAGTACAAACCTGGAACTAACAAAATATAAATGGTATTGTGTTGAGGTACACTTCAATTTAATTGAAATTTGTCAGTGAAATTTAGTACAATATCAGGGAAATGAAGTTGAATTTGAGTACAATATGAGGGAAATGAAGTGAAGTAACATTCAATTTAGTTGAAACTGGGCAGTGAATTTCAGTACAATATAATGGGCAAACCCATAACTAACAAAGTATAAATGGTGCTATGCGGAGATACGATTCAATTCAATTGAAATTGGACATTGAATTTGAGTACAATGTGAGGGAAATGAAGTACAAACGTAGAATAAAGTATAAGTGGTGTTGTGTTGAAGTAAAATTTAATTCATTTGAAATTTTGTAGTGAATTTGAGTACAATATAAGGGAGATAAAGTACAAACCTGGAACTAACAAGTATAAATGGTGCTATGCGAAAGTACAATTCAATTTAATTGAAATTGGGCTGTGAATTTGAGTACAATGTGAGGGAAATGAAGTACAAACGTAGAACAAACAAAGTATAAATGGTGTTGTGTTGAAGTACAATTTAATTCATTTGAAATTTTGTAGTGAATTTGAGTACAATATGAGGGAAATGAAGTATAAACCTAGAACTAACAAAGTATAAATAGTGTTACGGTACAGTATAATTCAATTCATTTGAAACTAGACATAGAATTTGAGTACAATGTGAGGAAAGTGAAGTACAAATGTAAAACAAACAAAGTATAAATGGTGTTGTGTTGAAGTACAATTTAATTCATTTGAAATTTTGCAGTGAATTTGAGTAAAATATGATGGAAAAACGTAGAACAAACAAAGTATAAATGGTGCTATGCGGAAGTACGATTCAGTTCAATTGAAATTGGGCTGTGAATTTGAGTACAATAAGAGGGAAATGAAGTAAAAATGTAGAACAAACAAAGTATAAATGATGTTGTGTTGAAGTACAATTTAATTCATTTGAAATTTTGCAGTGAATTTGAGTACAATATGAGAAAAATGAAGTACAAACCTGGAACTAACAAAGTATAAATAGTGTTACGTTAAAGTATAATTCAATTCATTTGAAACTGGACATTTAATTTGAGTACAATTGAGGGAAATGAAGCCCAAAAGTAGAACAAACAAAGTATAAATGATGTTATGTTGAAGTACAATTTAATTCATTTGAATTTTTGTAGTGAATTTGAGTATAATATAAGGAAAATGAAGTATAAACCTAGAACTAACAAAGTATAAATAGTATTACGTTGAAGTTCAATTTAATTCATTTGAAACTGGATATTGAATTTGAGTACAATGCGAGGGAAATGAAGTATAAACCTGGAACTAACAAAGTATAAATAGTGTTACCGTGAAGTACAATTCAATTCATCTTAAACTGGACATAGAATTTGAGTACAAGTGTGAGGGAATTTGTGTTGTGTTGAAGTATAATTTAAATCATTTGAAATTTTGCAGTGAATTTGAGTATAATATGAGGGAAATGAAGAATAAACCTAGAACTAACAAAGTATAAATAGTATTACGTTGAAGTTCAATTTAATTCATTTGAAACTAGACATTGAATTTGAGTACAATGCGAGGGAAATGAAGTATAAACCTGGAACTAACAAAGTATAAATAGTGTTACTGTGAAGTACAATTCAATTCATCTGAAACTGGACATAGAATTTGATTACAAATGTGAGGGAAATGAAGTACAAATGTAGAACAAACAAAGTATAAATGGTGTTGTGTAGAAGTACAGTTTAATTCATTTGAAATTTTGGAGTGAATTTGAGTACAATATGAGGAAAATGAAGTACAAACCTGGAACTAACAAAGTGTTACGTTAAAGTACAATTCAATTCATTTGAAACTGGACATTGAATTTGAGTACAATTGAGGGAAATGAAGCCCAAAAGTATACTTCTGTTAAAATGAAACTGGAAAGCGGTTTTGAGTATAATATCATGTAAATGAAGTACAATTGTCAAGAAATCAAGTATAGATCTCCCAAATTGAGGTACAAAATCATTGATATCTAGGACAACATGCAAAATTCACGCTAAATCAAATACATAATTGCCTAAATGAAGTATAATTGTCAAGAAATCAAGTATAAATCTCTCAAATTAAGGTACAAAATTTAGCTAGTTTACTGATTCTTTGCAGGTTCGATGATTATGCCCTGTTCTGCCACACCTTTTACACTTAATTACATGTTTCTCAATTTGTAATGGAATCCTCTGTGTCCTTCTACGCCTATGCTGAGATTAGCAATCAGGTGCATTAATGACGTCATCCTCATCTAGAGGGAACACATGCCTATCATCCGTAGGAATAGGGTCTATCATTGCTTGGTATGCTTGTTGATACATCTCAACTCGGTAGTATTGATCGGCAAAGTCATACGGTGAAAGTGACTTTGACTCGATACAAACAAAAGCATGTTTGCATGGTATTTTATCAATTTTTCATGCTCTGCACGAACAAACCCCGCTATGTAAATCTACAACATATGATTTATCTTGCTCAATCACCTTAAAGCTCCAACCGATAGACATGACAAGTTTTAAGTTACGAGAACTTATATGATTGATTGCCAACTTCTTCTCTTGCTTGGGACATAATTGACCAGTCATCTTATGAGATTCTTCTCATCCATCATGCATCATAACCATTATTTGTATGCATATGTGATCAACCATGGCTACAACTTGCATAAATCGGGCTAGTTTAACCCAATTATTCCAACATTCTGCTTGATTATTGTTTATTATCCCCCCATCGATCTCCACTGAATAAGGAATTTGCCCAACATTGTGGGTCAGACTACATAATAAAGTCTCTGGCAAGTGGCAATGACTCCAAGATGCTGTCTATATGTCGTGTATACTCCTGCCTTGTAGGCGCATATACAACTTTCATAAAAATAGAACACCAATGTTTTTTGTTATACAGAGGGTACTTTCTTAATACCTAAATTTAAAATAATAGATCAGTAATATGCTAAATGTTATGAATTAGAGTTTATTTCACATAATTGTTTCACAAGCAAAGATAAAGTTCTTACTTGTTTCTTAAAGTTATCCACTAAGTGTCTCAAGCAATATGGATGGTGGCTACCAGGAAATATCATGGGGAGGGCCTTAAGAAGACTTGGATGTTGATAAGAGAAAAAAGTAAACCTTGATAAGCCAGATAGATATTGAGAATCTAAGACACTTCTTAGCTTAAAGCAGCACCACTCCCAATTAATATCATTTTCAGAGTTAATAACTGCATATGCTAGTGTGAATAAGTCATCATTAGCATCCTTACTGACAACACTGAGTAAGCTTCCTTTGTATTTATTTTTAATATGGGTGTCGTCTTAAAATATCAACGGCCTGTATCCCCTAAGAAAATGAATAAGGCAGGCACTAAAACATATAAATAGCTGATGAAATTTTTGACTAATTGGGTCTATCTCACAATCTGCAATACTTCCAGGGTTTGTCCTCTTGACAGCATCACAGTACCACCTCAACTTATCATAAGATCCCTTCTCAGCTCTATGGATATCATGCATAGCTAATTCCTTACCCATCTATGTTTTATGTTACCTAAGTTCCATAACGTATTCTCTGTGGATATCTTTCAATATGGTAGAGGGCCGATAACATGGCTCTGATTTAAATTTATCCTTCACTATGTTAGTAACCCAAGAGGAATCGGCTTTAGGATGTCCCTTTGTCCGAAGATTAGCCTCACCACATGTGTGCTCTAGATTGCATTTTCAAAGGCCAAATAATTTATCAGCCTCATGCATCGATGCATATATTCTCCATTTGCAATTTTCATTACTACAAACGGCTATGACTTTTTTGTTGTCATTTTTCTTGTATTTAAATGACCGCAAAGTAGACACCATATAATTCTGAACTCCTGAGTATCCTTGAATGTCTGACCCTCTCCATATATGCAATTCCTCCATGCATCAATTAAGTTGCTAATTAAAGCTAATTCATTGTGCGATGCATTGGTCGAACCAATTTCCTCCTCGACTGCATCCCTTAAGGTTGACAAATGAAGTAGAATTTTAGGTAAAATAAAGTAAAATATGTAGAACAATTCAGCATAGTATTACAATTTCAAATAAATGAAGTAAAATTTCAAAAACAATAGAAGTATAAAATGCCAGCAATTGCAGTACAATTTTGGATAATCAATAAGTAAAGCACTTGAAGTATAGAACTTTAGCTAAAATGAAGTATAAAAATTAATAGAACTTTCTAAAACTTAAATAATGTAGTACAATTTTACGTAAAAGGTTAAGTATAATTTTAGATAAAGTGAAGTACAATTTCAGAACTCCTAAGGTATAAAACCTTAGCAATTGCAGTACAATTTTTAGACAATCCATTAGTAGAACACTTGAAGCTTAAATAATAGATTCAGATAACTGAAGTACAAGTTTAAATAAAATGAAGTACAATTTCAGAACTCCTGAAGTATAGAACTTCAATGAATAGAGTACAACTTTTAGTAAAATGAAGTATATTTTTAGAAAATAGAAGTACAATTTCAGATCAATTACAGTACAATTTTGGATAATCCATTAGTAGAACACCTGACGTATAAAACTTAAATAATAGTTTCAGATAATTGAAGTACAAGTTTAGATAAAATGAAGTACAATTTTGGAACACCTAAAGTATAAATCCTTAGCAATTGCAGTATAATTTTAGATAAAGTGAAGTACAATTTTAGAACTCCTGAGGTATAAAAACTTGGCAATTGCAGTATAATTTTTGGATAATCATTAGTAGAATACTTGAAGCTTTAAATAATAGATTCAGATAACTGAAATACAAGTTTAGACAAAATAAAGTATAGTTTCAGAACACCTGAAATATAGAACTTCAATGAATAGAGTACAGATTTTGGTAAAATGAAGTATAATTTCAGAAAATAGAAGTACAATTTTATATAAAAAGAAGTACAATTTCAGAATACTTAAAGTATATAAAACTAAAATAATAGATTCAGATAATTGAAGTTTAGATTCAGATAATTGAATTATAAATTTAGATAAAATGAAATAAAATTTTAGAACACTTGAAGTATAAAACCTTAGCAATTGCAGTACAATTTTAGATAAGTGAAGTACAATTTCAGAACTCCTGAAGTATAAAACCTTAATTACAGTACCATTTTGGATAGTCTATTAGTAGAAAACTTGAAGTATAAAACTAAAATAATAGATTCAGATAATTGAAGTACAATTTTAGATAAAGTGATGTACAATGTCAGAACTCGTGAAGTATAAAATCTTAGCAATTGCAATACAATTTTTGGATAATCAATTAGTATAACACTTGAAGCTTAAATATTATAATCAGATAACTGAAGTGCAAGTTTAGATAAAATGAAGTACAATTTCAGAACACCTGAAGTATAGAACTTCAATGAATACAGAACACATGAAGTATAAAACCTTAGCAATTATAGTATAATTTTAGATAAGGTGAAGTACAATTTCAGAACTCCTGAAGTATAAAACCTTAGCAATTGCAGTACAATTTTGTTTAATCCATTAGTAGAACACTTGAAGCTTAAATAATATATTCAGATAATTGAAGTACAAGTTTAGATAAAATGAAGTACAATTTTAGAACACTTGAAGTATATAACTTCAATGAATAAAGTACATGTTTAGGTAAAATGAAGTATAATTTTAGAAAATAGAAGTACAATTCCAATAAAAAGAAGTACAATTTTAGAAATAACAGATTCAGATAATTGAAGTACAAGTTTAGATATAATGAAGTACAATTTCAGAACACATGAAGTATAAAACCTCAGTAACTGCAGTACAATTTTAGATAAAGTGAAGTATAGTTTCGAAACTCCTGAGGTATAAAACCTTAGCAATTGTGGTATAATTTTTGGATAATCCATTAGTAGAACACTTGAAGCTTAAATAATATATTAAGATAACTGAAGTACAAGTTTAGATAAAATGAAGTACAATTTCAGAACACATGAAGTATAGAATTTCAATGAATAGAGTACAAGTTTAGGTAAAATGAAGTATAATTTCAGAAAAAAGAAGTACAATTTCGGAACGCTTGAAGTATAAATCCTTAGCAATTGCAGTACGATTTTGGATAATCCATTAGTAGAACACTTGAAGTATAAAACTTAAATAATAGATTCAGATAATTCAAGTACAAGTTTACATAAAATGAAGTACAATTTCAGAACACTTAAAGTATAGAACTTCAATGAATATAGTACAAGTTTAGGTAAAATGATGTATAAAATGAAGTATAATTTTAAAACTAGAAATACAATTTTAGATAAAGTGAAGTACAATTCCGAAACTCCTGAAGTCTAAAACTTTAGCAATTGTAGTACGATTTTGGATAATCCATTAATAAAACACTTGAAGTATAAAATGAAGTATAATTTCAGAAAACCAAAAGTATAATTTTAGATAGAAGACGTTTAGTTTGGGAACATTTCAAGTATAAACCGCTAGAAGTTGCAGTACAATTTTAATAATCCATTAGTAGAACACTTGAAGTATAAAACTTACATAATAGAATACACTTTTTGTGAGATGAAGTACAATTTTATTTGTAGTGAAGTATAATGTAGAACGCTCCAAGTAGAAAAAGATTTTCAAATAAACATAGTACAATTTCGGAACATTTCAAGTACAAAAGTTTACAAACTGCAGTACAGTTTAGATTTTGTAGAAATATTACCTTAAAATATCATTGCTCTTCTGTGCACTGCTGCTTGATTCATCCTTTTGGTTTACCAGGATGTCAACAATGTTCATCTTTAATGTAAAATGTAGTAAGACCATATTCATGACATCGTTGTCATTAGTCAAAGTTACGTACAATCTTTGATGTGGGGCTATGTATTGCAAACTGAAGAGCTCGATGTTGATTTCACTCCATTTTCTTGCTAGATTAATGTACATGTCCATTAAAGTCATACCATCCTTAATTGACATTATATGGAGCTCGTCTTTGTAGCGGCAACTCCCTAACACTTGATTAAACACTCCTGCTTCACTACTGGTTGACATTGTCAGAAAAATACAAGAAACTCAGAACAACTGAGAAGAAGAAGAAGAAGAAGAAGAAGAAGAAGAAGAAGAAGAAGAAGAAGAAGAAGAAGAAGAAGAAACCCGAAAATGATGAAAATAAAAAGAGAAGAAGACAATGCAGATGTCGGGTTGGTGGTTTTTGGCTTTGAAGATTATTCTCATTTCCCGCAGTGGAGCTTGATGCATTTTCTATTTCTGGTAATGAAAGTACATATGCTAGAGTTTACTGTTTGCTTGTGTGGATAATGAATAAGTCAAAAAAATGATTGAAAAATATTATACTCAAGGGTATTTTTGTCAAATCAAGTGAGTAGGGAGTAATCTCTAAAGTTTTAACAAAACTAGGGAGTTTATTCTAAACAAAATCAAGTGGGGACTAATCACAAAATGAGAAAGTGCTTTTGGTACTTTTAAATAAGAGCCCCTTAAATTAGACCAATAATTAAGGATTAATTATTTAGTGCCAAATGATCATCAATTGATCAAGTTAAAGAGTTAAGTTAACAAAATTGAGCTTAAGAGTTAAGCTTGTTTGACTTAAGAGTTAAGTCAAAGGTTAATTAATTAAATTAAAGTGTTTAATTTAATTAAAGAGAAGAATACATTTTGGAGGGAAAATTCAAATGAAAGGTTCATTTGAATTAGCATCTTAATTAATTTGAAATTAGATTTCAAATATAATTGAAATGCACACAAATTCAAATTAGATTTGAATTTGAATTTGCCACCCAAGCTTGCAAGTGGCCGCCCCCCTTGAGGAAGGTGTGATGCCAACTGGCATCACACCATCCTTCCTCTATATATAGATATAGAGGTGAGGGATCGGCTATATGCATTTTTGGTGTGAAGATTAGAATCTCTCACATTTCCCTCCAAAACTCTCCCTAAGCATTGCATTATGTGTTGAAGCTTTGCTTTCCTTGTTCTTTTCCAACCTCAAATCGGCCTCTACCATTATATTTCTCCTCTCTTACTCCAGCTAAAAGTGAGGAGAAATTGGAAGTTCAATTGATATGTGGAGCATTACAATAGAGGCAAAACATTTAATTTGCTAGCTTTGGAGATCCACTGAAACAGAGTAGAGATTTGTTGAATTTTTTCCAGAATATCCAAAAGGTTTTTTCACCTGAATTTTTCACAGTATCTTATTCAAGGTGTTGAGATGATACAGGAATTTTTTTGGTGATTTTTGAAGAATTTAAACCGAGACAAAGATTGTTGTCTTCCTGCTGCACCACTGCCTGGCAGATTCTAGATTAGTGAGGAGTTCACCATTTTCTCCTTGGAAATTTGCTATTCAAGGTAACTCTCTACCTAAATCTGAATCCCTAGCAAGATTAGATCCTTGTTAGCTTGCAAAGCACTAGTTTATTTAATCTTTTAAAGTTTTATTATTGGATCCTAGTGCATTACAAGCCTTCACTTAATAATATGACTAAAATTGGACTTAAGGATATTTTAATAAGTTAACTAAGAACAATGAATCTATCCTAGAACTAATTAACTAAGTAATAGGCTAAAGATCCCAAAAGACAAGCCTAGCCTATAAAGAGGACAGAAAAATCCTAATAGACCTAAACCCATCAAGACTAAAATTTATAAATATAAAACCATAGAAAGAAATGGGATACAAGAAATCATTTGCTTAACTTCTCATAATAGAGAAACTCTCAAGAAAAGCAGATCTATCTAAATGTGTTCTTAAGAAGACGAATTGATACTCTTCTATTTTTTGAAAAGGACCTCACTCCACTTTTGAGTAGCAATAGGTCATTTTTAGTAGACAACAAAAAGTTGGTTTGTTTACATATAGAGAGATTCTTTGCTCTCAAAAGTTCTTAATTCTTTTGTGAATGATTTCTTCCAAGTTCTTTCTAAAGTTTAATATTTCTAGTTTCGCTTGGTGGGCTTAGGCCCATTAGGGTTTTATCGCCTTTCTTCATGGGCTTAATTTGCCATTAAGCTCTCTGACCTTTTTATTAATTATCTTAGTCCATTGGGCCTTTTTTTAATTCTTTTATGAAATTGCCCTTGTAGTCATAATTGTCCACATCATAGTCATAACTATCCACATCATCAAGTCATCCTATTTCAATTTGAAAATTTTATTTTGGGTAAATTACATTTTTGGTCCCATAAGTTAGACCCATTTGGATTTCGGTCCCATTCTTTATGACTTTTGCACATTGCATCTAACAATGGCCGTTAAATTGTTGCTTTTTTGGTATGTTTAGATTTTGGTCCCAATAAAGTGAAGAACCATCAACTAAGAAACCACCAACAGATAAAGCAACATAGTTTAATTTGTCTAAAGTTTTAACAACTTTTATTCATTATTTTCAACATCTTAAGCAACCCAAGTATCACTTATCTTGTTCTTTCACACGTTTGAACATCTTTCCAAGCAAAGAAACCACACCTATTATTCATGGAAGCACAACCATGAAACCTCCCATTTAGATTTTCATCTGTCCATGAGGTTTTCAATGGAAATGGGGTGCCACAAAAATAAATGGCACCTTCACTTGCACCCATTTTTCATTCTTCTTCTAGAAAAATATATTGGAGCTTTAATTGGGACCAAAAATATAAACAAGCCTAACTTATGGGACCAGAAAAGCTCAATTTAACAGCCATGTGAGTGGCACATAAGCTGCTCCATTAATTTCTAGACAAAAGCCCCTTTGAGTCTTCAAATTGAAAAAGAATGCATTTATTTGACGTAATGTGCAAAATTGATAAAGAATGGGACCAAAATTAAAACAGGCCTAATTTATGGGACCAAAAATACAATTTATCCTTTTATTTTCATGTTGAAAATATATTATAAGTCCATGTTTTACTATTTACCTTGAATATGTTAAAATAAAGTTTATTATTTGATTACTTTAAAGCATATATTCGTGAATGCCCAACTTTTGTCTAAGTTGAGGCTTATTAGGTTTCAAAGTCTGTAGGACCTTTAAGAAGTACTATGTGGGGTGTTTTTCGCAGCACCTAAGACATAATAAAAAAGAAATTTTTTTAACTAGATTGAGGGAAGAGAAAAGGAAGAAAGATCTTAAGAGGAATATTGACATGAGTCTTGAAGGTAACTTTCTTCTTACTTTACAATTTCTTTGCTTTATCACGCTTTTATCTTGAGTCCTTTTGTTCTTAATCTTTTACCTAACTCCTCTGAGTTAGTAAAATTTTCAGGATCTTATTGAGTCAAAATATATCTAAAGTAGATACCATTCCAAGTCAAACTATGGAAATGAGTTAAAAAGTAGTCAAGTGGAAGAAATTAGCGGCAAAGCCAGGACAAGCTAAGCTCCAGATGTGCTGGTACTGTGCGCCTGAGCCTGGCATCCATGCAGCGCCAACTTTAGGCATGCAGCGGTGCCTGGAGTTAGAGCCTATAGAGCACTAGGAAGGTGCCCAGGATGGGCACTCACAAGGCATCACCCTCAGGCACCCGCAGAGCACCTAGGATAGTGTGGCACTGAGGAGGCCCTAAAGCCACCACACCACGACACTAACCCTTTTTAGGAGATTTTCCTTTCAAGAGTTAATGCCAAGCACAGATCAACAAAATAAAATGATAAATCATATTAAAAGAAACAACTTATATATTATTCTCCGTACATTAGTCTAAATTTATATCTAGTTATTGATGTGTACACATGTATTAGTACCTGAGGTATAGCATTAGTGCCGCCATGGCTATAAGTCTTATAATGTATATACATAAACTTAATGGTGTGGGTACATCTGGATTCAAACAAAAGATAATTTCTTCTTTCTCCATTTCCAAGTTCCCTCTTCTAGTTTAACCATTCCAGCTTCATCTGTATAAAGAGAAGTATGAGGGTAAGTCCGAATGACTCAGTGAGGGAAGTTGGAGGAAGTTACATGTATAGAGCTTATTTTGTAGTGGTAGATGATAGAATGAGAAATATGTAATGAGTAGGATACGAACATGCTAAGATAACTCATTTTGTATAACTAGTTTTTTATAATAAATACTTTACAAGTCATATGCACATATGTTCGAAATATATTAAAGTTTTACATAAATCATGAGGTGATTGAGTTAAATTTCTTATAAGAACCTTACTCGATCAAAAGAGTTATAATCATATGAAACTTTTCATGTAACTCCATCACTATCCTATACCAGCTAGGAGAACTCATAAATTTTAATATTTTTTTTCATATACGGACTCGAGTGTATAGGATTGTAGAGGTGGCCCTGCCACACACCCCCTGTCAACGCATATGTCACTTAGATACTTAAACTTTATTTCATGAGGAATAAAATAGGATTTTATTGTTGAGGTACAAAATACAGCTGAAAGATATCTAGTACTAAAATCCAAAGGTGTTAACAATGATAGATTCAAGGGGTGTCACCCACTGCACATCCCCTGTCAACTAATGTGGCCTGGCACGTGCTTTATAGTACTGACCAAATGAGATATTCAAAGGGATCAAGAATGAAATAAGTACAATAGAAAGTGTCAACCTCGGGATTCTAGAGATGGCCCCCACCACACACAGCCTGTCAGCAAGTGTGGCACTTAGCTCCTGATTCGACGAATAAGATGAGAAGGTCTATAAAACTTTAGAAAACATGAGCCTTTTTCAAGCGGTAAATATTTTGAGTAGGAAACTCTTTAATATAAAAATTATTCTTTTTCCTCTTTTTAACAAAGCCCTCGAGTTGTTGTTTTTGAGAACATCCTACATATGGCGTTCTTACTTACGTGAGTAACATATATGACTAGAAGAAATTAAATTGAAATAGATATTATTAATGATACTATCTCTTAATTAAAAAAAAAAGGAGGGATAAGCTTTTATCAAGATTCAAAATTTCAATTGGGTTTTAAATTTACCGAGAAATTCAGTAATTATCATTAGTCAAAAGAGGAGAGACGAGTAAGAGTGTAAAGAGAAAGACTTTACAATGATAGGTATCAGGAGTAGAGATCTTCACAATTATGGGTGTCAAAATTAGAGAATCTTACCATAATAACAAGCAATGCATTCTAGAAATTGCGAATAACACATATGAATTCAAGGAATAATTGTTAGGTAATAAAATGGAAGTAAACAAAAGAACGAGGACCTCAACAATTCTTGTAATCGGGATTCTCCAATAGACTTGTAAGCTCAATCACCTAGATTCAAGATTCAATCATTATTGATTGTTTTTTCGGTAATAAGTGTATTATGAAAAATTAATTTAATTTGGAGTACTATATATCATTTTAATTTTCCATTTAATTGGTATTGTTATTTCAAATATTTAAGATATAGAAATAGGTATCTGATAATCTAAGTGATTAATTTCATCAATACCTTTAATATTTATATATATTCATATAAGAGTAACATTTCCCATCTACTTTATTGATTAATCCCAAAATGAATTAAATATGTCCTAATATTTTTTCCAATTTCTAACATATTTTACTTATCACATTATCCCAAGAACCATATTTAATAACAACATTATTAAGTTACTTGTATCTAAATCATATTTCCTATTTTCCACCAAGTCTAATTAAATTCAAATCTCAATTATTCAACATAACCTCATAATTTGACCATTCATAATCCAACCTCATTGAGCAAAACAAATCAAGTTATTACCATCACAAGACATCCACAATCACTTCCTAATCATTTCCAAAACCTACATCCTTACTCAGACAGCTTTGACAATTTTCATCAAAACTAAATTTTAGCCAAATTTAAGGTAATATAATGGTGATCTTTACCTCAAAATTATTAGAACTCAACGAATCTTCTAATGGTGGCTTCAATTCGATGATCAAATGGGCCGATATTCCCTTATGCCTGTTCAAATTTGAGTTTTGATTTTGGTCGCGTCCTAGTGGCAGGTTGCGGCCTTTATATTTTTGGGCTAGAATTTGGTGTCAATTCTAGGCAATTTTTACTCTAACATTATCTACACTCAGAGGGCTTTCTATTTTTGGTTCCCTTTCAACATTTGGATAGCCAATGCACCAAATATAGGAAAAATAAAACCACCTTGTGTCTGGCCAACTTTTGATTTTGTGTGGTAGTGTTAATTTCAATAGAATTTTAGGTTAATCCAAGTCAAATTTATGGAAGTCTATACTATCGTAGTACTCTACACACAAAGGGCTTTCT
Source organism: Jacaranda mimosifolia (assembly GCA_018894105.1). NCBI lineage: Eukaryota > Viridiplantae > Streptophyta > Magnoliopsida > Lamiales > Bignoniaceae > Jacaranda > Jacaranda mimosifolia. Next base: position 31,346,439 of record CM032132.1, on the reverse strand, counting down.
AATGGTATGCTTGCATGTATGATTAGATGACTACAAGGGTGGTTTCTAATTTTTTTTAAAAGTTTATGTTGGATAGGATTTCTTCTAGCTGATAGCTATTCTCCTTGCTTGATTGGAATTTTTCAAGGGTTTGAGGCTACAATTCTAAGGGGATGCTTTAAGGATTTGATCTTTGGTGAGTTGGGGGAATTTGGATATGACATCTTTGATGGTTGATGATGCAAAATAGGGTGGGAGGCTTGATCTTGGCAGCCTGTAGAGATTATGGATTAATGGTTTGTGGAAGTGATAGTGGTCTTGGCCATTATTTATACATGAAGAAGTTTTATTATTTACTTGAAGAGATCCTTGAACTTTCACATTATCTTGAATTAGCCCTAGGAAAATAAATAAGTTAAAAAAAACTTTATATTTATGTTCTATTTCATTATATACCTAATATACACAATGATGCATTTGTAACTTAAAATATATACTTTTATATTTTATGATTTAGGCATACATGGCTAAATTCATAGTGTATATGTAATTAAGGGATTTTAAAGCTAACTTTTGATTAACCCATTTAATCTAAAATGCTATTAATCCAATTAAAAGTCATAATTTCATAACATAGTCTATTTACTACACATATAATGTTATACTTTGATTTCCTATAGTTACAAGATAAGATTAATAATTTAATTTTAAGGGAGAATTACTTACGAGAAAAGATAGGATGTTACAGATAGATGCCTGTAGGATGCTAGGGTGGGCACTCTTGAGAAATTGGCTGCAGGTAGTTGTCCACTAGCAGCTACAGTGATCGAGGTAAGAGCAGTCGTATTGGGTGGTCGTAGGTCATCTAATCTTGTTCATATTTGTGGGATCGTCTTCCTTGCAGTATTGTGGCGTACTCTAAGTTTGTGGAATCTTTAGTAGGTACATTGTCAGATCGAGCCATCAAAAATTTTAGGAAGTTTAAAAAATTACAGAGTTGACACATAGTTCATGAATTATTTTCTTGTCCGAGTTTTGAGTCTAAGAGGGAAAGTCCTTCTAATAGGGATCTCGAAGATGCTCCTATTACTGATAGTATATTTGTTAGGGTAGTAGATGTCAAGTGCTTATTTTAGCCAAATGAGTTAAATATTTTGAGATGCAGAATATGTGTCTCTGATGAGTTTGAGTTTATTTTACCTTTGCTTAGAGATAACATGGTGTCACCTCCTAGGGGATAGTTTACTAATATCAGCAATTATCTCACTTGTAGGTTCTCGTTACCTCCAGATGATCTTTTGTTAGATGTAGTGGAAAGCTATGGGGTGTGAGTCAATTTGTGCCTAACGTTTTCACATCTTTTGCTGGGTTTCAACAGCCTTTATCTGAGTTGGGCTTGCCAACTTCCTTAAATAGTTATCATGCTTTGTTTGAGTTACGTAAGGTGCCCAACGAGTTATAGGATATATGCAGTGTAGAAGTAGGCCAACGTTCCTCTTGGCAAATGGGGGTCTTCCAAGTACATGGCCAGCCCCAATCATTTTACCCATTAACATTTTAGAAGGTTACACAAATCCCTTACATTTAGTTTTTGACTTTTCAGGAATATCTTAGCCGGTTAATTAGTAGTTGTTTTCTTTTCTTTAGTACCTTCAATAGTTCCTATTCTTGTAATGTTCCTTGAATTATTTACAAGTGGTATTCAACCTCTTATTTTTGCAACTTTAGCCACGACTTATATAGTTGAATCCATGGAGGCCAATCACTAATTGTAGTAATTTTTTTTCCCTATTTTAATAGCTTAATGCAAAGAATGTGTGTACGGCTCAAGGTAATTTACTTAAGAAATAGAAATATATAAGACTCTCTATACGATAGAAAGCGATGGGAGAAAAAGAATAAACAAATTACGATATTAGAGAGTTGTAAAAATAGGAAGAGATCTAAACTATTTTTTTCTTGAAATTATCTTTCGTTCATTATTGTCTTACCTTTCATCAATGCATATTCACTTTCTATTATATTGGTAAGTCTATCTTCTAAGTCAAACCATTAACAAGATCTATGTTTACGATGCGTGATTAAATAAAAGACGAGGAGAAATAATTTTGCTTAATAATTGATTTTATTCAACAATTAATCCAAAGAAAGTATTAATGAGTAATAAATTGTATGAGTTTTTTATATCAATCAAATAAAGATATTTCTATATATTAATTTGCCCTAATCAATTTAATTTGCCAATTTAGATGGTATTGAGTTAGAATAACGATAAAGAAAATGGGAGGGAGAAAAAGAATTTAAAAAAAATGGAATTTCTAAAATAAAAATAAAAATAGATTGATTCTCAAATTCAATTGAATCTGATGGTTTGAATTAGAAAGATATGTTCGTGTGATATTGCCTAGTTATATATGAATTAAAGACCTGTTTCATTTGCCCTAGTATTGTGCGTGGGTTCCAAATAAGTTTTCTTATATCGTTATGGCTGTGAATTGTTGAATAAAAAGATGAAATCAAGAAAAAAATGGAAGAATTAAAATAACAATTCGAAACTAACATATGAAAGAGCAAAAGTTTCATGGATTAACTAGAACTTTATGGATAGAAGTAAAAAAGGGATGTTGAAGTAATTTTCATGATTCAATAATATTATTACTTAAATTTAAAGTTCTTAGTTATTTCAATTGGATATGGAATAATTAAGCTATAATTTATTTGTTAATTGTAATATTAACTAATTCTTTTTATTGGTATGTAGAGTTCATCATGAATTCATTGATTTCTGTTGCTTCTATTATTGGTGTTGGATTCTTCATAGGATTGCTTCTATTGAACCTAGAGTTGGTCAAGGAATTGTTGTACGTCAAGCCATATAGGTTATTGCAAGACATTCCATGCATAGAGAAAAATATAAGGTACTATATTACTTAGTTTAACTTTTATGGAAACTTCAACAATTTATGCATTGGCAGTGATATTAGCATATTTGTTTTGTGAATTCTTTTATTTAATTGTTTAATCTTAGAAATAGAAAAAAATTATTTTTTCTATTTTTTTTTTTGTCTTGATTTGTCATTTGCTTTTTCAAATTAGATTAAGATTTCACTTTTATATTCTTTATTCGTCCAAGAAATAACTAAGGGGAAGAATTATTTTTTTCTTTTAAATTTTATACTCAAGAACACCAAAACTTAGAATTTCAAATCGAGACGAGGAGAACTAATTTGCAAATGAAGAATTAATATGACAACTCGCTTTCATCCTTTCCCTTGGTAGTGCAAAGAAAACACTTTCTATAAAGTATTGCAATAATCAAAAGTAATTGAATTATAGAAAATTTAACTGATAAATTATTAATTCGGCTTTGAGTCATATTAACTCATTGACGCATTTCAGAACGATGTATATAGTTGCGTATATAAAATAAGATATATATATCTATATATTAAGCATATAAAATGATATATCGATTGTAATATAAAGTAATAAATGAAGGTGGTGGGTGTAGTTGAAACATAAAATAAAGACAGCTATTGTTATTCGCTAGTTAAAACATTTCCAATTTCAAATAAAAAGAAAAGAAAAGGCGGTGACCTAGCTAGCCGCCGGCGCCGGCGAGTTCCCCTGACAGACAAACTCTAGAAAAGCTTAATTGCATTAGATATGGAGGCGGTGGTGGTTGATGCTGGTACCAAGCTGCTCAAAGCCGGTTTTGCTGTTCCCGACCAGCCTCCTTCTATGGTAATAGCCCTTTAGGGGTACTTCATCTTCCTGCTATGTCTCGTTATGGCTGACTGAAGTACTACCAGTAATTCTTTTTATGCTGATTGGACAATTTTATTGGATAAAATTTGAAGGTGAAGCCATAAATCCCTAAGAATAAGAAATGGAGATAGATTTTCCCGACTCTCTCGCATTCAATACTCTGTGTCTCAACTTCCTTTGAGCAAATATTAGTAATAAATAATTCCTACCACATTTTTTTAACTCCTTATAAATGTATTGGCCGGATCAAAACCTTATCTGGTTTTTGCCTAGCTCTTTGATCGAGGAAGTAAACCTTGCTCTTTCCCATTTGGAAACTGTCTAAGTTTCGGCTGAGGCGACCATTATAAAGATGCATTTCAGTCTATGATTTGATTTGACTTATGTAATGTATACATTCATAATTGACAATTTTTGGTTTAGTTTTGGAGATATCTTATTGGTGGCTTAATCTATATGGCCTCCTTTTCCTTGAAATAATGATTGGAAAAAGAACGGATACTTTCCATTTTTGACAGCTATCTACCAAGGTTAGACTTCAAAGACATTTTTTGAGAATGAAATACATTCATGAGAAGATCAAATATATTCTGTACAGGGTCAATGTCTTTGGTCTGTTATTTTGTTGCGCTCATGAATTGAATGACAAAATGTTTCTGTTTTTTTTGGTTGGATCTGACTTCTGAGTGACTTTGTTAGAAATGTCCATGAAGAAGAAGTGCTTGAATGAGAACATTGAAAGAAGGGTTTTGTAATTCCCTTCACTGTTTCAATTAGGAAGCTTTCAGGTGACTGCAAATTAAGTGCGCTTGCTCTGGGAATTAAATTGTAGGTCCACCTTGAAGAGTAATGGTCTTAATTGTGATCCTTCTCTGCAATCATCAAGCACATTGATGCGTTGCAATTATGCGATTGGCTATCATGATTTTAAATTTCTGTCTCACAAGTGGTTGTGGTTTTGATCCTTTTCAAGATAATGCTGATGAAGAGTACCTCAACATGTGTGATGCGTGCAATGATCATTATGTACCTGTGCTCATAGAATGCGGAGTGAAAGGGAAATTCATAAAGCCCTTGTGTTTATTAGGATGAACTTAATTCTTGTTGCACCTTTAACATGAATGACCAATAATCTTATGCTTGTGGTCGCTTTGTAACTTTAGCACATATTTGATATCAAACACTATTTTTATTTTCTTATTTAATGATTTATATGAAGAAATTGGGGGAGAGTAAAATGAAAAGCTGAAATCATGAATATGAATTAAGTACCTTTGAACAATTATATATGTATTGCCATAGTTATTAAAGGCGCGAGGCGAGAGGCGGGCGACCAAAAGGCGACTGAGGTGTTAATTAAGAAAAAAAATTTAAAATATATATAGTGAAACAAATTAAATCAAGTTAAGCATAGTAAATATTAACATATTAAACATATTTGGTACTAAATTAACAAAAATTAATTAAATATATTAAGTATTAGTTTAAGCATTAATATATTATACAAACTAAAAAGAAAAATATTTTAGAAAAATCAAAAGTGTTGTCTGCAAGAGAAAAGAACATAAAAACAAATAAGAAATAGAGAGAGAAGAGAAAGGAGAAAAGAGAAATGATAGAAGAGAAGAGAAAAAGAGAACTTAGAGTCGAGGTTGTTGGAATCAAGGTGTTGGAGAGAATGCCTTGGTTGTGGAGAAAGGTTTAGGTGTTTCTTTATTTTGGGTTATTTATTTCAAAATGTTTGCGTCTCTTTTAGGAGGTGCATTTATTATTATTATTTTTAAATTAGACCAAGGCGACTAAGGCGAGCAAGGCGATTGAGGCTACCAAGGCAACAAAGGCGGTCGCCTCATCTCGCCTTATGTTGCTCGCCTGGCCTGAGGAGGAAGAGGTGACATGATGTCGCCTCACCTCGCCTCTTGCCTGAGGTGAGTGAGGCACTAGGCTTTCACAACTATGTGTATTGCATTAAATTAATTCAAGATAACTAACAGAATGTGTGTGTTTATTTACCAGATTGAGAAAAAATATGTTTTCAATGAAATTATTCATTTCCTCTTAGACTATAATCCATTGGGCCAAAGAGTTAAAAGAGCGGTTACCATAGGGTTTATCTCATGTCAACAAGGGCATGGGTGTGGTGTTAGATATGTGCATGTCTTCAATGCGTGGTTCATTCTTGTTCGGACAAAGTGAATCTCTATACCATACTTTTGCGAGCATTAAGTTGATGACATGAGCACTTGAGCCTTAATTAATCATCTATGCGACATATGCTACAAGGGCATCTATGAAGAAGGTATAAGCACCATTTTGTTTGTTTGTTTATGCGTCAATTTTTATTGGCTTTTTAATTTGGTAATTGATATGATGGCAAATATGTGTCTGATCAACTTGATGGCTAAGGAAAGAGTTCAATGAGAAGTAAAAAATAAATAGGTGACTCCGAGAACAGTCTTCCTTCCTCCATAGGGAGAAGGAAGACTTGGAGTACTACTCATCCATGGTAATGGTATCTTTGCAAGTTTAGTTATTGAAGTTTTTGTTGATCTTAAAGATTACTATATTAATTGACAGACTTCAAGTTTAAATCTATAATCGTTGTCTTTGTATGTTAATCTTATTCTAGAAAATATTTCCAAATACTTTGATGTGGGGGTTATTATTGACTTTTGTCACTTGGATGTGAGCTTCCAAAAGTACCATCAATTAGATAAATGCTTTTACCATCTTGTCCTTAGTCCTATAAAAGAATATTTTCTGATTAGGGTACTCTTCATTCCCCTTTTTCCTTCACACTCTATCCCCATTCATCAAATTGGATAGCCATAACACTTGCACTTATATTCAAGTGGGAGCATGGAGATGCCATCTGTGATTGATGTTGGTACTCAGCTTCTGAAATTTAGTTATGCCTTTCCGGAAAGTCTTCCTGAGGTAACCTTTCTTTTCTCTATTGACAAGTGAAGTAGGGGAGTGGATGATTTTATTGGAAAGCTATTAGGGTGAAGATGTTGCCATGAATTTGGACGCAGTCTTGCTTTTTGATTCTTAAAATCTTGAATTCGAATACGCTAGAATTAGGTATTTCATGTTCTATGCTGGACTTGGGTTTTTAGGACGGAATTGATACTTTAGGATTTTCAAGATTCTGAACTTTATGTCAGAATGGTGATGCTTTAGAAAAACATGAACTAAGAAAATGGATGAATGATTTTAAGACTAATAATAAATTCCATACTTAAATCTTGTTCAACCACTTTTAATATCCTGCAATTTGTTGACTCAGCTAAAAATCACAACAACATGTGTTAAAGGTTGGGCCTAATAGAACTTGTGTTGATCGATCTTGACTATTTGTGAGAAAGTAGGGAAATGAAAATCATCTAATTGCCTAAAATGAACTGGGGTGATTGGAAATCTTTGTATTACCTGTGTCATTATTGCAATTAAAACTTGTTTTCCTTGTGGGTTTTAACACATTTACAGGAAATGCCTGTGATTCTTCTAATGGCGTCAATTGGTTGTTATTTGTTCATCGACGACTCCCTCTGTGTTAATGCTATTTTGATGATTCTTGATTGTTTATATTTTCCTTGTAGATTCTATTTTTCTTTTTCACTATTGTCATCTTCAATGCCTTTTAGTTGTGATGTCTATGCTTTAATTGAGTATTTTTGTTATGTAACTTCTTTCTTCTCTCATTCTTTACTTTACCATGTTCCATCCCCATTTTAGGTAATCCCAACACAAATGAAACAAGTACCTGAAGATGAGTCCTTGACTGATGCTTCCTTGCTTGAGAATGTGACTGTTGATCCAGTTATTCGAGGCTTTATCAGAGACTGGGATGCCATGGAAGATCTGTTAAACCATGTATTATATACTGGTTTGGGTTGGGAGATTGGAAATGAAGGACAAATTTTATTTACTGATCCATTGGCAACTCCCAAGGTTAGGAAAATTCTTTAATATCAATTTTAAGTTTAAAGCTTGATAACTTTTTTCTCTTTTGCTTCATAATTAAGTATTGTTTTATGAGATGCTGGTAGTATACCAACCAGTGCAATTGGAAAGGTTAATACTGAGTGGGGAAGGAGGCAAAATTATGTTTGCTGTGTAGTTTGAGAGAGTTATGCTAGCCATGTAGGTTTTCCTAAATGCTTGATAATCCAGATGAAAGCGACTGAGTATCTGCAATCACCGCATATGAATACCTTTTGTAGGTCAATTGGCTGCAAATTAAATGAGCTATGAGTTTCTTCTAATTATTCTGTAATATGGTTTAAAAATGAATGGTGTCATAGGATTGTTCAATATGCATTACAGGTTTAGTTCTTGTTCATGTGCATGGAAACGATTGTCTGCTGTTTTTTGGTTTTACTTCTTATGTAACTAGACTTGTGACCTTCTTGAACCTCATTTTCTAAATCAACAGAGCAAAACGATGCTCCCCCCCGTGTGGGTGTGTTGTTAGATAATGAGATAACTTGGCATGGAGAAAGTGCGATACATCCACATGGAAATAATTATTGCTTGAAGTGCGATACATCCACATGGAAATAATTATTGCTTGAACTCTTTTGCGTTTTTTCTTCAATTTCATCATTAATTTGCATAGTTGTCAAACAGGCTGTTCGAGAGCAACTGGTGCAAATGATGTTTGAAAAATTCAACATCTCTGGTTTTTATGCATCTGAGCAAGCCGTGCTATCTCTTTATGCAGTGGGGCGCATCTCAGGTTGCACTGTTGATATCGGCCATGGCAAGATGGGTATGTTTCACTGAATTTGTTGTTCCTATATCATTATTTATGTATAAAGATGTGTACAAAAATATGATACTTAGAATATATATTGTTCTGAACTTATGATTATGTCTTTCTCAAAATATTTTGAGGGAATGGGTGGTTTTTCCGGGACATTCCCGGGATGGAAACTGGCATTGCTGGGGTAGTTGGAAGATGTGAGAGCGATGATGGACATAAAGGGAGCACTCAGCACTGTGGAAAAGGGTGGAGATAATCTTGCACCTATTAGATATGCAATCAGACATTTTGGTCCAACCAAAGCTGGACTCTTTTGCTCCTTTTTTCCCTATAATTTTTGTGTTTTTTGCTTTTATGTCCAAATTTGTTTGGACAATTCCATGCTATGTGCAATCATGGTCCTGGCATCTATACCCTTTGACATCGGCCTTCTTGGTGCACATTTGGTGCATTCTTGCTTTTCTTGAGATGGCCGAAAAACATTTTCTAGTAAGGAGAATACTATGAAACAAATTGACTATTGTAGTTTTCAAATAGCAGTTGTATAGCACTCTTTAAATATGGATGTTCCCTGTCAAATCTCTGCAATGTATAGCATTGCTTAGATCAAGTTTATCTGAACTAGTGCTGTCACCTTTTCATTTCATATTAGGTTTTTAATGGTTTAAGAAGCTATAGAAAGCACTTCTGATTGATAGTGTCTTGGCTTCAGGGTACTGGTTTTGTAGACATTGATTTATGTTCCATATTTTCAGATATTGCATCAGTGATTGAAGGTGCCGTTCAACATATATCTTCAAGAAGATTTGAAATAGGGGGTTTGGATCTAACCAACTTATTTTCTCGAGAACTCCGAAAATCCAATCCACTTGTTAACTTTAGCACCTCCGATGTTGAAAAACTGAAAGAGCGATATGCATGCTGTGCTGAGGATGTTGCTGCATATGAAAAAGTGCAGCTGGCATGCCCTGAGGAGCAACACACACTGCCTGACGGACAGGTATATCCATTTCTCCCACTTTTTTGGTGAACTGTGAGCTCATTTACTAATTTTAGCTTTCGGATGCTTTTTCAATTTGGCATTGTGTCTTGATGATAAGGCTTGTAGTTTTTTGCAATGCTTGGAAGTTGTCTGGTCATATCTTTAACTGTTTCTGGTATTTATGGAGCTTTCCGGCTTACCACGTTTTATTTTCACTTTCAAATGATGGTCTTGCTTTCCGTATTTTCTATAGGTTATGTTAAGCACCGGTGGCAGCTAAAACCAATATGTTTAGTGGGTTTAGTTTCTGCTTAGCACTTGGAATTGTGCTTGAAGAGCAATGTTTTCACCTTGTGCTTTGGAACTATAACACGTGCTTGTACGCACCCTTTTCATAGGGTTGGTGTTAGAGTTTCTAGGCAGAATCATCCTAGATGTTCTCAGAATATAAAGCTGTGGAGATTACTGATTCGTTTGTTCCGGGAATCAATTTTACCAAGAAGTAAAAATTTTGGTATCTGACTGGGATATATATGGCTTCTTTTTTAGTGCTTATTAGTGTTTACTAAATTGTCTGTATATTGCTTCTTTCAATTGAGCTCTTTTATTGATTGCTATTCTACTCATGGACTTTAATATTTACCTTGACAATTTTGTGTTATCTCATTCAGGTGATAAAAATTGGAAAAGAAAGGTATACTGTTGGTGAGGCTTTATTTCAACCATCTATTTTAGGTTTAGAAGCACATGGAATAGTTGAGCAGCTTGTTCGTTGTATTTCAACTGTCTCATCTGAGAATCATCGCCAGCTACTAGAAAATACTGTCCTTTGTGGTGGAACTGCTTCTATGACTGGTAATATTTGAATGATTTTTTATCTAATGAATTAAAGACATAGCTTATCACTCTTTTTTTCTTTTTTTGGTTACATTCAGTATTAGCTAGTTGATTTCATAACAGTCGCCATAGTTGCAGAAAGGAAATTATAATAGTTTTGATAAATTAAAAGAGCATGAAAATTTGGAATGATCTATCTTTTGGTTGGTTGCTGCCTCTGTTCCCACGAAGGACCTGTAACTTAATTCTGCAGGACCAATTGCCTTATATGCTTGGATATTAGTAAAGGGCTTTTCCCCCTTGTTTTTATATGCAACTAGTTTACCCATAACTATCAGCTATTTCCATCTATATTTCTACACAAACTCTATAACTCCCCTATCAGCTCCCTGTTCTGCTTGAGTTTGAGAAATATGAAGCTGAAGTATAGATGTTATTGTGGAAAGCTTGATGTTATGTGGGACCTTCTGCAGTTGGTGGGGGTTGTGTTGAGCAACAAGCCAACAACATAGTTATATCTGATGTGATATATGCTATGAAGTACCTTAAAATTTTCCATTCAGTTGGTATCCAGTTTATTTTAAGAAGATTTGCTGGACAAAGCTGTTTTCTTCTGCTAACCAATTTTGCGGAGAGTGAGAGAAGCTGCTTTTACTAAGAGTGCGTGTTTTTTCTCCTGGTTGAATTGTGCAAAGATTTTCTGATACCCTGCACCCATTGCTTGCTGTTACAGGTTTTGAAGATAGGTTTCAGAAAGAAGCCAGCCTTTCCTCTTCAGCTATCAGGCCATGTTTGGTGAAGGTAACCTAATATAACTTATTTTGGTTATTTATTTTCTTTTTTCTTAATGCTTTCTTTCTCGTTCACTTTGAATTTGTTGTGAATGTGACCCAATGAAACTGCATGGATGTAAGCATGATAGAGCTGTTATTTGGAAATAACTCCTTAGCATGTTGAAACCGTTTAACTACAATAGTGCAAGTGTTACATTAGCTGGAAATAATTTAAAGTTGGATGTAACAAGTTGAGGAAGATATACTGATGAGAACTTCACTAGGGTAAACTGTTTCCTGTTCATGTACATAATAAAGACTTCATCTGAATTAGCAAAACTTTCTTGTCCCTGAATATCTTGTAATATATATTTATTTGAAGAAAAGATTGGTTAAGCTGAATAGAAGGAACCTTTCCACATATCCTTACCGTATACAATTTAGAATTGTTGAAGAACTTGTGTAAAGGTGGACATATTTGTATGAACACATTATACCTCTCGTATGCATACCTACCTTGTCTGAGATATTGTTTCGTTGAATGTGCATATGTGTCCGATGTAGATCTGATACATTTTACTCTTCGTTTAATTACAGCCTCCAGAATATATGCCGGATAACTTGGCAAGGTATTCAGCATGGGTGGGAGGAGCTATACTAGCCAAAGTTGTGTTTCCACAAAATCAACATGTAACGAAAGCTGATTATGATGAAAGTGGGCCTTCTGTTGTTCATCGTAAGTGCTTCTAAGTAACATTAAACTCTTGTCAAGCGATAGGCCTAGTAGTCATGGATGTTTCAACGGAGGCAGTATAATGTTGCTAGAGAGAGTACCTTGCCGTCTTCTGGCCATGCTGACATAGTATTGTAGAGAAAATAACTAGTGAACTCGTAAAGTCGAGCCGATTTGATCCGTGCTAAGAAATGGTGGCATGTATCTTTATTTGTTGATATGTTATAAATTTAAATTTCAGATTTAATTTGGGGATGCATATGTGGGTGGCTTGGTGGTATGAATGACCTCATTTGAACGAACGACAGTCTCAGGTTGGAGTCACTTAAAAGGATAATTGGAGAAGTAATTGTGGTCCAGTCCACTTTGAAAATTCAAACCTGAGTTGCCCAAATGGTCATGCTATAAATTTGAGACTCCATTTGTTGCTGGACTTCTTTTCCAGGGCGTGAGCAACAGTTTGGTTGGAGGATATATTTGGATATTAGGATTTTGCTAGGGAAAGTGAAGTGGATGCAGGAAAAAGAAAAGTGGGGGGAAAAATACATATGGAACTGAAATTCAATTTCAACTATCTTATTTTATGTAATTTTGGATATAAAATCGGATAACCACACTTATCAAAGAAATTGAAAACAAATTTACTGGTTTCTTAGGTGGCGAAATTGAGATTACCGAGGCTATTATGGTGTGTGCTCCTTACTCCTTAGGTGGATAGTTTCAAAAATTTATATATAAATTAAACAACAAGATTAATTAATTAAGTTACTTACATGTTGAATTAGACGATAAAAATTCTGTCTTATTAAAATACGGAACCATAATCAAACGCACTGTTGTTCCAAATGAAAGTCTAAAAATATAGTATCTTTTGGGATATATGGTACTGAGTTCATACATTCATTTATTTTTATGGCAAGTATTTTTCCTCTTTATCTTTTGTCAGTATTTTTAAATAATAGAAGTGATATGTAATTCTTTGAAATTACAAGACGGAACATTTGTCATTTTTTCAGAGTTGATTTAAATTTTATTCTATATCACATAACTAGCATTATCCCCATGCTATGCATGGATTCTTTAAAATTACTATATATTAATATAATGATTGAATTATAAATATAACTAAAATAATAATATAAAAATAAAAATATCAAGTAATTAGTAAAATTAAATTTAAATTTTTAAAATTTAGTATTTAAAAGTTTGTAACATATAAAGACATCTCATATACATTATGCCATAAAAAATAAATTTCAAAATTATTCAGCAAGAAATTAAAAAAAAAAAAACATCCAAAAATAAAAATCTATGAATATGATTATGTACTTTATTAAAAAATATATTTATTATATGATCAAAAGCTAGCAGATAATTGTATTAAAAAATAAAAAATATATGAGAATGATATAGAACACAAGATTGATGGCTTGAAAGTTGTTTGAAAAAATTTAAAATTATAATACTTTAAGATTATTTTAGACTTAAAAGATGATGAGTATATATTAAATTAAAACTTAAAATATAAAGAATTAGATAATATATTAGTTGCCAAGGATTAGAAAAATCTTATTTAATTTTAGTTTTTGATTAAAATTAAAATCAATTAAGCCAAGAGAAAACTATGATAATAAAGATAAAAAAAATTAAAAAATTAATATATATATATATATAAAATAATTACAAAGTTAAATCGATATTAGTATATAAGTTCATAAAAACATTTTAATTTGGCTAATAGCTTAGTTATCGAATAATTAAGTGAAGAAAAAAGTTAGATATTAGTAATGCAAAACTAAAATCATAGTAAATTGATAAAGTAATTATAAGCTCAAAATTAATTTTAAATAGGAATTAGTAATAGGATATGAGGATGAAATTAGAATGTAAAATAAAATATAAAAAATAAATTATTATGTTCATTCTCAATTTTTTTGTATGAATGTAATTGGATCTTCATGTTATATCTCATAAATAGGAAAAAAAAGTGAATAAAAAAAAAGTTGTTAACCTTTAAAACAATTAAAATTTAAAAAATAAAATAAAAATAAAATTATATATATATATATTGATAGACGAAATAATGTCTAGAGATATAAACTTAAAAAGTTAATAGGTATATTTTCTATTGAAATAACCATCTCGTAATTTTTTTTAAAGTATATCAAAAATCATCTAAGAATATATATTGATTAGTATATAATTTTTTTAAAAATAGTTCGAATTATACATATTTATACGTATATAATTACAAATATATGACTATAAAATAAAATAAAATAAAATGGCATACTTCTAAAATTATAAATATTCAAAAAGTGAAATAAAATTTTAAAATATTAAAACAGAAAAATAGATCTCATCCTATAAAACTATAAACTTAGATGAGCAAAAAAAAGGCGAATTGAAAAATAAATTACAAAATTTAACAATAAATTAATAACTTGATTAAAAAAATGAGTAAAAGGATAATAATTTAAATAAAATAAAAATTAAATGACAAAATTTATCAATAATTAAGGAGAAAAATGTAACTAAAAAAAATAAAGTTAAATTAAAAATATTAAGCGCAGTTAATAAATCTCACAATAAATGAATTGATAACATAAACTAAGTAGTAAACAAAAAAGATATACAAATTTACAAATTTAATAGTAATAAAAGCTAAATGATAGTTTATTTAGGTTGAAAAGAAAACTATAGCATTAAAATCCAAAAATTCTCTTTCATCATGTAATATACCTAGAACAAACCAAAAAAATAAAAAAAATAAAAAAGGTGAACAATAAAATCAAATAAACAATAAATTTTTTTGAATAATGAACTAAAGATGCACACAAAGAGATAGAAGAAAAAAAAAAATGCTAGAAAATAAAGAGGACACAAAGAATAGAGTGAAAAAAATGCTAGAACTTGAGAATATTAATGAAATGACTTTTGCAAGACTTTATATATAGTAGTATAGATATAAATTAGTTATTAAAGATAAGAGAAAATCACGAAAGACTTATCAAACTATAGAGTTCAAATGATCAAGAAATCTTCTATTATTGAAAGTAGATATGAAAAAGATTTTGTAGATAAAATGCAATTATTTTTTGAGATTAGATATAAATAAAGAATATTGTTCTAATCAAGAAAATTATTTAAAAAAATCAGATATCTTTAAAAGGAATAAATAATATCAAATTTAATAACTAAAAATCAAAATTTAAATTTAATTAAAAACTCAAAATTCTAAGAATTTAAAATTTGGTCAAAATTGCACAATTATGGGTTCCACACCATTGTGCTATATATAATAGTATAGATAATACTAATGGGATTATATATTAATTATCATTGTTGGTATGTGTGATGATAATTGTCCTCGAAATGGAGGTTTAGTTTATAAATTAGAAGGTATAATCGAAATGCGACTTGACTTGATCATTGTGATACAAAATATTAGAAGTTGATATTATTGATTTGAGTAGAATTATTGAATAAGAATATAATAGCACAAATGTTCAATAATTTTTTTGATGAACTAATTTTGTTTGTTTAATTTTCGGAATGAAATAATTCACTTTATTTGTTGGGGAAAATTTTCACTATTGGTAAGACATAAATATTAAATATTATAAAGTTTGTCTGCCATAAAAAGTAGAATAAACTTTTAAAATTTGTATACGTAGTTGAAAAAAATTTCATTTTGTTCCTTTGTAGTTTGTACCAAAGCTAAAAGTGAGGTTGCCTCTTTTGTCTTTTTTATAATACCTCATACCACTTCGCCTTTTTAACTTTTGTTTGAAGAACTTGCATAGTTATAAAATCCTTAAAGATAATCATGATGTATCAATTTTGTCTTTAAAAATAGAATAAATTAGAAGAAAGACAAATGTGTTATTCACCCAATTTTCGATCACCTATCAGTGCAATAGTGTTCATGTTTTAATCTTTTTGTTGTTTCCAAAGTTTGGGCTTCATCTAAAAACAAAACTTAGACTAAGTCGAGTCAGAAGCCGCCAAATTTATTTTATTTGATATAATTAATAAAATAAAAGAAAACAAAATAACAAATCAAAGAACTAATAGTTTTAGAATATTAATTTTTTCTTCTTCTAATTTTATATATTTTTACTCTATATAATAAATATATATTAATTTACTTGTACAATACAAGCCTAAACTCAATTTCCATTAAGCTAATAATCTAAATCGATCTTGGGCAATTTAAATATAAGTTCAAATTATAACCTTCAAAGCAAGCTCGATTTTAATTTAAAATTATATAAAGTTCCACTAGCAAATTATCAAATCAATTTTACAAGCTTGGGTTGGGACGGCATAAAATCATTAACAATTCTTATAAAATGCAATATGTACTTACGTGTATAAAAAATGATGTAGTCATATGACATGAGTTTTTTTTTTTTTTTTGCCCCTTTTGGCCTTTTGATAACTATATACATACATTCTGTCTCCATAAATATTAGAGGACAATCCATTGTTATTTAACCACAATATACATTTCCAATTTTCAATTTTCAAATAAAGAAAAAGGGAAGGGAAGAAAAGAAAAAGGAAGTGACCTACCCAGCGCCGGCGTGTTAACCTTCTCTTTGATCGCCGGCGTGATTACCTTCTCCTCAATCGCCGGCGCTGATTCAAATTCCTAGCTTTGGAAGTGATAGTACCGCTTGCTCTGATGCATAAAAGCCTGGGTGGAGAGCAATTGAAAACATGTGAGGCTCTTATGCATCTGAACAAGCAGTAATATCATTTTATGCGGTGGGGATCATCTCTCGCAAGCTAGGTATGTTTTACTGAGTAACATCTATTTCTTTTTTCTTTTACATAAAGATGTTCTGTTTATGATTTAATTGGACTTTTTTGCAATGCATACATTCAGAAAAGAAAGTTTTGGTTTAGTTTTGGAGAAATCTTATTTGTGGTTTAATTTATCAATCCTCCTTTTCCTTGAAACGATGATTGGCGAAAGAACGGATATTTTCCTTTTGGGAGACCTATCTACCAAGGTTAGACTCATAGTCAATTTTTTAGATTATCATCCTATTTCACAAGATGGGCAAATGTATTCTGTAAAGGGACCCAAGTGTTTTGGCATTTGTGTTGTTTCCTCGTGAGCTAAATGGAAAAATAAAATAAAATTATTTAGTTGTTTTGGCTGGATTTGAGTGGCTTTGCTAGAAATGTTGATGGAGAACAAATGCTTGAACGATAACACAAGAACAAGGGTATTTTTTGATTCCCTTCATTGTTCTGGTTAGGACAATTTAAGGTGGCTAAAAATTCAGTGCATTTGGTCTGGGAATAAAATGTTAGGTCCCTCAGAGAGTAGCCTCCTCGATTGTGATCCTTCCCTGCTCCTCAGATACACTGGAATTATACAAGTGGCTATCACGATTGTAGATGCAATGTCTGTCACAATTGATTGTAGTTCTCATCTTTTTCAAGATGATGCTAGAGTATCTCAAAATGTATGATACATGCAATGATATTAATGTATTTGTGCTTGTAGAATGTGTTGTGCCTAATCAAGAGATTTCATGCAATTTTATTTTATTTTATCAAAACTAGTATATTTAAGATATGCAAATAATCATAAAATATTCAAAAAATAATATAGATTCGAAAATATAAACGGATGGCCTGTAGGAGTCACGTCAATTGGCGCTGTCCTAAGATCGTGATGGCCTCCCCTCCGTGCAGGTACTGGCGGCTCACCAACACCCCAAGATAAAACCCAAAAGGTCACAACCGACGTCTTCTATTGTGAGCACGATCACAAGAAGATAAGTGAACAAGACCTTATCTTGTTGCCCAAAATATATATCAAATTAGAAGAGTATTGAGAGCAAGAGAGTACAAGAGGATGAAAGAATGATATGTTTTTTTACCTAGACTCTAGGACACCTATTTATAGCGCTTAGGATGAATCATGCAATTTATGAGAATAATAACATTTTGGGTGTTACAAAATTAAATGGGGATGTTACAAAATCAATAGGTAGGTTACACTTTTAAATGAGAAAAAACTGAAAATTTGTTTAAAATTTGAAGTTTTGAAACTTCAATTCATAACAATCCCCCACAAGGTTTAAAACTTCAAAATCACATATAAAAAAAATATAATGGGGCAACTTAATACCATGCAATAGGTGTAGGAGCCTTCCAAGCTTTGAGCCCACACTTAGTGTTGACTATTTCCATTTGAGGGAGCCATAATGGACTTCGCCTTGAATTAGGTTCCTTTGCCAAACTTCAATAAGTCACACACATGATATTGACATCGGTCTTTGTTCAAAGCGGGTTAGCACTATTAATGGCCATGCGCTTGTATCTTGATTCTCATGAGAGTCTCTAAGGTCAACCCGAACCCATAGCCGCGGCCCCATGGCAACTCTCATTTAGGTGAAACCTCCAAGGGTACGTGTGATCTATACCCTGCGGAATTCCCGCCTTGGTCTCATTAAGGGTCAATGCCCAACCTAACATCACACTATAAAGCACTATCAACATAGGGATGGGAAAGAGATGCTCTTCTTATTAAGTAGTGCTAAATTAGTCACGCATTGCAGGTTGTTCCTACCAATTGAACCTTCTTCATGGGGTCTCAATTCACAAAGGTTGGGTTATCCTTGGAGGTGACTTCCTTGTGGGCTTAAGCCCATCCCCCTCGATGATTCATATACACCCTTTTTGCGTAGACCTTTGGTCAAATTATCCGCCAAGTTCTTCTCAAACTTCACAAAGTTAAGAGATACAATATTTCTCTTTAGCAAGGACTTTACACTTTTATATCTTGCTTGTAAGTGTCTACGCATCTTCTTGTTAGAATGTGTTTGCTTCACAAGGTCGATCACAGCTTTGCAATCACAATATATAGAAATTGCTGGTAAAGGTTTATTAACTAGAGGAATATCAAGTAGAAGATCTCTTAGCCATTCAGCAGTAGTACAAGTTGTATCTAAAGCAATTAACTCAGCTTCCATAGTACTTCTTGATATAATTGTTTGCTTTTTAGAACCCCAAGTTATTGCTGCTCTTCCTAACAAAAAACAAATCCACTAGTAGACTTAACTTCGGAGCTGTCAGTGATCCAATTTGCATCACTATATCCTTCAATTACACTTGGAAAACCTTTGTAACATAAAGAATAATTCAGGGTTCCTCTAAGGTACTTAAGAATTCTTTCTAAAGCATTCCAATGATTGTTGCTTGGATCAAAAGGGGTAGAAACTGTCTTACAATCATAATAGTTAAACTTCCTCAAGAACCTTTCAATAGCACTAGATTGATTTAATAAAATTCCTTTTACAGTTTTCTTAAGCTTCATACCCAAGATTACATGAGCTTTTCCTAAGTCTTTCATTTCAAAGTTATTAGATAAATAACCTTTCACTTCTTTAATAATGTCCAAATGAGACCCAAAAATTAATATGTCATCCACATATAAGCATAGAATCACATGTTCACCGTTTTCTTCTTTACAATATACACATCTATCATGTTCATTTGATTTAGATCCATAACCTAATATGACCTCATTAAACTTTTCATGCCATTGTTTGGGAGCTTGTTTCAAACCATATAAAGATTTTACTAACTTACACACATTTTGTTCTTGCCCTTTAACCCTAAACCCTTCAGATTGTTCCATATAAATTTCTTCATCTAAGTCTCCATTTAAAAATGCAGTCTTAACATCCATTTGATGGATTACTAAGTTATGTATAGATGTTAATGCTAATAAAGTCCTAATAGTGGTGATCCCAGCTATTGGAGAATAGGTATCAAAATAATCTATGCCTTCTTGTTGTGTAAATCCTTTTGCTACTAACCTTGCTTTATATTTATCTATTGACCCATTAGCTTTTAATTTTTTCTTAAAAATCCACTTGCATCCTGATGAGGGTTCGATTTCGTGGACGGATATGGATCCGGGTATGAATCATGATCAGATGTATTGATCTTTTGGATTGATTTGGGATGGAAATCCTGCAATCACAGTAAACGTTAGGCTAGCCGAGTGGCCCTCGGCTTAGGCCCTCCGACGCTCAAGTCAGTATATATTTGACCTCTCTAATCGAGCAGCAGAATGTATGGACTTTTGAGTGTATGAGTGCATACCTGTGAGAGGCAAGGTTGAGGGGTTTTTATATTCTCCCCCGTGTAGGAAATGTTAGGGAAGCCCTTGGCTTACCCTAGGGACCTCCAGCCCCCTACCGGGGGTAATTGGTCAATTCTCCCGTTTGAATATTGCCAGCTGGATGTCCTTTCACGCTGCAGGACAAGATGGTACACTGTTGTGGTGTTTGCTGTGTCAGACGGTGAGGGGAGGGCATGCGCCATTAATGCGGAGGCGTGTTGCCAGTCAACGCATTTAATGCGGTGGCAGAGTACTGTGCAGGGCTCGACATAAGAATCGATGAGAGGAGGGGTCGATAATGGATGAGCAGCTCCGAGGGCCATGGAGCGCCTTGTGGATTGGTCGAACAGGGTCGACGAGTCACTTGGGTCTTGGGCCGTTGATTGGGTGTTGGGCCTCGCCAATTTGGGCCATCCTATATCATGAGTCCCCCCACTTCGCAAGGTCGAACAGAGAATCGACGAGCGGCGTTGGGAAGTAACGAACATTAGCGACCATCGACCAGGGTTTTTGAAAATTTGTCAGACTATTACGTGCTTGCTGAGCGGTTACATTGTGGCGCGCGTGGGGCGGCGTGACGTCTCCGTCCATTAATGCAGATGTTTGGGTAACCGCGCCTGGACTCTTGGGAAACCGCGTCCGCCTTCCTATAAATGCTTAATGTGATTCTGCCCATTTTCACTTTTACCGCTTCAGAATTTCCGAGAGCCTTTAGGAGATATCTTTCGCTGCCAGACTCCCTAGACTTTGCATTCGCTTCACATATTTTGTGGGCTTAACCTTCGTATCCAGTAAGTGCTCCTCCACCTCTTCGTTTCTCTGAATCTTTTCTCTTTATTTTTCTTTTGAAGAAGATGCTTGGGTTATTCAGTTCTGAGGGTAGCCGGGGGGAGGGGGGGATAGTGAGGCCACCCTGTCTGAGGGGCGTAGGGAGTTGCCTGCTCCTTCTAGTGGGTTGTCCGGCGGTGGTTCCGGTTTGAGCAGCTCAAGCTCCGGGAGCTTGAGCGGCGCGCGTGGAGGGAAAGCTGGGCCCAGTCGGGTACCCCATTCTCGTGGGAGATTATTCACCCCGAACCACTATAGTGAGATAGTTTCCGTAATGACTCATACGGATTTGGTGCGCCTGAGGGAGCTTTACCATATTCCTCCCGAATATCAACTATTGACCCCCGGGCCTCCTGGTCGAATGCACCGCGCTCCCGCCGGTTGCATAACAGTGTTCGAGGGTGCACTAAAATGTGGGTTGAGGTTCCCCTTAGGTGATAGTATGATAGGCCTGCTTAGGGGTCTTCGAGTGTGCATAACTCAGCTATTACCCAACTGCTTTACCACCCTCTGCAGTTTCTTAGTTTTGATGCATCTGTTCGATCAGGCCCTCAGTTTTGAAAATTTTTCCAACCTCTTCTATCTGTGCATGTCACGAAAATCTGGTAGTTCCAAGGAGTTGGGCTTTTACTATCTGACTGCTCGACCTCGCCGCAAGTTTCTCGTGGCTCCTTCCTCTTCATATGGGCAGGAGTGGAAGAAACGTTATTTCTTCGTTCGGGTGAAGGGGGGGTTTGACATTCCTTGAGAGTGGTTGGGGGGGCAGGTTGAGATACCAGGGAATCGCACCCCTACTTGGCCAAACACCTTCGTGAGGGATCTGGTCGGGTTTGGTCCCGTGGAGGCCACTGTATTCCTTGAGGAGTAGCAGTTAGTGCTGGCTGGGTTGTCGCCAGCCCCTCTAAATTTTGCAGATGACTATGAGATATGTAGATGAAATGTGTGCCATGCTTTGTTGTTTAGCTACGTTCATTTATGTATTTGACATCTGCTGTGTTTGTTTCTTACAGACCGGGATGAAATCATGAACCGTGCAAGGAGTGATGTAGTAGCTCGCGCTGAAAGGAACCGACAGCGCAAATAAGGCGTTGCGTCTCGACTAGAGTCGACCGTAGCCGACGAGCCACACCGACAAGCTGCGGCCCGTGCGCCATCCCTGACCCCCTCGCCTGGTTGAGTAGTAGCGATCGAGAGGGACGTAGGTCGGGGAAAAAGGCCTATGGGCCAACAGAGTGGGCCCCTGCCCAAAAAGATTACTGTTGCTGGAAAGGAGAAAGGAAAAACGAAGGGCGCCTGGTCGGGGATGCCGACGGGAAACGATCTCTTCGGGGATCGAGGTGCGGAGACCTTATTCGGCCTGAGGAAGTTCCCGTCTCCTCATTTTGGGTCGGACCCTAGCCTGCTTGTGGACGACTCGTCCTATATGCATGGATCTAGGCCAACTAGGGTCGACCCCTTGAAATGGTTGTTGGCTGGTCAGTTCCTGGCTGACCAGAGGAGGATAATGGGCCTGAGTCAGCCCGGGGCGCTGTGCGAGGTCGCATATCACGCGAACATGGTGAGATCCCCTAAGCTGTAAACTTGTGTAATCGATTTTCCCTGCATGGGTAGTAATGATTTTTATGTTTCAGGTCGCGCAAATCGTCTATAATTTTTACTGCCGCTCTGAGTTAGCGCTCGCTGATCGTGAACAGTTGGACACTGTCGGCGATGCCGAAACATTGAAGGCCCAGCTGGAGTCGTCCCAACTGCGGCTCGAGGAAGTGCAGAAGGAGAATGCCAAATACGCCGAAATAATGGAGGCAAAAGATAGGCAAGTCCTGCTGGCGGTGACGGAGCAGACAGAGATGGAGGCGAAGCTGAAAAAACTCGAACTAGACATCCATATCGCCTATGAATCCGGTCGGGCGGCCGGTCGAGGCGAGCGCCTGGTCGAGGCCAGGACAGAGTTCGAGTGGGTAGTGTCGGAGATTCGCAAGGAGGCGGTACAACAGTTCATGGTGAGCCCCGCCTTTCAGGATGCGAGTGTGGTGCTGGCCCTGGACGATGCCTGAAGTGCCTTTAATAAGGCTATTGCGCAAATGCGGCACCTGGGCTATGCGGTTAGCGACGAAGATCGCTCGAAGATGGGACTTGCTTTCGACGAGCAGTTGCGCCCAATTGGTGATGAAGATGTCGACGAGGCCGAAGCCGAGGTAGAGGCAACGGGGGAGATCGACATGACTCCTGAAGAGAGGCAAAAGGCAGACTTCCAAAAGAAAGTGAAGGCTGTAGGTCGAGAGTTCGAGTTCGCCGGCGACCTCGCCTATGAAATCTCCGAGGGCCAGGCCAACACTGCCTCTTTCTTCCCAGCTGTCGAGTGGCTGTTTATGTCTTCTGCAGCCTGCCCCTCTCGCCCAGTCACCACGGCCATGCTCGTTGCAATGGCACCGCCTGAACCTCCGTCTGCTCCTGTACCCGCATTACCAATCGAAGGGTCTGGCAATTCTAGCTAGGGCTTGTAATACTTTGTTTTTGTTTTGATGTACATGCCTCATTGAGGCTTTTTGAGAATGAAATAACGTTTGTTGCCCTTCATCGGCTAGCTGTTCATTTTCGAACGTTGTTTTAAGCCGTTGTGAGATAAGTTAAACTTTGTTACTACTTATGATTGGCAAAATGTAAATTGAACTTGAATCTGCGAAGTGTGACGTCGACTTTGTGATCCTGCCACAGGGGCTTCGACATCACTTTGTTGAGAATATTCGTCGACTACAGGGTCGACTAAGGTGGTCGCGGCTCTTGGCCTTGAGTTGTTGAGTTTAAGCCTTTCGTCGACTACAGGGTCGACTAAGGTGGTCGCGGCTCTTGGCCTTGACTTGTTGAGTTTAAGCCTTTCGTCGACTACGGGGTCGACTAAGGTGGTCGCGGCTCTTGGCCTTGACTTGTTGAGTTTAAGCCTTTCGTCGACTACGGGGTCGACTAAGGTGGTCGCGGCTCTTCGCCTTGACTTGATTCGTTTAAGCCTTTCGTTGACTACGGGGTCGACTAAGGTGGTCGCGGCTCTTGGCCTTGACTTGTTGAGTTTAAGCCTTTCGTCGACTACGGGGTCGACTAAGGTGGTCGCGGCTCCTGGCCTTGACTTGATGAGTTTAAGCCTTTCGTCGACTACGAGGTCGACTAAGGTTTTGCTGTGGTCGTCACGTGCCTTTTAATCATAATGAATCTTGATTGTTCTTTACTTAATACAAAAGATGCCAATGAACAACTCATACAAAGAATTTTTATAGATTTACCGCATTCCATGGTCGAGGCAACTCGCGACCTGCAGCATCCGCTAATCGATAGGCGTTGTTTTTAGATACTTTTATGACTGAGTATGGTCCTTCCCACTTTGGGTCAAGCTTGCCGACGGGCCTTGACACTTCTATTTTCTTTAAGACAAGATCACCTACCTTGAAATTTCATGGACGTACCGATTTATTATAGCGGTCCGCCATCTTTGAGCGGTACCTTTGCATTATGTTGTAAGCCGCTAGACGCTTCTCGTCTATGGTTATTAGGTTCAGTGCCCTCTCCGATGTATTTGCTGTTGAATTGTAGTGGATCACTCTAGCGGTGTGTTGGATTAGTTCTGAAGGGACCACTGCTTCGGATCCGTAGACCAGGCTGTAAGGGCTTTGACCTGTGGCTGTTCGAGGGGTGGTTCTGTAGGCCCAAAGGACTCCCGGGAGGTCGTCCGCCCAGCTGGTTCCCGTTCCCTCTATTTGGCTCTTAATGTGATCGAGGACAGTCCTGTTGGTCACTTCGGTCTGTCCATTGGTTTGCGGATTTCCCACTGAAGTAAAGTGCTGCGTAATGCCTAAGGTCTCGCACCATCTTCTTGTGTTTTTGCTTTGGAATTGGGTGCCGTTATTCGAGATGAGGACTTTAGGCAACCCGAAACGGCAAACAATATTCTTCCGTATGAAACTCTTAATGGCCGCATTAGTAATCTTCGGGACTGCTTAAGCTTCCACCCATTTTGTGAAGTACTCAACGGCTACTATGATAAACTTTCGCTGGCCGGTGGTCTTTGGGAGCGCGCCGACTATGTCGATGCCCCACTGGTCGAATGGCCAAGCAATATCAACATTTGTCACTAGTGCGGCTGGTTAGTGTTGCATGTTCGAATGTACCTGACAAGATGGGCATTTCCTAGCAAAGTCAACAGAATCCTTCAACAAAGTGGGCCAGAAATACCCATATCGTGTGACCTTATGTGCCAGGGACCGGCTTGCCGAGTGGTTTCCGCAGATGCCCGCATGTATTTCCTGTAGCACTTCGTTCTCCTGGTCGAGATCTAAACATCTCAGCGGCGGTCCTACGATTGATCTTCTGTACAACTGTTCGTGATCATCCAGCGCATATTTGGGCGCCAAGCCCTTCAGTTTGCGAGCCTGCTTTTCGTTATCGGGTAAGGTACCTTGGTTCAAATAAAGCTTGATCGGGTGCTGCCAAGAATGGATTGCGTCTTCGAGGCATCCGACCAAACTCGGGCCGTGGGCTGAGATGCAAGGCTGATCAGGGGCCAAGATGCAAGGCTGATCGGCGACAAGAAATTTTATGGTTCTTTCTCTTGTGCCTTTTATCGAGCTTGCCAGCTTGGAAAGCGCTTCTGCTCGCGCGTTTTCTGATCGGGGAATTTGGCTTAATGAAAAATCTCGAAACCTCTGTTGTAGCTATCAGACTTTCGCGAGATATTGTGCTATTTTATGTTCTCTCATGTCGAAGTTTCCCTCGACCTACTCCGCTACTTATCGACCCCACGGTCTATGGCTATGCGCATTCCTGCAATGAGTGCCTCATACTCAACTTCGTTATTCGTGATCGAGAAGTCGAGTTTGACCGCAAAATCATAGTCTTCAGGCAGCGGGGAGCGGAGGGATACTCCTATTCCTCCTCCAGAAGATGTCGCGGACCCGTCAACATGTAGGGTCCACCGAGGTGCGTCTTCCATCTCTTGAACCGGGAGATTGACTCTCTAAAGGATGAAGTCCGCTAGCACCTACGCTTTTATTGATGCTTGGGGTTGGAATTGCATGTCGAATTCCCCTAGTTTGATAGCCCATTTCATTAGTTGACCCGAAGTGTCTGGTTTCGACAACACCTGTTTTAGCGGTGGTTCGTTAGTACCACAACTGTATGGGATTGAAAATAGGGCCGTAGTTTTCTTGCTGATGTGACTAGGGCTAGGGTGAACTTCTCGATCTCCAAATAGTTATGTTCGGGCCCCTGAAGGGCCTTGCTGCAATAGTAAACTGGACAAGGGTTTCCAGCTCTCATCGTTGTTAGCACTGAACTGATGGAAGCCGAAGAGACCGCCAGATATAACTGTAAAATTTCTTCGAGCTCAGGCTTGGTGAGGAGAGGTGGCGAAGAGAGGTGTTGCTTGAGGTCGATCAGAGCTTGGTCGCACTGCTCGTCCCATTTGAATCCCGCTTTCTTTGTGTTTCTCAAGATTTAGAAAAAGGGTAGGCTCTTGTCTGCCAGCCTAGCTATGAACCTGCCAAAGCAATAATTCTGCCAGCGAGGCGTTGGACTTCTCGAACGGTGCGCGGTGGAGCAATGTCTAGAACTGCTTGAATTTTCTGCGGGTCGCCATCGATACCTCTCTGGCTGACCATATATCCAAGGAATTTTCCTCCTCGAACCCCGAATGTGCATTTGTTAGGATTGAGCTTCATACCGAAAGCTCTCAGAATGGAAAATGTGTGGCTCAGGTCAACCAAGTGGCTTTCTGCTTTCTTTATTTTCACAATCATGTCATCAACATAAACCTCCATTGATTTCCCAATTTCATTTTTGAACATGAAGTTAACTAATCTTTGGTAAGTTGCTCCAGCATTCTTAAGTCCAAACGGCATAACCAAAAAGCAATATACCCCGTTGGGAACAACAAAAGCGGTTTTATCCCTATCCTCGGGTGCCATGAATATTTGGTAGTAACCTTGAAATGCATCCATCATGCTAAGCAATTCGCAACCAGTCGTGGAGTCAATAAGTAAATCAATATGAGGCAAGGGGTAAGGATCCTTAGGACATGCTTTATTCAAATCTGTGAAATCATTACACATCCTCCATTTTCCCTCGCTCTTGGGAACAAGTACTACATTACAAAGCCAAGAAGGATATTGGATTTCTACAACATAACCAGCCTCTAGAAGTTTGCTAACCTCTTCCTCGATGATCTGCGTCCACTCAGCATTGAAAGTTCTCTTCTTCTGTTGGATTGGCTTGTGGGTAGGGTCCACGTTGAGCTTGTGGACGATGATGTCGGGGTCGATGCCCTGCAGATTGGCAGCTTTCCAGGCGAAGACATCGATATTACGTCGGAGGAAGTCGACCATGAGGCACTCCATTCGATCCCCCATATTAGCTCCGATCTTTGTTGTCTTATCGGGGTTCCCTGGTTCGAGCTCAATTGTTTTGAATTCTCCTGTGGGCTCGACCCTGGTGTCCTCCAACTTCCTCTTTTTCGATGAGGGTCCCTTCTCGGGTTTCGCTATAGGGGCGTCCCCCGAGGGCTTCAATTCTGGCCTCTTTTTCTGCCTGCTGGAATCCACAGAGATTGTGTAGCAACGCCAGGCATCTTTGATATTGTATAAAAGCTCACCAACTCCGGTGGGGGTCGGGAACTTTATTTTCATGTGGTATGTCGATGCGATGGCTCTGAAGTCATTCAGGGCTGGTCGACCAACAATGGCATTGTAAGCAAAGGGGGCATCAACCACTAAGTAGTTGATCATCAAAGTTCGGCTGTGATGTCCCTGCCCGAATGTAGTGGATAGGCTAATCGACCCTTCTGGTATAATTTCTGATCCTCTGAATCCGACTAAGGGAGTTCTGACTGGATCAAATTTCAGTTTGCCCAGGTTCATTCTGTTCAGGGTCGACAAGAATATGATGTTTGCCGAGTTGCCATGTCGACTAGCACCTTTCTCACCTCGAAGTTGGCAATCTCAATGGCGACCACCATTGGGCAGTCGAGCTTCCTGTCTGCGGCCTGCCCCTCGAGGTGGTCTGAATCTACATCAGTGAAAGTGATCGGCTCGGTGCCGGTTGTCAACTGGAACACTATTTCGACCTTAGAAGGTTTGGTCGAGTCCAGTTTCCACTGGGTTTGCTTCCTTGCGTTCCGGGAGTCTCTTCCTGCAGGCCCCTCGGCAATTGTGTCGATGACACCTCGAATGGGCGGGTGAGTTTCATGGGTTGGTTTCTTTCCTTTGTCCTGCCATCGCGGGCTGACCGACCTTTCTCTACGGGGAGTCCGGTCGGTCGCCCCCTCTTTTCGTCGAGCTCTCTCCTCGAAAAACTTTTTCAAATGCCCCTGCCTAATCAGCCTCTCGATCTCATCTTTCAAATTGAAGCAGTTTTCCTTGTCGTGCCCTTTTTGCTTGTGAAAATGGCAATACTTTTCGGACTTCTTCATAGCCTCAGTTTCTATGATTTTTCGAGGCTTTTTAAGCAGGTTGTCATGCTGTATGGTAAAGAGTACTTCCTTCCTCGGCATAGAGAATGGGGTGTAGTCATGGAAACGTTTGATTGGGGAACGGCGCCCCTCCCTGTTCTGCTTCTCCTCTTTCTCCTTACCTTTTTTCTTGTCGGCCTCTATGCTGCCATATTTCATTTTGTTCATCTCCTCCTGAGTCATGTACCTCTCGACGAGGTCGAGGAGCTCCTCCATTGTTCTTGGCTGCGCGCGGACCAAAGCATTGGTGCACTCCTTATGCCTTAGTCCCAGAAACAGCACATCGATAAAATTTTTTATCCTTGGGCTGTCTATCTTCAACACCTCGGTGTTGAACCTGGTGAAGAAATCCCGTAAAGACTCGCCCTCAGCTTGTTTTACTGTATGCAGGTGGGTGTGCGGTAGCTTCGCCTTCCTCCTGCTGGCGAACTGGTGCAAAAACTTGTCACATAACTGGTCGTATGAGAAAATAGATGCCGGTTCCAACTTCACGAACCAGTCTAGGGCCACGCCCTGGAAAGTGGTTACGAGCATTTTTGCATGTATATACTCGTTATGCCCATGCAGCTGCATCATATGCTCAAACTGCAACAGATGCTCATTCGGGTCCGTGGAACCGTCATACCTCGGGAGCCCGGTGGGGATCTTCGCATCAATGGCAATGCGCTTATCGATGATCTCTTGGACAAAAGGGGAGTCGCGTTCCCTCCGAAATCTTGAAGGCATCTCCGGTTGCATGGTCCTGTCAGCATTCCTCATCGAGAGTTCCTCCAGACGCTTATTCAGCTGTTGCACCTGGTGAGAGACTTCTTCCCATTCTTGCTGGTCCTGGTTTTGCCTGCCTCTGGAACGCCCGGCCCTATCGCGCTGCGGGGCTCGAAGGGGCCGAATGTTGTGGTCTATGGAGTCTGCTACCTCCTCCCTTGGCGGTGGGCGGGCTGCCTCTCTTGGAAAACGGCCTGGGCTTCCTTCCCTTCGGGATGGACGTCTAGGGGACTCCGATATCCGTGCGTACTCTTCTGGTCGTGCCCTTTTCGGGCCTGCTGGCTGAGGTGTGGCACTGGCCGCCGACTCCGATTGCACAACATGTCTATTCAATGCGGCCGAGAGCTGGGCGGAAATCTGTGCTGAGATTTGCTCGCTGATGAGCTGCATCAGTTGGGGCATTGTGAGAGTGACCACAGGTTCCGGCTGCATACTGGGTACTTGCTCGTCCTGTCCTTGGTTCTAATGGGGGGCGAGAGAGCTAGATCTCCGGTTCTCCTCCCTCCCTGATGGGGCTTGCCTAGTGTTCACCATTTTCGATAGAGGATTCGAATATCCCACAGACGGCGCCAAATGATGAGGGTTCGATTTCGTGGACGGATATGGATCCGGGTATGAATCACGATCAGATGTATTGATCTTCTGGATTGATTTGGGATGGAAATCCTACGATCATAGTAAACGTTAGGCTAGCCGAGTGGCCCTCAGCTTAGGCCCTCCGACGCTCAAGTCAGTATATATTTGACCTCTCTATTCGAGCAGCGGAATGTATGGGCTTTTGAGTGTATGAGTGCATACCTGTGAGAGGCAAGGTTGAGGGGTTTTTATATTCTCCCCCATGTAGGAAATGTCAGGGAAGCCCTTGGATTACCCTAGGGACCTCCAGCCTCCTACCGGGGGTAATTGGTCAATTCCCCCGTTTGAAAATTGCGAGCTGGATGTCCTTTTACGCTGCAGGACAAGATGGTACACTGTTGCGGCGTCTGCTGTGTCAGACGGTGAGGGGAGGGCATGCGCCATTAATGCGAAGGCGTGTTGCCAGTCAACACATTTAATGCGGTGGCAGAGTATTGTGCAGGACTCGACATGATAATCGACGAGAGGAGGGGTTGATAATGGACGAGCAGCTCCGAGGGCCACGTAGCGCCTTGTGGATTGGTCGAACAGGGTCGACGAGTCCCTTGGGTCCTGGGCCGTTGATTGGGTTTTGGGCCTCGCCAATTTGGGCCATCCTATATCACATCCTATTGGTTTACTACCATTGGGTAAATCAGATAAGACCCAGGTATTATTTTGAATATAGAATTATACTCATCATTATTAGCTTCTTTCCAAAAAGGTGCATCTATAGAAGATATTGCTTCATCATAAGTTTGGGGATCTCCTTTAATTAAAAATATCATAAAGTCATCACCAAAAGTTTTCTTGATCCTAGCTCTTTTGCTTCTTCTTAATTCTATAGGATTTTCTAGCTCTTTTTCTAAGCTTGTATTATTGAAAGATTCATCTCTAAAAGATTCAACTTTTGATGTAGTCAGCTCACTTGGAATTCTAGTTTTGAAAGGAAAAATTTCCTCAAAGTATGTTGCATCTCTAGCCTCAATAATTGTATTATTAGAAATTCCACTAATCTCAGAATTAATTACTAAAAATCTATTTGCACTACTATTTTGAGCATATCTAATGAAAATGGCATCTACAGTCTGAGGACCTATTTTCTTTCTCTTAATTTTTGGTATAGCTACTTTAGCTAAACACCCCCACACTTGAAGAAAATTAAGTCTAGGAGCCCTCATTTGCCACAATTCATAAGGGGTTTTATCACTATCTTTAACAACCACACGATTAAGTATAAAACATGAAGATAAAATAGCTTCCCCCCACAAGTTCTCATGAGCTCCAGAGTTTAACAATATTGCATTAACCATATCCATTAAAGTTCTATTTTTCCTTTTGGCTACACCATTTGACTGAGGTGAGTAAGGAGGTGTGAACTCATGTATAATACAATTTTCACAAAATTTTGTTAATTCCCCAGAAGAGTATTCTCCTCCTCTATCGACCTAAGTATCTTGATCTTTTTCTCTATTTGGTTCTCAACCCCAAATTTGTTACTCTTAAATTTGTCAAAAAACTTCATCCTTAGACTTGATAAGATAAACATAACAATGATTAGAGAAATCATCTATGAAAGTCACAAAATACTTGTTTCCACCTCTAGTTGGGGACCTATTTGAATCGCATACATCACTGTGAATAAGTTCTAGGATATTTGAATTTCTATAGACCGATTAATAGGGTCTTCTTGTTTGTTTTGCTTGTACACAAATTTCACACTTATGGTCCATATTTACTTTAGACTTTGGTATTAGACTTAGGTCCATAAGCTCTTTAACTTTTCTATTACTTACATGTCCTAACCTTTCATGCCACAAAATACTGGACTCAATGTTAAGAACCACATTGTTACTATCATTAACATTATTGAGAACATTTAACTTGAACAATCCATCACTTATAAATCCTTTCCCA
The DNA here is from genome assembly GCA_018894105.1 of Jacaranda mimosifolia. NCBI lineage: Eukaryota > Viridiplantae > Streptophyta > Magnoliopsida > Lamiales > Bignoniaceae > Jacaranda > Jacaranda mimosifolia. The sequence goes on along the minus strand of CM032132.1, from coordinate 31,314,833 downwards.
ATAAAAATATTATTTCTGGTGATTACAACTTTATTTGACTCCATAACTAACTTGTAACCACTTTGTACTAGACAAGACCCACTAACTAAATTTCTTCTAACTTCAGGTATATGCCGCACTCCATCAAGAGTTAATGTCTTTCTGGAAGTCATTTTTAGATCAACAGTTCCAATTCCATGTATTCGTGCAGCAGTGTTATTCCCTAGTGTCACGCTTCCTCCACTTGAGTTCTGATAGGATTTGAACATTGATTTATCAAAATAAACATGTATATTAGCTCCCGAGTCTAACCACCAATCATTGTTTTGATATGTAAAGTTCACTATAGGAGCATATTCTAACCTCATAGATGGTTCTCCCTCAACCAACATATTCACTTGATCTTGTTGACTCTTAAAGTTAGGCCTAGGATTGTACTTCCCAGTCTTCCTGTAATAACAATCCTTAGCCAAATGGTTGGTTCTTCCATAGACAAAACAAGGTCTTTCTCCCTTCTCTTTGCCTTTATCATTCCTAGAGTTTTGATTCTTTGGTTGGGCATTATTATTATTATGGTGTTGTCCTTTCCTCTAACTCCTTTTGCTGTTCTTAAACTTGTTACCGCTAGGCTTGAACTTGTTTTGATTGGAGTTTCTTTTATCCTCTACTAAATTGACCTTTGCCTTCATTTCTTCTTGTTTAACATTCATCCTATGTTGTTATTCTATCCTTGATGATTTAAAGGCTTGAGTTAAGGTTAAAGTCCCTTGTTGATGCCTTCGTCCTCTAGCAAAACTAGACTAAGATGGTGGGAGTTTATCAATTAGACACGATACCTTATAATCTTCACTAAATTTTGACCTACTATTCTCTAAAGGCCTTAGTAAATCTTGGAACTCATGAATTTGTTCATTAATTGATTTCCCATCAACCATAGTATATTTTGTGAAAGTTGAGGCATTAAATCTTTGTATTCCCGCATCATCAATTCCATATTCAGCATCTAAGGCATCCCAAAGTTCTTTAGCTCTAGTTGTAGTGTGATGGACATCATAAAGCCTTTCTGATAGGGCACTGAAGATATGATTACGACAATGATAATCTATTTGTTCAGGGGTTTGCCAAGAATTTGACTTAACACTTTCATATATAGCAAAAATAAACCCAAGAATTGTCAACCAATATCTCATTTGGTTTTGCCACCTTCTAAAATTTAATCTATTAAATTTCTTAGGCTTAACACTGTTCACTTCTTTAAAAGATGCCATTTTTTCTTTCTTTCTTTTCTTTTCTTTTCTTTTTTTTTGTTAAAAACAACAACTAAGAATCAATAAAGGCAAAGATGAACAAAAGCTAACTGTAGGACAGTAAAATAAATATTCACAGTTTAATAAAATTATCAGATTATCTAAAGAAATGAAATAATAGACAAATAAAAGTACACAAAACACATACATAAGCCTTTTACAATTAAAGTAATAAGAACCTTATTTGCTACCAACTAAGTTGCTGTAAATATTCAGGGATTGTATTTAAACATATAGTTATGTATTACTGAAATTGGAAACTAGTAACTGTAGCAATTAAAAACAAATTACTGTAGCAAAATAACTTTGAGTAAAGCAATAGAACTTTAAATTTAAATATGTAAATTATTCAAGTTCTTGATTTCAGTTGCTACTAGAAAACACTTATAGCAGTAGCAATTTTCTTTCCCCTTTTATGCAATTAGTTATCTAACTTTTTTTTAAAGTATCAATAGTCAATTGCTTAAAAAATGTTTTAATAAATACAATTCAAATAAAATATTGTAATGATGAAAAGGAAACCAGCAAACACGTTTTGCAGCTTACTAGACACCAGTAAATACAGAAACAAAGTTTTCAAAGCTAAACAATTGAGGATTTCTCTTCCCTTTTTTTTTACATAAAATTTCAACTAACAAAATTAAAGGGCAGAATGTGGTTGCGTGTTGTGTTCAACTAGACAACTACATGGAGTTTTTCTGTTTTCCTATTCTTTTTTTTTTCACTTAAATTATACAAATTCTATCATTCACAAGCAATAAAAACAAATTATGATATATACTCAATAAACGGTAATATAATATAATAATGTAATTCACACTAGAAGAATATTAACAGACAAATAACATGTTGAGAAATTTTAATCACGATCTTAGATTGTTGTACATAATCAAGAGATTTCATGAAATTTTTTTTATCAAAATTACTATATTTAAGATATGCAAATAATCATAAAATATTCAAAAAATAATATAGATTCAAACATATAAACAGCTGGCCTGTAGGAGTCACGTCAATTGACGCTGTCCTAAGATCGTGATGGCCTCCCCTCCGTGCAGGTACTGCCGACTCACCACCACCTCAAGATAAAACCCAAAAGGTCACAACCGACGTCTTCTATTATGAGCACGATCACAAGAAGACAAGTGAACAAGACCTTATCTTGTTGCCCAAAATATATATCAAATTAGAATAGTATTGAGAGCAAGTGAGTACAAGAGGATGAAAGAATGATATGTTTCTTTACCTAGACTCTAGGACACCTATTTATAACGCTTAGGATGAATCATGAAATTTATGAGAATAATAACATTTTGGGTGTTACAAAATTAAATGGGGATGTTACAAAATCAATAGGTAGGTTACACTTTTAAATGAGTAAAAACTGAAAATTTGTTTGAATTTTGAAGTTTTGAAACTTCAATTCATAACAGAATGCAGGGTGAAAGGGAAATTCATAAGGTCCTAGTGTTCATCAGGGTGCACTTAATTCATCCTAAATGGCCAATACTCTAATGCTTCAAAAAATATTTTTGTTAAGCTCTCAAATTTGCCTACGCTTGTCTTGAGCCCTTTTATGGGGATTTTGTTGGCACTAGTAACTAGTTTCGACTATGTTTTCCTTGGCCACTACTGTGATCACAATTGAAATTTTTGTCTTGAATCAGATATCTGTTAGCTGACATCCAAGCCAAAGCTTATAATAGTGGTTGTAATGTTTGTCTATGAGCTAATGAAAAGATTGTTTTGTTCGTTATAACTTTTGATTAATGCTTACTTGTCTCCATGAAATTATTTTGTACATTGATATTTGGCTATTTGTGTGTATTATTGTAATATATTTAAATCCATGCTTGGTCGTGTAGAAGGGCATTAAGAATTGCTTATTGAGTATGCACTCACCACTTGCTTATTTTTGCTTTTTCGGATAGTTAGTCAGCCATTTGAGCCAAAGAGAGGTTCTGTTGAAAGTTTTTCATTGATCTTTAGGAGTGTAGCTTCGTACTATCAAGTACTCAAAAATTTTCCTCCATCTCCATTTATTAGTTTTTGAATAACATAGTGGATTTAACTTTACTTTCTTCATAGACTAGTTTGAAGCATTGAATAAATTATTAATTAGTTGAAACTACCAAACTTATTGGATTTTTTTAGGGTTTTTAGATGCTTTGAACCTTGATGGTATTCAATTTTATTTTATTTAAAGCCTCTTGGACTTGTGTAACCCCACAATTTCTAAGTATATATTTCTTTCCGCATCCTTAGAATCCAGTGACTTAATGTCATTTAGTCTTGGACATGGTCATGTCATGCCCCATTTTGAAGGCTTAACATTTTTGATAATCATTAAACAAATCCTACCATGAAAATCTAAAATGAACTTTCTTTTGGCTTGTTATTGTCTTTGTTCCCACCAAGGACCTACAATTTAATTCTATTGGCTTTAATTTCCTTATATGCTTGGATCTTAATATATGTTTTCCCCCTTATTTTGTAGACAACTAATCTACTTGTAACTATCAAATTTTCCATACATTGATATATAAACTCTATACATTCCCCTGCCACCTTGTTGTTCAACTTTGGTTTGAAAAATATGAAGCTAAACTACCGATGATAGTTTTTAGCTTGTGGTATATGTTGAACTATTTTTGTGAAAAACTTAATGAGATGTGGGATCTTCTTTAGTACGTGGCGGTTGTAAGTTGGAAATTCGAAGGATGATGCAGGTTGATAGCTACTTGTGTAGATAAATTTGATTTTGTACTTGGCAATGATTTCCTAAGAGTTGCAAGGCGTGGTGAATCCTAACCAAGGGGGATGATGATAACTAATGATAAAGGCCCTTGTTTTGTGAAAGCTAAGTGGGGAAATCGAGAAAAGAAGGAAAGAACAAACTTATAGGTCTAAAGGTGCTGGACAAATGCATGCTAAAGGGGCCGACACTGCTTAGACATCAGGTAACAATGGTAGCATTTGTCAAGTAAACGGTAAAGACTGGCCTCCTTTATTGTATGTAGCGAAGTTAAAAGATGTTGGATAGTGAATTTAAAAGCAATCCAAACTTGGTCAAGTGTGGGCATTGGTCGGGCAGATTACGCGGAAGCTCAAACCCATATCGGCTTAGAGTGACAGGAAAATAAGTAGAAGGTCAATAAATGGTTGAGGCTAAAATGTTACTGGTTATATTTATTTTCAAGACTTGCAAGTTAAAGTAGGTTTTTTACTTGGTTGCCAAGTATTCTGCAGGTAGTTTCACTAAGGGAAGAGTGTTAAGTATCCTGGCAGTTTTCGAACAAGTCAGAACATAACCGCCTCATCTTGCACAAGCCTTCAATCATCTGCCAGTAAATCGAAGCCAATCAACCTTGTTAACCATATTCCAACCATCCACTCATATGCTTAGCTAACCATGCATAAGTCATTGTGTGTGCTAGTCTACCGTCATGTGCGCTGCTTGCTTGCTTAGCTTTCGCACCAAATTTTGTAACTATCTCTTGTGCTCATTTAAATTTTAGGGTGCGTTTATCTTAAGTGGTGCATATGTGTACATGTAGCCTAGCTCTACGTGCTTATAGTCTGATCATCATACTTCACTTGCGCATGATTATACCCCCAAACAAAGCACGACACACAGTATGGTCTTGCATGTGCTTGTAGCTTAAGTTTCATCTGGACCAAGTCTTAGCTAAATATCTTATGCTGCTTAAAGCTAGCGCCCTTGCTGTGATAATGGGAAACCAACTATTCGAGGGTTTAACAAACTACCACCACTTAAAGAGTCCGACATCTTTGTAGGAGCTAAATAAAAAACACCCCCACTTGTTTTTTGCAGCTAAGTAAACAAACTTGCTTTAACCATCAAGTCTTCAAACATCATTATTAACATTTTAACCTCAATGGTTTACTGAAGTTCTGCTTATTTTCAAGTTACTCTAAGCCGACATAGGTTTGAGCTTCTATATAATCTGCCAAACTCTTTTCCCAACCAATGCCCACACTTGATCAGGTTTGGACTGCTTTTAAATTGACTATGTAGTAGCTTTTTTCGTTGCATACGATAAAGGAGGCAACCTTCACCGTTTACTTTTCAAATGTCACCACCGCTTCTTAATGTTAAGTAGCGTTGGCCCTTTTTGCATGCTTTTGTCCCCCACCTGCTGACCTATTAGTTAGCTTCTTTTCTTCTTTTCTAGACATTCCCCACTTAGCTTTCACAAAACCGGGCCTTTATCGTCAGTTATCAACATCCTGCTTAAGTAAGGATTTATCCATGCCTCATTTGTCCCACCCGTGTCTGTCTATAATGCTGTGCATGTGTGCGCATAGCCTAGGTCCGCACGCCTACTGTCAGGCCATTATTCTTCACTTGCACGTGATTCTGCTGACAAATAGCACATGGCTTACAGCATGGTCTTACCTGTGGCCATGCTTAAGTTTTGTTTGGACCAAGTCTTAACCAAATATCCTGTGTTGCATAAAGCTGGCACCCTTTTTTGTCCCATCATGCCAATCTGCCTCAACAGTGTGCAACCAACGATTCTGGAGTCTAACAAACTACCCCAACTTGAAGAATCCAACGTCCTTATAGGAGCTAAATAGGAAACATTATCACTTTTTTCCTATACCCAAGTAAACAAACGTGCTTTAAGCTACAAATCTTCAAAATAAACATCATTAGCAACATTTTATCCCCAATCGTTTACTAACCTACTTATTTTCAAGTTGCTCTAAGCCGACATGGGTTTGAGCTTAAGCATAATTTGCCAAACTCTTTGCCCGACCAACGCCCACACTTGACTGGGATTGGACTGCTTTCAAATTCATTGTTTGATAGCCTTTTTTGCTGCATACAATAAAGTAGGTCAACTTTCATTGTTTACTTTTCAAATGCCATCATTGCTACTGAATGCCAAAGTAATGTCGGCCCTATCGGCATGCATTTGTCTCGCACCTACCAACCCATCAATTGACTTCTTTCCTTCTTTTTCAAATATTCCCCACTCTGCTTTCAGAAAACATGGGTCTTATATCATCAGTTATCAACATCCCACCTAAGTATGGAATCATCCACACTTTCTTTATTCTTAGGAAATCACTACCAAGTCCAAAATCAAAGTTATCTGACAGATGGCCATCAACTTGCACCGTCCTTCCCAATTGCAACTTTCAAGTCAATATTTGTTGCACCCTTAACTATTTCAGGTTCCATATTCACAGGTTTAATCTAACTTGCTTATTTCTCTAGGTTTAGCCCAGTTTCTGAACTTATGTTTCAAAAATGAAGTTATACATGGCCCTCCAGTGTAGTAATGCCTTTATTTTATGGAGTTCACAAACACTTTCGCAAACATCAATCCTTTATTTTTATTGACTTTAGGCTTTCCTCGTAGTGCATTCAAGAGTTGGAGAGTTGAGACCCTTGGCAAGCTATCACCCTCTCCATTTGTTTCATCCATCTCAACCATCAACCCTGCTTTGGGCAGTCCCTCATTTGGTGGTTACCATCATAGGTATAGCACTCTTGTTTTCTTTTTTCCATTATAACTCATGTGTTTACTATTTTGATTACCTCGTGTGCTTTATCCTTGCCATTACCATTAAACTTGGATTTGGCGTGCTTGTCTTTCCTTGCATTCTTCTTTTTGTATTCTTGGTCCGAGTTCCAAATAGTTTGATAGTCTACAAGTCTATCAACAATAGCCATGGAAGAGTGTAAGTCGTTCACGCCTTGGTATCTTAATACCACTTGTGCCCAAATTTGTAAATTTGCCATGAAGTTAAACAACCTGTCTTCTTCAGATATATCACACACATCAAGTATTAGTGAGCTAAATGTAGCTATATATTCTATTGTCGTCCCTACATGCCTCAGAGTCTAAAAGGACTCTTCTGCAAGCCACGACACATTGTAAGGGAGGATATTGATCCTTCAATTCCTTCTTTAGTGTTTCCTAAGTCTCAATCTTTTCTTTGTTGGCTGCTGCATCATCAACTATACACGTCCTCAACCACAACTTAGTGTCACCTACCAGATACATGTTGGTTAATGGAGACTTTCTTTTTTTCAAGCACCTTAGCGGCCTCAAAGTACGCCTCCATGTCGCACAAGAAATTTTCCAGGTCTTTTGGCATTTTGCTCTCTATAAATGGTTTCGGTTTGGGCACCTTTGGTTCAAACAACTAAGATCCATCTTCTGTACCATCACTTGTACCTATTACATTCTTCAACATAACCAGTTTAGTGTTAACCAGATCGAGTTTTCCATCAACAACGTCAGTCAGAGTATTGATATCCTCATCTACTAAAACGACCCATCCTTCAACAAATTCTAGTAATCCATTTATGTGAATTATGTTATGTGCAATAAAATTGGAAAGATGACAAACCAAATGCATGAGAGCATCATTAATTTAGAGGCAAAAATGGCTCGGTTGAGAATTTGCTTGGACAATTGTGAGAGGCACAAAGGGTGACACTTCTGATGCTTGAGTGGGAGAAAGTCTCCAAAACCAGTATGTATCTGGCAGGTGACGCTAAGCTGTAGTGGTGGATGCATTTACTTGATGTTGCAGCAGCTAACAAAAAAGAGATTAAAACTTGGGAGGCATTTAAGAATGAATGAAGGATTAGTTCCTGCCTTGAAACATGACGTAACTTGCAAGGGAGTCTTTTCAGAACCTGAGACATACAGGGATGGTAGGAGATTATGTAACTGTATTTAGATCACTAATGCTTGATGTGCGTGATATGTCTGAAGAAGACATGTTGAACTTTATGGTGGATTTACAAACTTGGGTGTAAGTAGAATTAAGACGCAAGGCGTGAAGGACTTGTATTCTACTAGGGCCGCTGCTAATAGACTTGTGGATTATCAGGCTGTTTAGAACTCGGGCCGAGAATACAAAAAGAAGGATGCCAGGAAAGATAAGAGCAACAAAGCCAAGTCCAATGGGAATGGCAAGCATAAGGCACACGATGTAATCAAAATAATGGGCACACAAGTTGTAAGGAAAAAGAGGAAAAAAGGGGGTGCTATATTTATGATGGTGACCACAAAATGAGGGAGTGCCCAAAGCAGGAATGGTTGAGATAGATGAAATAGACAAAGAAGGTGATGGCAAGCTATGGATCTCGATTCTTCAACTTTTGAATGCATTGCGAGGGAAGCTTAATGTTAATAAAAATATGGGGCTGATGTTTGTGAAAGTGATTGTGAACGACAGGAAAATGAAGGTATTGCGGCACTTAGGTCGTATATAACTTCATGGTTGAAATGCAAGTTCAGAAGTAGCGGCTGAACTTGGAGAAAGAAATAAGTCAAATTAAGCTTATGAATATGGAACCCAAATCGGTTAAGGGTGCAACAAATGTTGACTTGAAAGTTGAAAATTGAGAAGGATAGTGCATGTTGATAGCAGTCTGTCTAGATGACTTTGATTTTGTACTTTGCAATAATTTCCTAAGAATTACAATGGCGTTGGTGATTCCTTATTTAGGAGGGATATTAATAGTTGATGATGAATACTCATGTTTCCTGGAGTGGAGTATGTTGGGAATAGAAGGAAAGATCCAATTGATCGTAGGTACAAGACAAATGCAAGCTAAAAGAGCTAGCATTACTTCGATATCAGGTAGCGATGGTAGCATTTATTAAGTCAATAGTGAAGGTTGGCCTCCTTTATGTTATGGGGCGAAGTTAAAAGCTGTTGAATGATAAATTTATAAGCAATTCAAACTTGGTCAAGTGTGGGCTTTGGTCAGGCAAAAAATTTGGCAGATTATGCGAAAACCCAAACCCACGTCGGCTTGGAGTGACATGAAAATAAACAGAAAGTTTGTAAATGGTTCCATGTGCAAGTGTTGTAGGAAGTTTGATGTTCGCTATAATGTGTACTCAATCAGACCTATAGTTTGCAACTAGGATGGTGAGTAGATATCAAAGTACTCTTGGACCCAATCATTGGGCAACAGTCAAAAGGATACTTAGATATTTGAAAGGAACAAGTGATCTCAATTTGTGCTATCATAAAGGTAGTTTAAGACACTAATTGGATTTAGTGATGCTGATGGATCAGCGGACAGAGATGAACGCAAATGCATATTGAGATATGAATTCTTACTAGGAGGTGCTCCTATCACTTGGTACAGCAAGCAGCAATCTTGCATCTCTTTGTTCACAATAGAAGTAGAATATGTTGATTGTACATCAGCAATACAAGAGGCCATTTGGTTGAGGAGAGTCCTTCAAAGTTTGCGTATTGCAACATATGTTGATGATATAATTGTTATCTATTATGATAATACAGTTGCTTTGGCATATGCTAAGGACCCCAAGTACCATAGGAGGACCAAGCATATAGATACCATATATCACTTTATTTGAGACAGTATTGTGTAAGGACAAGTAGTTCTCAAGCATATTCCTATTAGCGATATGGTCACTGATCAATTTAAAGGAGAGTGTAGCACAAAGATTGATGTAATAAAGCAAAAATAGCCAAAAAAAAAACTTGACTACACACCATCCAAGGATCAAATCATGCTTTAAAGTGGATTTGGAAGAAGATAAATACCTTGATTGCTCAAAATTTAAGGTAGAAGTGAAGACAAACTTGAACACTTCAAATCTATTTCCAGTTAACACAGCAGGAACCCAACAACTTTTGCCCAAGCAAGCCACCTTCGATTTGGCTGAAATTTGGACAGCACATCTCCAACTCCTTGAAGAATGTCCAGTGAAAGAAAAATCAAAAATCGATAAGTGCTCCAAATCTGCCTCCAAACAATCTACCTTGCAGTGGATCTCAAAAAAGCAAAGCTATCCAAATGTCTAGCCTCTAATGAAATGATTCACATACCCAAGGAAGGTCCAAATCAACCTCAAGAGAGCTAGAACTCTAAAGGAAGAAGAAGTGATGAAGGCCAAATTTAGGAGGGGAGGAGAAGAAGAATGTCTGAAACTTCAACATATGAGTGGATCTCACTTTTGGAGGAAAAAAGAGAATCTAGCATGACTACCAAGCTATGTGGCTAGCCACCTCTATTTATAGAGAAGGGAGGGTGTGATGCAAGTTGGCATCACGCCTCCCATGAGGCTTGGCGCCAACTAAGCAAGCAAGTTGTATGTGAAATGTGAATTTCACTTGTATATAAATTTCATTTGGAGTCTTCATTTCATCTCATGAAATGTCATCCAAATAAATCCTAAATGCACCTCAAATAAACTCCATTTGAATTTTCGTCCAAAATTATTTTTTCACATTAATTAAATTAACCCCTTAATTTAATTAATTTGTTTTAACTTAACTCTTTAAGTCAACTAGCTTAACTCCTTAAGCTGGAAGGTGCTAACTTAACCCCTTAAATTAACTTGACTAATAAATTGTCGTATGCCACTAATTAAATTAACTCCTTAATTTAATTTGTCTAATTTAACATCTTAAATTATTTTTATCAATTTAACAATTAAATCAATTAAGCCAAAATGACAAAAAATTAGCCAATCGTTTTCCTCCACAAAATCGGTCTAGGCTTGTCAATGGGTAGGGTTTTACCTTACCCATGCCCATGACAATAATACAATACCCATACCTGTACCCAATAAATAGACATGAGACCCAGACCCTACCTAGACCCATTAAGAAAAATGGAATGGGTAAGAGTAGGATTTTTACCTATAAAATACCCAATACTCAAAAAATACCCAATATCAAATACTTATGTTCCAATTCCCTCCTTCCCAACTTTAATCTTTTTTACTCATAAAATTTTATTTAGTTATCATTTTCATTAAACCTAAACCCAAAAATATATTAAAAATAATTGAACAGGTGTAATTATGTTTATATAAAAAATTTACCCACATATTTTATACCTTGAAACTACTCATTTTCCAAATAATCAGTGTATTTGGATGAAAGTTCATAGTTGTTTCCTGAATGCCACGCCAAAATGAATTTGGCGAAGAAAAAAAAAATTGACAACTTGATATAAGCAAACTGCATGACAAAAAGGGAAAACAATTAACGAAGCTTTATTAAGCATTTAAAGAAAAACAAAAGAAGAAAAAACTCAATTTTTTAATCATTAATGTCTCAATAACATTAAATTTTTTAAAAGTAATTAGTACATCATGCGGTGTATTAATGAATTTAAATCAAATTAGATTTTAAAGGGATTGGATAAATTACTATTGGCATACTTAATTACATTTTGATTTGCCAAACTAGAAATCTAGACCTTTTAATTGCAGTTTTTGAGTCTCAATTTTGTCACTTAATCTAGATCTTATTGACATGAGTTATTATAAATTAACTAAATTAAATTAAACTATTAAAATTAAATGTATACACTTTTTTAATTTGAAAAAATAGAGTTAACTTTTTTAAAATATGTCAAAATAAATTAACCAATATTAATAAATTATTCTAGCATTCAAATATTAGGTAGTTTTAGCATTTTGATTGACTATAAGAAAATTTGGGAAAAATAAAACAATTAGTTAGGTCAAAACACAATCTAAAATTTTGGTATAATAAACTAGATCCAACCATAGACCTAATGGGTCTTAGGATTGATAGGGTAGGATCTAGTTTAGGGTCTATTATTTGGTTATCTTAGGGTATTAGTCTACTTTGGTCTATTGGTTAAGTAGGGTAAGCTAAATACAGGGTCTAACTATTTGGGTATATTAAGGTATAGGCTTAGGTTATTACCCTACCCATTGACAGGCCTAAATCTATCATTAGGAATTTTTCTAACTCTTAGAAAATTTACTTCATCAAATAGAACTTCCTTTAAACTTTTATGTGTGACTCATTAGGTTTTACCATTCATTGGATATGGGCTCACAACTCTTGTCATATTTAGAATATTAAAATATTCCTATTAGTTTAAACTCCTTTAAACTAAAAAATCAATTCAATTAATCTGCATTAATTGAAGAGTACCTAATCTCCATGGTCAATGTCCAACCTCAAGCCCATGGAGCCCAACTAACTGGCCGAAATGAATATGCTCTGAACCATTCTAGCTCTACGCTTGCCATGCAAATACTATCCTTCTATCTCCTATCTCCCGAAATTGGCCTAAGGCAAGATATTTGTTGGCTCCCTAATAGCATCGATAACTATGTTTCTATTCCCAATCTTTGATTCTCCTTTATGACCTCATCTTTGGAAAACTCTTTTTTCAAATTGTCATACTGCCTTGCATAATGATTTTGTTGAATTGATCATTATAGAATGCATATGAGATGCACTTGCCCTTCACAAGGATGAAGAGATGGATCCCAACTTGGATCTCACAAGCCTCCATGTCTAAGTATCTCATATCCAAGCTCAACCTAAATGACCCACATAGTGGTCAAGGCAGAGTCACAGCATGGGGACCTAAACACACGGTTACCATGGATCCTCATGTCAAAGGACTAACTATATGCACTAGTGTAAGCTGGAGAACTTGCCACTACATCTATCTAGTAGATTCTCCGAACGGGCTTTTAGTGAACTTGCTCTGTAACAAGCACCCACTAATATACACCCATCTCTAACATGGATTGCTCATGAAACAGAGCAACATCCAATCCCCTGGATTTATGCATTATTAGTGCAACTTTATCCAAATATTAGATACCCTGTCTCATATGATTCTATGACTTGGAATATTTTAAGATCACCATCGTGTAAGACTTGTTTCATATTACCACCTAGTGTGTGACCAAGTCCCACAGTCTTATGTGACATAAGGGTTTCAGCCAAGTGCTAGTGAAGTAAAATAAGCATAAGATGAAGGTGGCTATTGAAATATGAATATCATTCAATCAAGATTGTATCACAAGTGAGATACTTTACATGCTAATCTAATTGGCTGCGGGGTACTATTCCAACAATCTCCCACTTGCCCTAAAGCCAATTCCCATATTCTTAGGACCTATCTTTTCAAGATGTCCTTCAAAGACCTTTTGCATTAGGGGTTTTGTTAGTGGATTTGCTATATTCTCTTATAAGGCTACCCTTTCCAATCGGATGTCACCTCTGTCAATGATCTTATGGATTAAATGATATTGCCTCAAAATGTGCTTGGATCATTGATGAGAACTTGGCTCTTTAGCTTGTGCAACCGCTCTGTTGTTGTCACAAAAGACAACTACAGGCTCAGCAATACCAAGCACTATATCCAACTTATAGATGAAGTTTTTCATCTGAACACCTTCCTTTGCAGCTGTCAAAGCCGCAATATATTCTACCTCTGTGGTTGAATTGGCTGAGGTTTCTTGTTTGGAACTCCTCCAACTCATGGCACCGCTATTGAGGCAAAATATAAATCAAAAAGTGGATTTTAGGTCATCTACATCGGATTGAAAACTAGAATCCAAGAATCCCTCGAATTTCAATTTTCCATTGTTGTATACCAAAAACAAATCCTTAGTCCTTCTTAAGTACTTAAGGATTGTTTTAATAGCTTTCCAGCGACATTTACTAGGGTCAGATTGAAAGCGGCTTGTAAAACTTAGAGCGTGTGGCACACCTGGCCTTGTACATTGAAATGCATACTTTAAGCTCCTTATAGCGGACACATAAGGTATGTGGGACATTTTATGTCTCTCGTCGTTAGTTTTAGGTAGACTTGGAGAGACGTAGACCATGTCCCATTAGGGTGAATCCCTTATTGGATTCTTCCATACTAAACCTCTTTAGTAACTTGTCAATTTATGGTGTTTGGAAAAGCCCCAGCATCCTCTTTGATCTATCTCTATACATATTCCTAATACGTAGGATGCTTCTCCCAAATCTTTCATAGAGAATTGAGTAGACAACCATACTTTAGTTTACTCTAACATTTTCCTCCCATTCTCAATGAGAAGAATGTCATTGATATAAAGTACAATAAACTGTAACTACTCCCACTAGCCTTTTTGTACACACAAGGTTCATACATATTTTTGACAAAGCTAAACATTTGACTGTCATCTCAAAACGTATGTTCCATCTTTGGGACGCTTGTTTGAGTTCATAAATGGATCTCTCAACTTTGCAAACCTTTTGCTCACTCTCTTTAGATATAAAACTTTATGGTTGCTCCATGTAAATTTCTTTTTCAATGTTTCTATTAAGGAAAGTAGTTTTCACATCAAATTGTCATATCTCATAGTTATAATTTGTGGCTATAGCAAGTAAAATCCTAATGGATTTAGGCATAGCGATTAGTGAAAAGGTTTCCTTGAAATCAATACCGGGTCTTTGAGTGCAACCCTTTGCCACTAGTCGCGCCTTAAAGGTTACAGCCTCTCCATCAACTCTTAGCTTTTTCTTATAGATCCACTTGCAACCAACAGATGCTATACCCTTTGGTGGATCTACCAAAGTCCATATTTTGTTGGAGTATATGGAGTCCATTTTGGATTTCATGGCGTCTAGCCAATCTCCTAAATCTATGTCTAACATAGCTTCCATATAGCTCTTTGGATCATTATCCGATTAGCCTATCTCATGAAGGAATTCGAACCTTTCGGGGTTGCTTCTTGATTTGGTCGGACCTTCTCAGATGTTGTGTGCAACGCTCTTGATGTTCACTTTTTTCTACTGCTTGTGGGATTTGTTGATCATTTTGAACTTCATCAAGTTCAACAACGATGTCATTTCTATCTAATAGAAATTTCATTTCTACAAAGTAGGCATTCCTTGAAATAAATACCTTTTGTTCCGAGGGTCATAAAAATAATAACCTAAGGACTCTCTTGGGTATCCCACAAGATTGCACAAGATGGATCTTGTATCCAACTTCTCTCCCACTAGCCGCTTGACGTAAGCAGGAGATCCCTATACTCTTAGAAAATAGTAAGAAGGTGCTTTTCCATACCACATCTCATGTGGTGTCTTTGGCACCGACTTTGAGGGGACTACATTTAGTAGCCTTGCTACCGATATCAGGGTGTATTCCCAAAAGGATATAGGCACATCAAAAAAGCTCATCATGGAACGTACCATGTCCAATAAAGTACGATTTCTCCTCTCGACTACTCCATTGTGTTGGGGTGTGCCGGGAGGAGTCCATTGAGAGAGAATCCCATTCTTATTTAGATAATCCAAGAATTTGGTACTTAAGTATTTTCCCCTCGATTTGATCGAAGAGCTTTAATACTTAGCCCCTTTTGCTTTTCTACTTCATTCCTATGTCTTTGAACTTTTCAAAGGCTTCGGGCTTGTACTTCATAAGATACATATGTCCAAACCGAGTATAATCATCAGTGAAGGTCAAGTATGAATAACCTCCTCTCGCACTAACTCTTAGTGGCCCATAAACATCCTTATGGATCAAATCCAAAGGACTTGTGGTTCGCTATATTTGTACTACAAAAGAAGCTTTGGTCATTTTTCCCTTTAAACAAGACTCACAAGTAGGAAGATTCTCAATGCCACAAACATTTAGTGTTCATTCTATTTTTTGAAAATATGTCCAAGTCTTGTATGCCACAAGATGGCATCTTCTTGGTTATCTAATTTTCTTTTACTTTGTTGAATGTGCATCACTGAAGGTTGACAATCCAAAATGTACAATCCATTGTTTAATATACCTTGTGCAATTAAAGAACCATTCTTTAATGCTTTCAACTTCCCATTAGATATAGAAAAATCATATCCTAATATGGGAATAGAAATAATGTTCTTAACAAGATTGGGTACATAAAGGCAAGGATCAAGTACAATGTAGGAATTCCCTAAGTCTAACTTGACAGCGCCTTCGACCATAGTTGCAACTTTTGCTCCATTGCCTAAGCGGAGGACCATATCCCCTTTATTGAGACTCCTTCTTCCTTCCATTCTCAATAACGAATTACAAAGGTGAGAACTACATGCAGTATCAAACACCCATGAGAAAGAATTCGTCGTTAAGTACATTTCAATAAAGTACATACCCTTCCTAAGGGTGCCAAGGTATTCTTTGTAATTCGTTTTCCAATGGCCTTTCTCACCATAATAGAAACAAGTAGCATTAGCTTTGGCCTCTTTCTTTTTCTTGATTCCCCCTGAACCTTTCAAGGGTTGCTTTCCCTATAACTCATCTTCCTTTTACCTCCCTTCTTAGCACCTATAGGCCTTTAGACACAGAGGATGAAGCAAGCATAAGAGGCTTGTCTTTCTTCATCATCGCCTTGGCATTCACCAACATATTGACAAACGCATTAATCGTTACTTTTTGCTTCGTCATATTGAAGTTCATGATGAATTGGTCAAAAGAGCTAGGCAATCATTAAAGGATCAAATCCATATATAGCTCATTGTCCATGACAATGTCCAATTGACCAAGCTTCTCAATCAAACCGATTATCTTTAGGCCATGGTCATGTACACTCGAGCTCTCATTCATTCTAGTCCTCCTAAAGAGCTCCTTAGATAATGAAAACCTTTCATGTCTAGTTTGTGCACCATATAACTCTTATAAGTGCAAATGGATCTCATGAGTTGTTTTCATGTGCTCGTAAGACTTTTGGAGCTCATTGGACATAAAAGCCATCATAAAGCATCTCATTTTCAGATCATCGTCCACAAACTTTGTGATCGCTTTACGTGCCTCATCAGTGGCATCATCACCAATGTTGTCCGGTAGACTTTAAGTTAGCACATAAATCCTCTTTTCAGAATCTAGAATAATCTTGAGGTTTCTAAACTAATTACAGAAGTTAGGCCGGTGAGTTTATTAGTTTCCAAAATAGCATTGAGTGGATTCTTAGCCATTTGATTTGAGATTTCAAAAATCTACAATGGCGAAAAAGAGAGTATAAACATCTGATGGAATATTGATATTGAAAATATATTTATGGATTTTCAAACATGTTTTTCTCCTACTATTTTATCAAATTCCTCACCTCCTAGAAGAATTTGAAAAATCTCATTTCCTAGTGAGAATCAAAGTCCTAAGGACTTGTTAGCGGACCTCTATGTAAAGTGCAATCCACAAACAATCGAAAGTTAAACAACTTTTGCTAATTGCATCTCTATGCAACCCTTGATATGTTTTGCCTCACTTTTCATATAGAACCACGTGTCATGTTACCTCTACATTACCAGGTGTTAAGTTGGACCGACCAATTAATCTTTGATTCGAGACTGTTCTATGTCATCCCATATGTTGTGTGCTAATGCATGAGAAACATCAAATTAAAGGTGCATCATATAATATATTATAGCTTTTTACGTAAGTGTGACCCACGTGTCGTGTGCTATCACACAGAGATTTTAGCATCGTCATGTCATATACTATTGGTAGAAGGCATGGATTAATTAAAACTCCTTTTAATTTGTATCCATTTTGACTTAATATTTGAAAGCACTTAGACTCCTTTAAGTAGAGGGTTTTCCTTGCAAAGATCTCATCAATGTTATCTTCTTGTTTAGGTTTTCTATATCCTAAACATGCATCTCATACATCAATAGGATGTGGAAAGCATAAATAAGTAAATGCCCTAGCATGTTCCTAGGGTAGGATGACCATGAGCTTTAATCAAGTAGTGCACATAGAGTCATAAGTGTACTACTTAGTTGATCTTAAGTGGGTCGATTAAATGTAGTTATTATGTAAATGTATCCCTATACATTTATGGGTCTTCATGCCTCTAATTGTCTTCTTGTCTCCTTGCAACATTCACATAAGAAAGAAATCCTCACTCCTAGTGATTTTACTCTTATAACATTTATAAGATAGAAATTGAGAGGCATGCAAGCCCCAATTTAATACAACACTTTTCAACAACTTGAAACAAATAAAATCAATGTTAAAGGCTTATGATCATTCCCATTCATTCATCATCCATTTAACAATTAAATGAACAATAAATCAAGAATTAACAGTCAATTCCTCAATTAAATGCTTATCTCATAAATAATTAATCATCAAGTAAAAATAAGTATAACAATTGTACATCTTATATTTGCACCGATGTTGAACATTAACTTTAACAAGATTTTAAAAGCTATTAAAAATGTCAAACATAATTTTGAGAACTTGCACAACACTTGTGCATTTAATTAGCATGATTTAGAGTAATTTTGGCCACAAAAATAACACAAAAACTCCTTAAAGCTCGCCCATTATCGAAATGAGGCACTGCAACTCGGCCAGGGAGCACGGTCACGCGGTAGGCGCGCTTGGCCAGGGCTAGCAGCTTGCCCTATTTCAAGGTTTGGACAGAGTTAAGTTGTTTTTGGCTCAACTTTTGTGCTCCAAAAAATTAAGGACACTTCCATAACACTAAATCACACATCATAGACAAATTTCCGGATTCAAAACACCTTTTAAAAATGAAAATTCAAGTGCTCAAACATGCTTCAAAAATCAAGTTTAAGTGATAATCACCATTCCTCAAAAATCTCCAATTAACTCCAATCCAATTGGATAAAAAAATGACCAAAATGCCTTAATGCCAAATTTAACACACTATATCAACATATAGCATCATCCAATGCTAAATAAAAATTTAACATAATCATCAATGAATCAAAAACATACTAACATATGAACTAACTCTTAAAACACATATTAGCATAATTCAATTCATCATCAAAAGACTTGTGGAGAGCTTCGTTTGCCTACAAAGTGAGCCTTGATCATTTTTTCCTTTAAACAGGATTCACAAGTAGAAAGATCCTCAATGCAACTAACATTTAGTGCTTTGACAGCTTCTAACCTATTCATCCTATTTTTAGAAATATGACCAAGTCTTGCATGTCACAACATGGCATCTTCTTGGATATGTAATTTCTTACTTTGTTGAAAGTGCATTAGTGATGGTTGAGAATCCAATATGTATAATCCTTTGTTAAGTGTACCATAAGTAATTAAAGAACCCATTCTTTAGTGCTATCAATCTCCCATTTGATATAGAAGGATCAGATCCTTCACTATCTAAATACAGGGATTAAAATAAGGTTTTCAACAATATATGACACATAATAGCAAGGGTTCAATACAATTATGGAGTTCCCTAAGTCCAACTTATTATACGCCTTCGGCTTTGGTCACAACTCTTGCTCTTTAGCCAAGGTGTTGGATCATATCCACAGATCTAAGTTTTATTCTTCTTTCTTATTCTTTGTAACAACTTACAAAGATAAGAACCACATGCGATATCACATATCCATGAGGAATAATATATTCTTAAATACACTTCAATAAAAGTACATACCCTTCCAAAGGGTTGCAAGGTATTCCTTGCAAAATGGCTTTCGGATGCCTATCTAGCTAAAGTAGAAACAAATAATATCGACTATATTTTTTATAATCTTCTTGATTCCTATGAATGCGTTTAATAGTTGTTTTGCCATGGAGGAAGAACTTTTCTTCCTTTTACCTACCTTTCTAGCACCCTGAGGGCTTATAGACTTAAAGGAGGAAACAAGTGTCAAAGGTTTGCCCTTGTCATGGTAGTCTCCTTCTAGATCAACACTTTGATCAAGAAAACTCGGCAAAGATAGGAGGATCAAATACTCATGGAGATCATTGTTCATCACTATATCCAAGTAGAAAAAAGCTTCCCAAGCCTAATCATCTTTGGACCATAGTCGATCCACATGACTTCACATCCATCCTAGTTTGAAAAATCTCTTTGACAACATGAACTTCTCATACCTTGTTTTCTTTACAACTCTTGTAAACTCTAACCAAGATACTACTCATGTGTCTTTGAGACCTTTAAAGTTTGTAGATGCCACTAAGAGACTATGGGATAGAGCTATTCTAAACGTGATTCGTGAACTTTTCACGTGTCTCTTGATCCACATTAGTCCCCTTGGGATTAGGAGCACCTTGATATAGGACATATATCCGTTTATAGGAATCTGGAATTATTTTTGAGGTTAAGTCAATCATGGAAGCTTGGCCCGATTGGTTTATTGGTTTCCAAAATAATGTGGAGTGGAATTTTAAGACATTCTTGAGATTTCATAAATCCTCAAAGGTTAAAAGAGAATAAGCATGTGATTGAATTTGATATTAAAAATATATTCATGGTCTTTCAAGCATGTTTTCCTCCCACTATTTTATCAAATTCTTCACCTCCAAGAAGAATTCAGGAAATTATATTTCCTAGTGAGAATCAAGATCCTTAAGACTTGCAAGTGGACCCCCCATGATCGGATGTATATCCATGAGCAATCCAAAGGTAAGCGACTTTTGTTAATTCATCTCATGCAATTCTTGATATATTTTGCCTCACCATTTCATGTAGATCCCCTGATGGACGATCTCTACATTACTCGATGTTAAGTCAAACCTACCAATCAAACTTTGATTCGAGACGGGCATCACAACATCCCCCATGACCGAGTGTATAATATGTGGGCATTCCCAAATCAAAGGTGCATGTTATGTAAAGTGTATGGTCACAACTTTCCACATAAGTATGACCCCCGTGATCGGATGTATATCACACAAAGGTGGTGGCATCGTCACGCCATATACTATTGGTAGAAACCTTGGATTAATTAAAGTTCTTTTAATTTGATCTATTTTGACTTAATGTTTGAAAAGCACTTAGACATTCTAAGTAGAGGGTTTTTGCTTACAAAGATCTCATCATCTTATCTTCTTATTTAGGCTTTCTATATCCTAACCATGCATCTTATACATCAATAGGATATGGAAAGCATAAATAAGTAAATGCGCCTAGTATGCTCATAGGGTGGGATGACCATGAGCCTAACCAAGTGGTGCACTTAGAGCCATAGGGGCACCGCCTAGTTGATTTTAGGTGGGTTGATTAGATCTATCTATTACATGAGTGTATCCCATACATTCATAGGCCTTAAAAAAGTTTCCATGCCTCCGATGGTCTCCTTTGCTCTATGTAACATTTACATGAGAAAGAAATCCTCACTCCTAGTGATTCTATTCTCAAAATATTTACAAAGTAGAAATAAAGGGGTATGCAAGCCCCAATTTAATACAACTCATTTCAACAACTTGAAACATATAAAACCAATATTAAAGGCTCATGATTATCTCCATTCATTCATCATCCATTCAACGATTAAATGAACAATAAACAAATCTAGAAATAACAATTAATTTCAACAATTAATTAACAAATAATTGGTCATGCATAACACTTATGCAACATTTGGAGATAAACTTCAACGAGATTTAAGGAGCTTGAAAAATGTCAAACATTATATTGAGAACTTGCACAACAAATGTGCATCCATAACACATGAATTAATATCATTTCTAGTCACCAAAGGAGCCTAAAAATTGAACAAAAACTCGCCTAACCCATGACCAGGCACTACTGGCTAAGGAAAGCACATGGTTAGGTAGTAAGTTTTGGTCACAGCTCTGCCAATGTGCACCAAAGCTGGCAGTAACCCCTATTTTGGGTCAAAGGCTAGTTAGGCCATTTTTGGCTCAACTTTTGTGCACCAAAAATGCTAGAACTTATTCTAAACATTAAATCACACATCATAGACCAATTTACAGATCTAAAACACATTTTAAAATTGGAAATTTAAGTGCTCAATCAAACTTCAAAAATCAAGTTCAAGTAAGAATCATATTCTTCAAAAATCTCCAACAAAACTCCAATCACATTGGATCCAAAAATTACCAAAACTCTTTTGATCAATGATCAACATGCTATATCACCATATAACATCAATTAATGCTAAATCAACATTCGACATTAAAAGATATGAATTAAAACATATTAATCATATGTATCAACATTTAAAACACATATTAGCATGCTTTCAATTCATCAAGCAAAAGAGCCACAAGCATCATCAACCAAATGCTGCAATCCATCACTTGGATAAAGTATTTGGTGATATTGATCAATTCATCACATGAATCAATCAAACAATAATCCAAAACATAGCATGAAAAATGCTCCAATACCACTTGAAAATAAGAGTAGTATTAGGATCCATAAATCAAAACTTCATAAGCTTGAAAATAACTAAGCTACTCAAGCTACCAAGGATCTAGTCATACTATATATTTGGATTAGGATGAAGAATTACATATTGTAGCTCAAAAACAAGGAGAAGATCAATTATCTCTCACAAATCCAGAAACTGTTAGGAACTGGCATAGCAGAAAGACGACAATGTTTGCCCTGGCTATACTTCTGGATCGCTCTGAAAAAATTCGCCAACCAGAAGCTACAGAAGGTGGATCTGCAAAACCGTGCAAGTTATGTGCCTTGCCTCTATTGATATGATCCACGCACCAAACAATCTTCCAATTTGCCCTCACTAGAAGCTAGAGTTAGAGAGGAGAAAAAAAGGTAGAGGATGTCGATTTTTAGGTTGGGAAGAAGAAGAAATGAAAAGCTTCAACACATGATACAATGCATGAACAGAGAGAATTTTGGAGGGAATACAAGAATCTAATTCTCACACTTTCAGCAATGTGAATTTTGAATTTTGCATGCACTCTATATCTATATGTAGAGGGTGGAAAGTGTGATGCTAGTTGGCATCACACTTTCCGCAAGGTGACCGCCTAAGTAGTATGCCAAGTTGGTAAAATTCAAATTCAAGTCTTTCCTGAATTTCAAGTACATTTCAATTTCATTTGGAATCTAATTTCAAATTAATTAATATGCTTATTTAAATGAATGCTTCATTTAAAATTTTCCTCCAAAAAGTATTCTTCCCATTAATTAAATTAAACCTTTTAATTTAATTAATTAACCTTTGATTTAACTCTTAAATCTAATAAGCTTAACTCTTAAGCTTAAATTAGTCAACTTGTCCAATTGATAGTCAACATGGTACCAAATAATTAACTCCTTAATTATTGGTCGAATTTAACTCTTTTAATTAGTTGATTAATTTAACACTTAAATTAATCAAACCAAAATTGACCGTTAAATTGGATCCTTGAAAATCGATCACCAAAGGGTGATTTTTCTAACACTTGAAAAATTGCTCTATCAATTTTGGAAGCTATTTGGATTTTGTGTGTGACCCAATAGGTTCTACCATTCATTGGACATAAGCTCACAACTCTTTGTGACTTTTGAATATCTCATATTCATTTTAGTTTAAAACTTCTTTTAAACTAATTGACTCAATTTAGTTAATCTCATTAATTGAAGAGTACGCAATCTCCATGGTCGATGTCGAACCTCAAGCCCATGGAGCCTAACTAACTAGTTGAAATGTATATTTTCGAGAACCATCATAGCTCTATGCGTACCATGCAAATATGGTCATTACATCTCTTATCTCCCGAAAGAGGTCTAGGGCAAGATATTTGTTGGCTGCCTAATAGCCTTGATATTATGTTTCTATTCTCAATGTTTGATTCCCTTGTGTGACCTCACATTTGGACTCTTTTTCCAAATTATTGCACCGCCTTGCATAAGGATTTCTTGGAATCGATCATTATAAAATACATAGGAGATACACTTGCCCTTCACAAAAGCGAGGAGTCAGATTCCATCTTGGATCTCACAAACCTCCATGCTAAGTAGGTCATACCAACCTCAACCCGAAAGACCCACTAAGTGGTCAAGGAAGAGTCAAAGCATGAGGATCGGACACAAAGTTACCATGGATCCTTAGGTCAGAGGACTAATAATATGCACTAGTGTAAGCGAGAGAATTAACCACGACCGACTTGCCACTACAACTATCTAATGGATTATCCATAGGGTCTTCAATACCTTGTTCTCTAACAAGCACCCATTAACATACACCCATATCTCATACAGTTGCTCATGGAATAGAGCAATATCCAACTCTTGAATTTATGCATCATTAGTGCAATCTATCCAGATCTTAGATGCCTCGTCTCTTAAGATCCTATAACTTCAAAGATTTAAGATCACGACTGTGTGAGATTTATTCCATGGTCACTGAACCAAGTACCGTAGTCATAAGTGATCTAGAGGCTTCATCCAAATACGAGTGAAGTAATATAAAGCATAAGATAATGGTGGCCATATAAAGAATATCATTCAATCAAGATTGTTTTATAAGGAAATAGATTTTGCTAGGCTAATCTAATTGGCTTGCTAGGCACTATTCCAATGCCCCATGGCCTTGAGACCCATCTTTTCAAGATGTTCTTCAAAGGCCTTTTCCTTTTAGGGTTTTAGATAGTGGTTTTGCTAAATTCTCTTCTAAGGCAACTTTGCACACTCAGTTGTCACCTCTATCAATTGATATCATATATCAAATGATAATGCATTTATCATGTTTGGATTACTGATGAGATCTTGGCTCAAGTCTAAAATTATCTTCCAAAGATAATTGTGGGCTTATGCACGCTAGGTACTATATCCACTCTTGGATGAAGTTTTTATCCAAACACCTTCTTTTGCTGTTTCCAAAACCATAAATTATTTTACCCCAGTGGTTGTCACGGTCGTGGTTTCTTTTTTGGAATTCTTCCAACTCATTGCGCCGCCATTGAGACAAAATATAAATCCAGAAGTTGATTTAAGGTTATCTGCATCAGATTGGAAACTTGAATTCAAAAACCCCTCTAGTTTCAATTCTCCATTACCGTATACCAAAAATAAATCCTTAGTCCTTCTCAAGTACTTAAGGATTGCTTTAATAGATATCTAGTAACTCTTATTGAAATTAGATTGGAACCTACTTGTAACACTTAGTGAGTGTGCCACATCCAATATTGTACATTAAACTGCATACATTATGTTCCCAATGGTGGAGGAATAAGGTATGTTGGACATACTTTGTCTCTCGTTGTCAGTTTTGGGGGCCATAGACTTCGAGAGACGAATGCCAGGTCCTGTGGGAAAAATTCCTTCTTGGATTCTTTCATACCAAACCTCTTTAGTATCTTGTCAATGTACGGGGTTTGGGATAGCCCTAGCATTCTCTTAGATCTATCTTTATAGATACGTATTCCAAACACGTAGGATGTTTCTCTCAAATCCTTCATGAAGAATTGTATAGATAACCACGCTTTAGTACACTTTAACATTCCTACCTCATTCCCAATGAGAAGGATGTCATCGACATAAAGCACAATAAACTATACGCTACTCCTACTAGCCTTCTTGTACACACATGGTTCATACGCATTTTTAAAAAAGTCAAACAATTTGACCATTTTGTCAAACGTATGTTCCAACTTTGGGACGCTTGTTTGAGTCCATATATGGATCTCTGGAGTTTACAAACTTTTTGCTCACTCTCATTGGATGTAAAACCTGGTAGTTGCTCCATATAGATTTCTTCTTCAATGTCACCATTGAGGAAAGCTTTTTCACATCCATTTTTCATATCTCATAGTCATAATTTGTGGCTATGGCAAGTAGAATCTGAATGGACTTAGGCATAGCGACCGGTGATAAGGTTTCCTCAAAATCGATACAGGGTCTTAGAGTGTAACATTTTGCTACTAGTCGCACCTTAAAAGTCACCACTTCTCCATCTACTCCAAGTTTTTGCTTATAGATCCTCTAGCAACTAGCGGGATTGGTAGATCTACCAAAGTCCATACTTTCTCTGAGTACATGGAATCCATTTCGGCTCTTATGGCTTCAAGCCAACGTCTCGAACCTATGTCCAATATAGCTTCCTTATAGGTCTTCGGATCATCATCTGATTGGCTCGTCTCATGAAGGAATTCAAACCTTTCGGGTTGCTTCTTAATTCAGTCCGATCTTCCTAGAGGTTGTGTGTAAGGCTCTTTGATATATATTTGTTTCTACTACTTGCAGGATTTGATGATCATCTTGAACTCCACAATGTTCAACAACACCACATTTTTCTATCTAACAGAAATTCCTTTTCCAAAAGGATGGCATTCCTCGAAACAAACACCTTTTGTTCCGAGGGATCATAGAAGTAATAACCCATAGACTCTCTTGGGTATCCCACAAACTTGCACAAGGTGGATCTACTATCCAACATATCTCCCATTGTCCATCTCACATAGGCAGGAAATTTTCAAACTAAGATACATTGGTAAGAGGGTGCTTTGCCATGCCATATCTCATATAGTATTTTGGCACCGACTTTAAATGTACTATGCTTAGTAACTTTGCTGCCGTTGATAAGGTGTACCCCAAAAAGGATATAGGCACATCAAAGAAGCATAACATGTACTGTTTTTCCTTTCGGCTACTCCATTATATTGGGATGTGCCGGGTAGAGTCCATTGTAAGATAATCTCATTCTCCCTTAGGTATTCCACAAATTTAGTGCTCAAGTATTCCCCTCCTCGATCCGATTGAAGAGCTTTAATACTTAGCCCTAATTGCTTTTCCACTTCACTTCTATACTCTTTGAACTTTTCAACGGCTTCGGACTTGTTCTTCATAAGAAACACGTGTCCAAATCGACTATAGTCATCGATGAAGGTGATGAAGTAGGAATAGATTCCTTTCCCAATAACTCTTAGTGGTCCACCAACATCTAGATAGATCAAATCCAAAAGACTTGTGGAGCACTCCGTTTATCCTATAAAAGAAGCCTTGGTCATTTTTTCCTTTAAACAAGATTCACAAGTAGAAAGATCCTCAATGCCACTAACATTTAGTACTTTGATAACTTCTAACCTGTTCATCCTATTTTTAAAAATATGCCCAAGTCTTGCATGCCACAACATGGCATCTTCTTGGATATGTAATTTTCTTAATTTATTGAAAGTGCATTAGTGATGGTTGAGAATCCAATATGTATAATCCTTTGTTAAGTGTACCATAAGAAATTAAAGAACCCATTCTTTAATGTCTTTAATCTCCCATTTGATATAGAAGGATCAAATCTATCACTATCTAAATATAGGGATTAAAATAGTGTTCTCAACAATATATGGCACATAATAGCAAAGGTTCAATACAATTATGGAGTTCCCTAAGTCTAACTTATTATATGCCTTCGGCTTTGGTCACAACTCTTGCTCCTTAGCCAAGGCAATAGATCATATCCACATTGCTAAGTTTTATTCTTCTTTCTTATTCTTTGTAACAACTTACAAAGATAAGAACTACATGCGATATCACATATCCATGAGGAAGAATTTATCCTTAAATACACTTCAATAAAGTACATACCCTTCCAAAGGTTTGCAAGGTATTCCTTGCAAAATGGCTTCCGGATGCCTATCTAGCCAAAGTAGAAACAAATAACATCGACTATATCCTTTATAATCTTCTTGATTCTTTCTAGATCAATACTTTGATCAATAAAACTTGGCGAGGATGTGAGGATCAAATCCTCACGGAGATCATTGTTGATCACTACATCCAAGTGGAAAAAAGCTTCCCAAGCCTAATCATCTTTGGACCGTAGTCGATGACACATGACTTCACATCTATCCTAGCTTGAAAAATCTCTTTTGACAACATGAACTTATCATAATCTGTTTTCTTTGAAACTCTTGTAAACTCTAATCAAGGTACTATTCATGTGTCTTTGAGAATTCTAAGGTTTGTAGATGCCACTAAAAGACTATGGGGTAGGACTATTCTAAACCCGATTTGTTAACTTTTCACGTGTCTCTTGATCCACATTAGTCCCCTTGGGATTAGGAGCACCTTGATATAGGACATATATCCGCTTCTAGGAATTGAGAATGATTTTTAAGACATTTGAGGTTAAGTCAATTGTGGAAGTTTGGCCCGGTTGGTTTATTGGTTTCCAAAGCAACACGGAGTGGAATTTTAAGACATTCTTGAGATTTCATAAATCCTTGAGAATAAGCATGTGATTGAATTTGATATTAAAAACATATTCATGGTCTTTCAAGCATGTTTTCTTCCCACTATTTTATCAAATCCTCTATCCCAAGAAGAATATGGGGAATCATATTTCCTAGTGAGAATCAAGATCCTAAAGACTTGCAAGTGGATCCCCGTGACCGGATGTATATCCACAAGCAATCTAAAGGTAAGAAACTTTTGCTAATTGCATCTCATGCAATTCTTGATATATTTTGCCTCACCATTTCATGCAGATCCCCTGATGGACGACCTCTACATTACTCGGTGTTAAGTTAAACCTACCAATCAAACTTTGATTTGAGACAAGCACCACAACATTCTCTGTGACCAAGTGTATAATGCGTAGGCGTTCCCAAATCAAAGGTGCATGTTATGCAAAGTGTATGGTCACAACTTTCCATCTAAGAATGACCCCCGTGACCAAATGTATATCACACAAAGGTGGTAGCATCGTCACGCCATATACTACTGGTAGAAGGCTTGGATTAATTAAAACTCTTTTAATTTGTATCTATTTTGACTTAATATTTGAAAAGTACTTAGACATTCTAAGTTGAGGGTTTTTGCTTACAAAGATCTCATCATGTTATCTTTTTATTTAGGTTTTCTATATCCTAACCACGTATCTCATGCATCAATAGGATATGGAAAGCAAAAATAAGTAAATGCGCCTATCATGCTCCTAGGGTGAGATGACCATGAGCCTAACCAAGTGGTGCACTTAGAGCTATAGGTGCACTACCTAGTTGATTTTAGGTAGGTTAAATCTAGCTATTACATGAGTGTATCCCATATATTCATTGGCCTTCAAAAAGTTTCCATGCCTCCGATGGTCTCCTTTGCTCCATGCAACATTTACATGAGAAAGACTCCTAGTGATTCTACTCTTGTAACATTACAAAGTAGAAATACAGAGGCATGCAAGCCCTAATTTAATACAACCCATTTCAACAACTTAAAATATATAAAATCAATATTCAAGGCTCATGATCATCCCCATTCATTCATCATCCATTCAACAATTAAATGAACAATAAACAAATCTAGAATTAACAATTAATTCCAACAATTAAATGCTAATAAAATTAACAAATAATTGGTCATGCATAACACATATGCAACATTTGGAGATAAATTTCAACAAGATTTAAGGAGCTTGAAAAATGTCAAACATTATTTTGAGAACTTGCACAACACTTGTGCATCCATAACATATGATTTAACATCATTTCTAGTCACCAAATGAGCCCAAAAATTGCACAAAAACTCGCCCAATCCATGATGGGGCGCTGTTGGCCAAGGCAAGCACATGGATGGACAATAAGTTTCGGTCACAGCCCTGCCAATGTGCACCAACGCAGGCAACAACCCTTATTTTGGGTCAAAGGCAAGTTATGCCATTTTTGGCTCAACTTTTGTGCACCAAAAATGCTAGAACTAATTTCTAAACATTAAATCACACATTATAGACCAATTTCCAGATCTAAAACACATTTTAAAATTGGAAATTTAAGTGCTCAATCAAGCTTCAAAAATCAAGTTCAAGTAAGAATCGTATTCTTCAAAAATCTCCAACAAAACTCCAATCACATTGGATCCAAAAATTACCAAAACTCTTTTGATCAATGATCAACATGCTATATCAACATATAACATCAATTAATGCTAAATCAACATTCAACATTAAAAGATATGAATTAAAACACACTAAGTATATGAATCAATAATTAAAACACATATTAGCATACTTTCAATTCATCAAGCAAAAGAGCCACAAGCATCATCAACCAAACGCTACAATCTATCACCTAGATCAAGTATTTGGTGATATTGATCAATTCATGATGTGAATCAATCAAACAATAATCCAAAACATAGCATGAAAAAGGCTCTGATACCACTTGAAAGCAAGAGTAGCATTAGGATCCATAAATCAAAATTTCATAAGTTTGAAAATAACTAAGCTACTCGAGCTACCAAGGATCTAGTCATGATATAGATCTGGATTGGGATGAAGAATTACCTCTTGTAGCTCAAAAATAAGGAGAAGATCAACTATCTCTCACAAATTCAGAAACTGTTTTGAACTAGCACAGCGGAAAGACAGCAACATTTGCCCTGGCTATACTTCTGGATCGCTCCTAAAAAAATTTCCAATCGAAAGCTGCTACAGGTGGATCTCCAAAACCAAGCAAGTCAACAGCTTTGCCTCTATTGATATGATCCACACACCAAACAATCTTCCAATTTTCCCTCACTAAAAACTAGGGTTAGAGAAGAGAAAAAGAGGTAAAGGAGGCCAATTTTTAGGTTGGGAAGAAAAAGAAATGCAAAGCTTCAATACATGATGCAATGCATGGAGAGAGAGAATTTTGGGGGGAATACAAGAATCTAATTCTCACACTTTCAGCAATGTGAATTTTGAATTTTGCATGCATTCTATATCTATATATAGAGGGTGGAAGGTGTGATGCCATTTTCTCAAGGTGACTGCCCAAGTGGCATGTCAAGTTGGCAAAATTCAAATTCAAGTCTTACATGAATTTCAAGTGCATTTCAATTTTATTTGGAATCTAATTCCAAATTAATCAAGATGCTTATTTATATGTATGCTTCATTTAAATTTTTCCTCCAATACGTATTCTTCCATTAATTAAATTAAACCTTTTAATTTAATTAATTAACCCTTGATTTAACTCTTAAATCAAATAAGCTTAACTTTTAAGCTTAAATTAGTCAACTTGTCCAATTGATGGTCAACATGGTACCAAATAATTAACTCCTTAATTATTGGTCTAATTTAACTCTTTAAATTAGTTGATTAATTTAACACTTAAATTAATCAAAAAAAAATTGACCATTAAATTGGATCCTTGAAAATCGGTCACCAAAGGATGATTTTTCTGACACTTAGAAAATTGCTCTACCAATTTTGGAAGCTATTTCGCTTTTGTGTGTGACCCAATAGGTTCTACCATTCATTGGACATGGGCTCACAACTCTTTGTGACTTTTGAATATCTCGTATTCATTTTAGTTTAAAAATCCTTTTAAACTAATCGACTCAATTCAATTAATCTCATTAATTGAAAAGTACTCAATCTCCATGGTCGATATCCAACCTCAAGCCCATGGAGCCCAACTAATTGGTCGAAATGAATATTCTGGAGAACCATCATAGCTCTACGCATACCATGCAAATACTGTCCTACCGTCTCCTATCTCCCAAAAGAGGCCTAGGGCAAGATATTTGTCGGCTCTCTAATAGCCTTGATACTATGTTTCTGTTCTCAATGTTTGATTTCCTTGTATGACCTCACCTCTAGAAAACTCCTTTTCTAAATTGTCACACCACCTTGCGCAAGGATTTCTTGGAATCGATCATTATAGAGTACATAGGAGATGCACTCGCTCTTCACAAAAGCGAGGGGTCGGATTCCATCTTGGATCTCACAAACCTTCATGCCAAGTAGGTCATACCTAACCTCAACCCAAAAGACTCGCTAAGTGGTTAAACAAAAGTCAAAGCATGAGGACCGGACATATGATGACCATGGATCCTCAGGTCAGACGACTAATAATATGTACTAGCGTAAGTGGGAGAATTAACCACTACCGACTTGCCACTACTGCTATCTAGTGGATTCTCGGAAGGGTCTTTAGTGCCTGGTTCTCTAACAAATACCCACTAACATGCACCCATATCTGATACAGTTGCTCATGGAATGGAGCAATATCCAACTCTTGGATTTATGCATCGTTAGTGCAAGTCTATCTAGATCTTAGATGTCCCGTCTCTTAAGATCGTATGACTTGGAATATTTAAGATTACGACCGTGTGAGACTTATTCCATGGTCATCGAACCAAGTCCCGTAGTCATAAGTGATCTAGGGGCTTCATCCAAATGCAAGTGAAGTAATATAAAGCATAAGATAAAGGTGACCAGATAAAGAATATCATTCAATCAAGATTGTTTTATAAGGAAATAGCTTTTACAAGGCCAATCTAATTGGTTTGCCGGACACTATTCCAACAGTTGCAACCAGTAATAAAGTGATGAGAAGAGTGTCAATCTCATGAAGAACTTAATTGTTCGCTACTAATTACTAATTTATCACACACTTGTTTTATTCAAACAAAATCAATTATATAAAATTAAAACTTACACTAATGAAAATAAGAGAAAATGATACTGATTAAGATTTCTATCAAAATATAGAAGCCTATAATTATGTTTTCATCAATCGAATAAGTTGATTACATAATTTTCTCCCTACGAAATTGGTAACAGGTTATTAGTCTTGAGTCTTATGCAATTACGAGGTTTTTTCGAATTACCAGCAATCAAATCCCTAATTTATTTAATTTACTATATTCCAATGTGAATTAACCAAATTATGGATAATGTTGTACCACTCAACTAACTCCCATGGGCAACTAGGTATATTTCTATCCTACTCACAAATTAATTAATTCATCAATTTGAACAATTAATCCTAAGGTCTTCTATTGTCAATCAATCCCTAGATTTTCTTTTCCAAGACTCCTCTAGGGTTTAAAGATGTACTTGACTGCTGATCAGACAATCAAATAGAAAAAGCACACAATAGGAGAAATAACCTTAAGCGCTACTAATTTCATGGAAGAAAATCATACATCAACTTATTCAAAAAAATCCATCATAATCATAGAGTAACAAATTAGTTCATGATTGAATTGTGAAACAAAATATAAATAAAACGAAACATTGTTTCAAATCTAGAATTAAAAACAAAATCAAATGAAGAAGAAGAAACTTTATTCCTAGATTAATCTAATCTCCACTTTGTCCTCCTCTGAATTCTTGCAATACTTCTAATCTCCAAAATAGCAAATCCAAATCTCTTCTTTGATTAATTTTTTGAAAGGCTTATTTATAACTAATTAAAAGAGTCTTCTAATTAGAATAAGACTCAAAGAAATAGAGACTCTTCTGCCCACCCTTGATTAGATTATGAGTTGCCATCATCCTACTAGCATTTCCACCAACTTATCTCATTTTGTCCATTTTTATAATTTCTCCGCTTGTATTCCTACAATTCCAAATTTTCATCAATTAGCAAGGGAATTATAATTTTTTAAACAAGAAAATTATTTGTTAAGTTCTAAATATGATATTAAAATTAATACTAATAGAGACATAATACAAAGCTATCCAAATGTCTAGCCTCTAATGAAATGATCAACACACTCAAGGCAAGTCCCAATCAACCTCTAAAGAGTTGGAACTCCAGAGGAAGAAGAAGTAATGAAGGCTAAATTTAGGAAGGAAGGAGAAAAAGAATGCGTAAAACTTCAACACATAAGTGGATCATACTTTTGGAAGAAAAAAGAGAATTTAGCATAAATACCAAGCTATGTGGCTGGCCACCTCTATTTATGGAGGAAGGAGGGTGTGATGCAAGTTGGCATCACACCTCTCGTGAGGCTTGGTGCCAACTAAGCAATCAAGTTGCATGTGAAATATGAATTTCACTTGTATTTGAATTTCATTTGTAGACTTCATTTCATCTCATGAAATGTCATGCAAATAAATTCTAAATGCACCTCAAATGAACTCCTTCATTTGAAGTTTTCTTTAAAATTAATTCTTCACATTAATTAAATTAACTCATTAATTTAATTAATTTATCTTGACTTAACTCCTTAAGCTAGAAGGTGTTAACTTAACCCCTTAAGTTAACTTGACTAATAAATTGTCATATGGCACCAATTAAATTAACTTCTTAACTTAATTGGTCTAATTTAACTTCTTAAATTATTTTGATCAATTTAACAATTAAATCAATCAAGCTAAATGACCAAAAATTAGCCAACCATTTTCCTCCAAAAAATCGGTCACTAGGAATTTTTCTAACTCTTAGAAAATTTCCTTCATCAAATAGAGCTTCCTTTAGGCTTTGGAGTGTGACCCATTAGGTTCTACCATTCATTGGACATGTGCTCACAACTCTAGTGATATTTAGAATATTGAAATATTCACATTAGTTTAAACTTCTTTAAACTAAAAACTCAATTCAATTAATCTCCATTAATTGAAGAGTACTCAATATCTATGGTCGATGTCCAACCTCAAGCCCATGGAGCCCAACTAACTAGCCGAAATGAAGCATAGCTCTATGCTTGCCATGCAAATACGGCCCTTTTGTCTCCTATCTCCCGAAAGAGGCCTATGACAAGATATTTGCTGGCTTCCTTATAGTCCTGATAACTATATTTCTATTCCGAATGTTCAATTTCCCTTTATGACCTCATCTTTGAAAAACTCCTTTCCCAAATTGTCATACTACCTTGTGCAAGGATTTTATGGAATCGATCATTATAGAATACATTGGAGATGCACTCGCCCTTCACAATGATGAGAAGATGGATCGTATCTTAGATCTCACAAACCTCTATGTCTAAGTAGCTTATACCCAAGCAAAATCTGGATGACCCGTAAGGTGGTCAAGGAAAAGTCAAAGCATGAGGACCTAAACACAAGGTTACCATAGATCCTCAAGTCAAAGGACTAATTATATACACTAACATAAGCTGGAGAACTTACCACTACTGACTTACCACTGCCTCTATCTAGTGGATTCTTTGGGCGGCCCTTCAGTGACTTGTTCTATAACAAGCACCCACTAAAATGCACCCATGTCTAACATGGATTGCTCATGAAATGGAGCAATATCCAATCCTTTGGATTTATGCGTCGTTAGTGCACGTTTATCCAAATCTTAGATTCCCTGTCTCATAAGATTCTATAACTTGGATTATTTTAAGATCACGACTGTGTAAGACTTATTTCGTGATTACCACCCAGTGTGTGAGCAAGTCTTGTAGTCTTGTGTGATCTAAAGGCCTCAACCAAATGCTAGTAAAGAAACATAAGCATAAGATAAAGGTGCCCATTGAAATATGAATGTCATTTAATCAGGATTATATCACAAGTTAAATAGTTTACAAACAAGAGTTCAAAACAAGACACCATAGCCAATTCAACCATAGAGGCAGAATATATTCTGGCTTCGAAAGCTACAAAGAAAGGTGTTTTGATGAAAAACTTCATCCAAGAGTTGGATGTAGTGCCTAGTATCGCTGAGCCAGTGGTTGTCTTTTGTGAAAACAATAGGGTGGTAGCACAAGCTAAAGAGCTAAGATCTCACCAACGATCCAAGCACATTTTGAGGTTATATCATTTGATTTAGGAGATCATTAACAGAGGCAATATTCGAATGGAGAGAGTTGCCTCGGAAAAGAATATAGTAGATCCACTGACTAAACCCCTATCACAAAAGGTCTTTGAAGGACATATTAAGAAGATGGGTCATAAGTCTATGTGGAATTGGCTTTAGGGCAAGTGGGAGATTGTTGGAATAGTGCCCCACAAGCCAATTAGATTGGCATGTAAACTATTTCACTTGTGATACAATCTTGATTGAATGATATTCATTAAATGGCCACCTTAGATCACATAAGACTACGGGACTTCATCACGTACTAGGTGGTGATCATGAAACAAGTCTTACATGATCGTGATCTTAAATTTTCCAACTCGTAGGATCTTATGAGATAGGGCATCTAAGATCTGAATAGACTTACACTAATGATGCATAAATTCAAGGATTGTATATTGCTCCATTTCATAAGCAAGGCCATATGAGATATATGTGCATATTAGTGGGTGCTTGTTCGAGAACAAGTTCACTGAAGGCCCCATCAGAGAATCCACTAGATAGCCGAAAAAGCAAGTCGGTAGTGACAAGTTCTCTAGCTTACGCTAGTGCATATAATTAGTCCTTTGACCTGAGGATCCATGGTAACCTTGTGTTTAGGTGCTCATGCTTTAACTCTTCCTTGGCCATGTTGTGGGTTGTTCGGGTGGCGATTGGACATAAGCTACTTAGATATGGAGGTTTGTGAGATCCAAGATGGGATCCAACTCCCCGTCATTGTGAAGGGCGAGTATATCTCCTATGTAATTTATAATGATTGGTTCCAAGAAATCCTTGCGCAAGGTAGTATGATAATTTGGAAAATGAGTAGAACATTGGGAATAGAAACATAGAATTGAGGCTATTATAGAGCCGACAAATATCTTGCCCTCGGCCTCTATCGAGAGATAGGAAATGGAAGGACTATATTTTCATGGTATGCATAGAGCTAGAATAGTTCTCCAAAAGCATTTATTTCGGCCAAATAGTTGGGCTCCATGGGCTTGAGGTTGGACATCGACCATAGAAATTGGGTACTATTCAATTAATGGAGATTAATTGAATTGAGTCATTAGTTTAAAGGAATTTAAACTAATGTGAATATTTGATATTCTACAAGTCACAAAGATTTGTGAGCCTATGTCTAATGAATGGTAGAACCTAATAGGTCATACACAAAACCCAATTGCAAATCCCACTAGATGAAGGGGAGTTTTCTAAGAGTTAGAAAAATTCCTTCATAATTGATTTTGGAGGTAGACGATTGTAGTCATCTTTGGCTTGATCAATTTAATTATTAAAATGATCTAATTAATTTAAGGAGTTAAATTAAGACCAATTAATTAAGAAGTTAATTATTTAGTGCCACATGACTATCAATTGGTTAAGTTAACTTAAGGAGTTAAGTTAATAATGACTTGTTAAAGAGTTAATTAAATTGACTTAAGAGTTAAGTCAAAGGATAATTAATTAAATTAAAGTGTTTAATTTAATTGAAATAAAGAATTAATTTTGGAGGGAAAATTTAAATGAAATGTTCAATTTGGTATGGCATTTCATGAGATGAAATGAGGATTCGAAATAAAATTCAAATGCAGACAAAATTCATATGCTTGCCAACTTGCAAGCTAAATGGAGCCAAACTTGAGGATGGTGTGATGCCATCCCTCTATATATAGATATAGAGTGTGAAATGGGTGGCCATATGTGAATTTGTAAGCTAAGAATTAGATTCTCTCATTTTCCTCCAATTTCCTAAGTGTTGCCTTATGTGTTGAAACTTCACTTTTCTTCATCTTCTACCTCCAAACCAAGCCTTCATCTTTGCATTTCTTCTCTTTGCTCTCTAGCTAACGTTGAGAAGAAAAGGATTGTACATTTGTGTGTTGATCTTTTCATTAAAGGCAAAACAATTGGATTTCTAGCCTTTGGAGATCCTCTATTTCTGGTAGCCGCTTGGAGGCTGTTCTGGAGAGCCTTTTTATTTTCTGTTCTAGTTAAATTTTGGACTATAGATCCATCAAAGTGTTGGTGTTCTAGAAAGAATTTCAGCTAGAGGAAAAATCATTTGGTTGGGCAAAAGTTGCTCCGAATCCATTGTGCCGCCTAGGAGATAGTTTTCAAGGAGTCGAGATCTTCTTCCAAGTTTCTCTGATTTTGTGAAAATCAAGATAATTCTCATACCAAATCTAAATCTATGACATGTTTAGATCATTGTCTTCATATATAGCCTAGTTATTTTAGCGTTTTTATACTTTGATAATTGGATCCTAGTGCTACATGTGATTTCATAATTTCCTTCACATTCTGAAAAAACATGGTAGGTTGAAACATAACTTAAAGTCCCCTTAGCTTGAAGGCTAAGATGAGATCATGTTTTTGATTGACTATGAAGTAATTTAAACTTCATAAAAGCCTGTTTTATAGCCAAACGTGGGAACCACTTGAAGGTATTTTGGAAGTGACTGTCTAGTATTCTGTAGGTTAGGCGCTTGCATAGTGAGTGGACTAAGGCTTGTATAATGTTAAGAGCATGACGTGCTTAAATTAAATGGGAGTTCCATTATAGCAATTATTCATACGGCATGTGCTATGCGACAGGCTCTAAGGAGAGTGGCTGAATAGGTCCTTACTTCGTCATTATTTGAGCCCTTATTATTATTATTTTTATACCCTTTAGGACTCTGGGCCATGTTACGAAGTGTAAGCTTGATTACACTACTTTAGCATGCTTCCAATAGCAATGATTAATTCAGTCTGTCAAAGCATGACCAAGCGAATTGGCATGAGGAGCTAAGAAAGAACTAAAGTTGGTAACGTGCTCTTATTATATGACTCATAAGCTGGCCAATTAAGTCAAAAGCGTTTAACATAGTCATGAACATAGATATATAATGGAAAGAGACAAGCATGTTGTATTTGATACCGAGGGATCACAGATGCTTGATCTAGTGTGACAATATAATTTAGGGTACATAGTGAGTTTTGAGTTGTAGGGTTATATTTTTTTTCTTTTGGTAAAGATCGTTTATGCAGGGGGGTTTAGGCATTGACCTCAAATTGTGTATTAAAATGAAAATTATTGAGGAAATTTACATCAAAGAATCAAAAAAGAAACAAAAATAGGAAGTATTACTTCCTTTACATCCAAAAATAGCCCCAATCACCTTTTTCTAAAATATGGTTAGTTGTACTCCTCTATGCATAGATAGCATTTGATTTTTCTTGAAAGATCATCATAACAAAGAATTTTCCCTTGCGTGGCCTGACATACATCCTTTGTTAAAGCATATACAATGGCATTTCCTTCCCTATAAATATGGCAAAATCTCACATTGAGTTGTTGTGCAAGTTACCTAATTCTCTCAATCATGTGGACAAAGATCCAATGACAAGAATCAAACCGCTTAATCATGTGTTTAGCCATGAGTGCATCCATCTTTACCATAACGTTGTTGATATTTCTCACAACACAAATCTCTAATTCCGTCTTGATTGCATATAACTCGATAAAAATATTTGTTCCAACACCAAGAGGCTCAAAATAAGCAAAAACAACCTTTTGTTGGTTGTTGCTTAGGATTCCAGCTGCACCAGCACTGCTCGGATTGCTTTGTGCCGCATTGTTAGTGTTAAGCTTGAAGTAGCTTGGAGACGGGCACGCCTAGCGCACCACACGACATATCAGCTAGATCTTAGGCAAAGGTGAATTATCAAAGGCTGTTGCAATAGAAAAATCTCCACACTAATGCTTTGGTTCAATAACATTAGCTTTATCTGCAGCAAAAATATAATGATTGACACGTCAAATTACCCTTTCAGCCAAGATAGTAAAATTCTTGTGTTTCCAGTTATATCTATAGCACCAAATAAACTAGCATACTAGAATCGAGATCTAATTTCTGATATGCATTTTATAACCCTTTAGCAAACTATTTTTTCCAAGATTGAAAGACCATCCAGATGTTTCGTGTATCTAGCATAGAAAAATGAAAGAGCTCCGTATAGTACCTCCAAACCTCCTTATCTAACAGGCAACCCAAGAAACGATACGTGTTGTATTTCGATTCCAAGAAAAGTTAGCACTTAGATGCTAAAGAAACTCCTTTCCTTTGCATCATTTCATTTGTTAGGATAAGATCGAAAAGAACTCGCCATATAAAGATAGAGATCAACAGTGTTAGTATAGCACTCTAGTATAACATGGCTAGTGGGTGCTTAAGCTAGACTAGTGAATATGTGCCTAGGCACTTTTATTTGAGGACTGGCCATCAGCTGAAAGTTTCCAATAGGGCATATCTTTAGCATCTAGCTAAATAGAAATGCAAGACACTTGTTCAGTCATGTCTGCAAGAAGGACATCCCTCAACTTCTCAATGCTCCAAAGACTGTTATCCCAGAATTTATAAACTAGAATAATCTTCCCACCAATATGATTATCTTACTACAGCCAGTCAACAAGCAATGTTTTCCTTATCCAAATATCATGCCAAAAATATAATTTTCTGCCTCATCTCTAATAGAACAAAGTTTCTTCCAAATAAACGAGCTCTTTTGGCAATATTTCACTATTAATGGGTGACACTCACTACAGTACCATTTCTGCAAAAATACTGCCCAGGAATTGCTTAACTTTGAAATGCCACCAAACCTTAAAATAAAGGCAGCAGAAGTCTCCTTGAGGCTCCCACAGTTAAATCACCCCTTATCATATGGAAAACATAAAAAGTTCCATCATTTTATCTTCTTCATTGACTTGGTGAACACCATAAGAAACGATTAAATATTCTTTTCAACATAGAAAGCACATTATTAGAAGGTTGTATAACTTGGAAAAATGTAAGGAGGAACAGGGCAAAGGTGATTTTGATTAAAGTAAGACAACCTCCCAAAGTATGCCTTGAATGAGACCAGCCAAGCAATTTTTTCTTAACTTCGCAATATAGTACCATACATAATCCAAGATTGATTTCCATTATAAAAGGATGCCCCAAGATAAAAAAAAAAAAAAAAAAAAGAGGAAGCTGCCCTTGAGTAAATCCAAGAATGTCCACAACTTCATTTTTAGTCGTTTGCTC
Source organism: Jacaranda mimosifolia (assembly GCA_018894105.1). Lineage (NCBI taxonomy): Eukaryota > Viridiplantae > Streptophyta > Magnoliopsida > Lamiales > Bignoniaceae > Jacaranda > Jacaranda mimosifolia. The sequence continues at coordinate 31,274,523 of CM032132.1, read as the reverse complement.
TATCATTGTGTACATGATAACTAAACACTTTGATGTGTTCACAATTCATACTTTGTAAGAAAATGTTTACAAATTTGAGGTTTTCATGTTTAGCCTTAGTAAAAATGATCACATCATCCGCATACACTAAATGTGTAATACGAAAGCCTCGCTCAATTTCAAAGAATAAAGACGTCTGGCATTTAAAGAGCTATCCAACCCTCTCGAAAAAATCTCTACAAAGATAATAAAAAGACTAGGTAAAAGAATATTACCTTGTATCGGCCCTCTTTCTAACTTGAAAAAACCCATTAAGCTACCATTAACAAGCATTGAAAACCAGCAATTAGAAATCAAATTATGGACAAAAGAAATCCAGTGAGTTAGGAAAACAAACTTTGCTAGAACAACTAAGAGAACGCCCTAATTGACTCTATTATATACCTTTTGCATGTTAAGTTTTAAGATAAAATTATCTTTGTTTCTACTGAAGTCATGAACCATTTCTTGCTCAAGTAAAATATTATCCAAGATCAGCCTACCTTGAACAAACCCACTTTAGTTTAGACCAATAATGATAGGGACAAATCTTGCAAGTCTTTTGCACATAATCTTGGAGATAATTTTACAAGTAGTATTATATAGACTTATCAACTAAAAATCCTTCCAAAAGTGAGGTGAGTTGATTTTTGGTATTAAGCTAATCGTAGTAGCCATAAAACCCCTCGACACAATTATACCCTAAAAGAAGTCATGAACGGCCATTGTTATGTCAAATTGAATAATGTCCCAACACACCTAGAAAAACTTAGCACCATATATTAGAACAGTATCTCACAAGCCAATCAGATTGGCATGTAAGACTACTCCACTTGTGATACAATTTTAATTGAATGATATTTAATAAAATGGTCAACTTCATCTTATACATTTATGGTAATCTTCACATGTATTTAGTTGAAGCCCTTAAATTATACAAGACTACAGGACCTGATCACACATATGATGGTGATCTTGAAAAAAGTCTCTATGGTTATGATTTTAAATATTCCAAATCATAGAATCTTAAGAAATGGGACATCTAAGATTCATATAGTCTTGCACTAGTGATGTATACTCTAAGGAGTTGGATATTGGCCCATTTCATAGGCAATCTATGTAAGACATGGATACATGTTAGTAGGTGTTTGTTAGAGAACAAGTTCACTAAAGACTCGCCTAGATAATCCATGAGGTAATTGAAGTGGCATATCGATAGTGGGAAATTTTCTAGCTTATGATAATACATATAATTAGTTCTTTCATTTGAGGTTCAACAATAACCTTGTATTTAGGTCCTTATGCTTTGGATTTACTTCAACCATATAGCGGGTTGCCCAAAGCTTAGGTTGGGCACAAGCTACCTCAGTATAGAGGTTAGTAAGTTCTAAGATGGGATTCGTTTCGCCTGTCTGTGAAGAATGGATTGATTTCTTATATATTCTCGAATGGTTAATTCCAAAACATCCTTGTGTAAGGTGATAAGACAATTTGGAGAAGGAGTTTTTCAAAGTTGAGGTAATAATTGGAAATCAAACATAAAGAATAGATACATAGTTATCGAGGCTATTAGGAAACCAGCAAATATCTTGTCTTATGCCTCTTTCAAGAGATAGAAAATGGAAGGACCGTATTTGCATGGTAAGTGTAAGCGGTAATAGTTCACCCAAAATAATTCATCCAATTAGTTGTGATGTGGGAGAAATTCTAAAAGACATAAATACCTCTATCTTTACTTAAAACCCCAAAAATACTTAAGGATCCGCGTCTTTTCTAAACATGCTGACCCGACCAGCCGACCCAAGCCCGTGCAAAGGCATCATCCTAACCTTCCACTCTATGTCATGTGCCAGCTTGGGGGCATCTGTACGAGCTAAATAGTGCACAATACACTTGTCAGCCCACTATAAATACCCCCTATTTATTAACCAAAAGACCAACTAAAAAGATAGTATATAAGCCTATACATAACACATCCTTACCCCTTAACCTATAGAGCTTGCGACCAAGCCCATCAGTTAGCCCAAATAATGCTCACCCGAGCCCATGTCTCTGATCAACCCTTTGACCATTGATAAATATATTGTTTGTTATTTCTCACGACATCAGTAGGCGCCATCTGTAGGAAATCGGATTGAGTGTTTGAAACTTTGGCTAAGTTGAGCTCATGGCAACGACACCGAATAAGAATATGGATACCCCAGAAATTCAAACTAGTTCACTCTCGTTGCAGCAAACCACTCCCATGTCTTCCTCTGAACCCATGGTAAGGATTACATGATCAAAGTTATAAGATTTTATAGAAGCTACTACGAACAAAGTTGTCAATGCTAGGTTAGCAAACATGCCCCTAGCACGTCAACCTCATTTCCCAAGGTAATTATTCCATGAAAAGCCCTTAGAACAATTAAGGGGGACAGAGGTGGTCAGAAGCGAAGAGGACTCCGAGAAGGAGAAGAATTATCGGGAGCAAGGGGAAGAGGAAGTAATGAGTACGCAAAGGAACATAGGAGTAAAGTCACTTAAACGATATTCTAAAGGACAAGTACACACGAAAGTACAAGAGATCAGTGAACAAGTAGAGCATTTAAGCAAGAAATTAGAGGAGTTTAAGAAAAAATAGCAATAGGGATCCACTCTACAAAAATGAGGCTCTACTTTCACTATGGAGATTTTTTCTGAAATAGTGCTAATGGGATTTAAGATACCTGACCTTCTGAGGTATAAGGGAAATTCAGATCCTCAAGAGCATTTAATAGCATTCGAGCATGTGATGTAATTATATGGATTATTTGATGCCATTAATTGTAGGGTATTTATCACCATCTTATACGACTAAGCACATGAATGGTTCACCTCCCTGGCGATGGGGACCATGGTGACATATGGCCAATTATACCCTACGTGCATTCATGGGTCGCTTTAACAATCAAGTGCTAGAGGTGCCCGACCTCAATGTAGATATGATGGTTAGCATCTTAATTCACACTTTTAAAAAAGGTCTGTTGGCATCGACATTGCCCAAGGAACCACCTCCTGATGTGGAGACCCTCATGCAGGTAGCAGAAAAATATGTGCATGAAGAGGAGATGAACATTATGAAGGATGAGGAATAGTCAAAAAATGTAACGGGAGCGCAGTCACAAAAGATGGTAGAGATGGGCAAGCCTCGGTCTGAGAAAGACCATTAGAGGCCCCACCCTGACCAAAATTTGAACATTACATGCCTTTATAAACTACGAGGGCACATGTTATGTTCGCCATAGCCTCACTGAATGTCATAAGGTGGCTAGCAAAGTAGAGGGATACGCCTAATAAGAGAAAATCTAAGTGGTGTTGTACGTTCTATCATGAAAAAAGGCATGATATAGATGACTGCCACATCTTAAAAGATGAGATTGAAAGGTTGATCCAACAGGGGTATTTGAAAGAGTTAGTGCAACATTCTCATAGAAATTCTATAGAGAGGGCCCATGAAAGAGAACACCATAGAGGTTGTTCAAAGAGTTGCTCCTACAGTCCTCAAAGGAGATATTATAGACCTAAGAAGTGATAAAAAACTGAAAACAATCATGTGCCGTGTGATGATCATAACCTCCCTAAGAAAGGCGTCATAAACATGATTGTCGGAGGCCTACCTGTGGAGGTTCTAGAAATTCTTGAAAGAAGTATGCTCGGGTGGATCGAAGGAATCCACACATTTTCACCCTAAAAAGGGTATAGAGCCTATAACTTTCGATCATAGTGACCTCGAAGGAAAGGTACAACCTCACGATGACCCCATGGTGTAAATGGTGGATATAGCAAATTTCTTAGTACAGAAAGTGTTGGTAGATAATGGCAGCTCAGTGGATATAATGTTCATGAGCATACTGAAAAACATGGACTTAAATGTTATGACAGTTCGACCTATCAACACATTACTAGTTAGTTTTGGAGGGTCAGAGGTCATTCCATTGGGAATAGTCGATCTTCCTACCTCTCCGGGAGTGGAGCCCAGAAGGAGGACTGTCATGCTGAAGTACCTAGTAGTTGATTGCCCATTTGACTATAATGTCGTACTGGGTCAACCTATCCTTTACCTTTTTCGGGCAATTGTGTTCACTTATCATCTAAAAATGAAATTCCTAACCAAAGCAGGAATAAATGAGGTACGTTGTGACTAAAAGGCAGTGTGGGTATGTTATAACGTGTCTTTGACAAAGCCAAAGCAAAAGGAAAATAAGGCGATAAGAATAGAGGTGGGGGACAATTAGAGCTCCCTATATGTGTTGATCAAGAAGACAACAAAAAGAGAAGAATGGAGCCATCGGACCACAAACAAACAGAGCTATGACCTGGAGACTTAGGTAAGACCACTAAAATAGAAACCCAGATAAGCCCCCAGTCAAAGATATTAATGGTAGAATTCCTCAGGGAAAATGTGGACATCTTTACATGGGGACCATAGACTTTAAGGAACAAACCCCGAGGTCATGGTCCACAATCTGAATATAGATCCGAATGCTCAACCAATCCGACAAAAGAAGCATAACTTCAAAACTGAAAGGAGTAGAGTTATGGAGGAAGAGGTTAGGAAGTTATTAGAAGCGGGTTTCATAATGGAAGTACAGTTCACTAAGTGGTTGTCTAACGTCGTGATAGTCCCGAAGACAAGAGAGAGATGGAGAATGTGCATGGATAACACCGATTTAACAAGGTGTATCTTAAAGATTCATATCCTTTACCTAGGATAGTTGTGTTGGTTGATTCCACCGTAGGATAAGCTCTCCTAAGTATGATGGACACTTATCAGGGCTACCATCAGGTCTATATGGCCCCTGAGGATATGGACAAAATGGCATTTGTGGTTGAAAGTAGAGTATATTGCTATAGAGTTATGCTTTTTGGGCTTAAGAACGTGGGCGTGACCTATCAAAGATTAGTCAATAAAATGTTCAAGGACCAGATAGGTCGGACCATAGAGATATATGTAGACGATATATTAGTTAAGAGCATGAAGGAAGAAAAACACATAGAACACCTGAGGGAAACTTTCAACATTATGCGCTAATATAGGCTGAAGTTGAATACCAAGTGTACCTTCGGAGTTAGGGGAGGAAAGTTTCTGGGTTACATGGTCACTCAGTGGGGAATAGAGGCCCACCCAGAGAAGATAGAGGTGATATTGCGAATGCCATCTCCTAATAATGCTAGAGAGGTCCAACAACTAACTATTCGTATAGTAGCCTTAGCAAGTTTCATAGCACGAATGGCTGAAAGAAGCTTGCCTTTCTTTAAAACATTGAGAAATCTCAGAGATTTTGTTTAGACAGATGAATGTGAGCAAGCATTTCAAGATTTGAAAAAGTATCTCAACTCTTTGCCCCTTCTAGAGAAGCCCAAGGCAAGTGAAACATTATGTTTATACATGTTGGTGAAGGAAGAGGTCATGAGTTCAGTGATAGCAAAGGCTGTAGGAAAACATCATAAGCCTGTGTACTAAATCAATAAAGTCTTGTAGGGAACGGAGAAGAGATATAGCGAGATTGAGAAATTCGCACTAACTCTGATTACAACTGCAAGGAAGTTGAGACCTAATTTTCAGGCCCATCACATAGCGGTTTTAACCAACCAACCATTGAAGGAGATATTACAAAAGCCCGACTTATCAGGAGTCTAGTAAATTGGGCCATGGAATTAAGTGAATTTTTAGTGGAATTTCAGAGCAGAACAACTATGAACGCGCAAGTATTGGTTGATTTCTTGGTGGAGATTGGGGAAGAGAAAACAGAGCAACCCATTAAGGTGAACTCTCTCACGATTATCCATGGCTCAGAGAGGTAGTGCGGGAATCTGGTCCAAAAGCCCGTTGGAGGATGAACTAGATTTTGCTTTAAAGCTTCAGTTCCAATTAACCAATAATGAAGCAGAATACAAGAATGCTATAGCGGCACTCAACATGGCGACAGAGTTATAGGTTAAAAACCTTGTTATATACATGGATTTGCAGCTAATTTCCAACCAATTCAATGGAGTGTATGAAGCTAAAGAGGAAACAATGAGAAAATACTTGGAGAAAGTGAAAGGCCTAGCAAGGCAGATGGAGAAATTTCAAATGGTACAGATACCCAGAATTGAAAACGAAAGGGCCGATTCTTTATCTAAATTCGCTAACATGATTAGCGGGCTTAGAACAAAAAGGGTGATGATTATTACATTGGAGAATCCTATTATCCGTGACCAAGAGGTCTCTGGGAAAGAGGTCATGGTCACAAGTTTGATTGATCCAGAACAGGACAGATGGAAATAAGAAATCATATCCTATTTAAGGGAGGGTGATCTCCCGACGGGCGCTATAGCGATGAGGAGAAAAAAGAGGTTAGCGCCAAGGTTCACAATATAGAAAGGGGAGTTGTATAAGAGGTCTTTCAATGAACCACTCTTGAGGTGTTTAAATGCAAACCAAGTGGAATATGTTTTGAGGGAGATACATAAAGGCAGCTGTGGAAATCACTCGGGAGTTGTGCATTCGCTCAAAAAGTTATTAGGTAGGGGTATTTTTGGCCTATATTGGTGAAAGATGCCACTGAATTTGCTAAAATGTGTCGAGAGTGTAAGCTATATGCCAATCTGATCCACAAATTAGGAGCTAAAATAAAGCCGATAAAGATCTCGTACCCTTTTGATATATGGGGGATAGATATTGTAAGACCTTTCCACCGATAAGAGGTTAGGAGAAGTATGCCATTGTCGCCGTTGAATACTTTAGTAAATGGGTGGAAGTAGAAACAGTAGTGAAGATATCATAAACGGAGGTCATGAATTTCCTCTAGAAGAACATAGTATATCACACTGGGATCCCTCGAATCCTTATTTCAGATAATGGCACCCAATTCCAAGGGAAGAAGATTATAGAATGGTGCGAAGAAATGAAGATACAGTAGAACTTCACATCTGTTGGGCATTCTCAAGCAAATGGTCAAATAGAAAAAACTAATAAAACCCTCTTGGACAACTTGTAGAAGAGGTTGGACGGTGTGAAGGACACATGGGTAGATAAGCTCTCGGGGATATTATGGGCATATCGAATGACCCCAAGAGTCTCCATGGGAGAAACACCTTTCCACTTGGTCTATGGAGCGGAAACAGTGATCCCAACAAAGATCAGAATAGAGACCTTTAGAGTGCAAGAGTTTGATCAACAAGATAATGCTGAGGAGTGAGCTTTTGACTTAGATGTTATTAAGGAAGCAAGGAATGCAGCAGCACGATGAATTCTTTTGCAAAAAAGACAGATGGAAAAAAAAACTACAATAACAGGGTGAAAGTTAGAAGTTTTGAGGTAGTGACCTGGTGTTGAAAAAAGTTGAAGTATCCAAACATATTAGTAAGTTAGATCCCAATTAGGAAGGACCATTCAAGGTCCTGAAGGTGGCAAAGAATAGAGCTTACAGACTACGGACACTAGATAGGAAGGATCTCCCACAACCATGGGGAATACAAAATCTAAAGAAATTTTACGCATTAAGCATTTTGTTTTTAGATTTGGTGTTTATTTTCTTGCTTCCTTGTACATAGTTACTTCTTTTGAATCATATATGTCACTACTTCTACCTATGCTTGACTTGTCACCAGTGCTTGCTAGTATGTAGGAGTATGAATTGCAAAGGACAAGAATAGGTCGGCAACCAACTTAATTAAGTAGATCTGAGAAAGATCATACATACAAAACTATGAAATGAGGTCTGAGAAAGACCATCGAAAATAATGAACAAACCAAGCTTCGTGGGATAAGGCACAAAATGCATAGGAGCAGCTAACGCAATTGATAAGTCGACAGGTCGAAAACCTAGAAAAGGTTAAAACTATTTGAAATAATGTACAAATCAAGCTCCATTGGATAAGGTACAAAATGCATATGAGCAACTAACGCAAATGATAGGTTGACAAGTCGACAGCCCGAACCAATAGGTCGACAGATCGACAACCTAAAAAAGGTTAAAACCATTTTAAATAATATACAAACCAAGCTCCATTGGACAAGGTACAAAATGCATAGAAGCAGTTAACTCGACCAATAGGTTGACAGGTCGACAACCTGCGAAAGTTTAAGACCACTTGGAATAATTTACAAATCAAAGCTCGAATAAGGCACAAGATGCATAAGAGCCATTGACTCAACCAATAGGTTGATAGGTCGACAACTTACAAAAGGTTAAGACCACTTGGAATAATTTACAAATTAAGCACGAGTAAGGCACAAGATGCATAAGAGTAGTTAACTCGACCGATAGGCGACAGGCCGACAACTCTGAAAAGTTAAAGTCCATTCGAAATAGTATACAAATGTATATCAAATTAAGCGACAAAAGCTAACAACAACTACATACAAAATCATAAAGGAAAGCAAAAGAACTGTGTTCATAAATTAAAAAGTTGGTAGAGACCACAAAATATAGGCTTTTGAAACTACAACCAACTTACAGAGAATTTTCGGCCAAGATCAGTGTTAGGTCACAACATAGGCAAAATAAATATACCAAGAAGTAAATAGACAAAATAATCAACAAAATCTAGTCCAATCGAAATATATGAAATATGAGAAATAGATAAAACAATCAACAAAATCTAATCTAGGGACAAGGAATGTGAGAGATGATGGTGCTGAAGGTCCCAATTCGGGGTTGGTGCCAAAAGTCTCACTTCCAGGATTGGCCAACTGCTGAAAGATGTATCCAAACTCCTCTTTTGAAAGGTTGGGGAGGGGGACATTTAGGTAGTTCTCAAGCTCTTCGATCTTTCTAAGGTTGAGCAAGTCCACGTAAAAATCCTCTATTAACCCGCCCAACTTCTCAAGTTGGAATTGACACTTGTAGAAATTATTAAGGCTCTCAGTGCTAGCTTTTTGGGCAACTGCTAAAGTGAAGACTTGAGACTTCATGAAATCACAAACTCTAACATGACGAGCTTCATGAAGCTTGTTCTTGAAGAATGATGATTGGAGATACTCGTCAAGCCCTTTTGTTCGACTAGCCTCAAACAGTTTTTTCTTCTCTATGTCGAACTTGGAAGATCGGTTGTAAATATTCTGCTTGGAGGTCGATAGGTCGGATTTTAGCTAGGTGATCTCTTTTTCCATAGTAGAGATCTTATCATCTTTTTCCTTGAGAGCAGCATCCTTAACTCCCTTAAAATGAAAACATATATCTCAACCTGGAGCTTCCCCAGCTCGACATTTGGATCATCGACTTGGGCCCCAGCGACCATGCGATGGTCATGAAAAAATGCGCATTGCATAGCCAGTGCACAAGCAAATGTTGAAGCCTAAGAAAGCATAAACGAGGTTGGTTAAACAATCTAAACTGATAAACTGAAAACGAAAGGAATAGAGTAAAGTAGGTTTCTTAGGAACAAAAATACCTGCATCAAGTTATGAGCCAGATGCTCCTCAATAAAACAAAAGGGACTAGACATCAACATAGCTTGGTCTTTTTCCTGCACACAGTTGTTATATAAGTCGTACAAACCACCCTCTACTTCATTTGTCAAAATAGAAGAGGTGTTGACAGCAGGTCGGGGCAAAGAGGACTCATGGTGGGCTGATAGGCGCAATACCTGTAGTCTCTGGTAAGCCTACGTGCCCCCTCCAAAGCCTCATTATCAATTAGGGAAACAGGTATATCTAAATAAGCAGAAACGGCCTCAGGACTGTTCAGTACCTCGGTAGCGTATTGCTGTTTGATACGGATTATTCGACCACTGAAATGAGTAGAATGGCTATCCAAACTAATCGATGGAGTCTCACATCTAACCTTTTCTTTCCCTTTGGATAGAGGTGGAGCCATTTCATCTTGAGATAGGGAGGTTGGACCCTCTCTTTCAAACAGATCGATAATGGGATCGATTGGATGCCCAGTCTCAACACCAAGGGCAAGAACTGACCAAGGAGGTGTAGGTGCAAGGAGAGAAAGCTCAGTAGTGCTGGTGTGTTGGGGAGTAGCACTAGTTGACAACAAATGGGTGTAATCGGAAGGAGTGAGAAAGCCGAACTATCATCAGCTGTAGGAGCAAAGGAACCTTCGCCTCGTTTGCATTTCTTAGCAGCCGCAGCTTCAACTTTCTTTTACTTTATCAAGTTAGCCATCATCTCCTTGAGGGCCATCATCTCTGCAAAAAAAAGTAAATAAGAATAGATTTAGAAAAATGTAGAAAGTAAGAAAGCAATTTAAATTTTTTACCAAATGTCCTTCTAGGGTGAAGCTTAGTGAGAAAGAGGTTGGCAAGCTTAAGTGTCTCCTCACTAAAGAGGTCGTGAAAGTCAAACCTGCTAGCGGTCAAGCGCTCTTCAACAAAACCCTCATCCCATGAAGGTTTTTCATCGAAGGGAAAGGCCAGTCTGTCATCCCGCTATTCACGAGGAATGTTCCAAGGACTATGGAGAGGGAGGCTCTACGTAGAACCATCCATGGCTCCAGGAACTAATGGCGCTTAGGAGGTTCGTCAAAAATTTATAACTCTGATGGGCAATCACATAATAAAACCCTAGTCTCCCAAGTGAATGGAGGGATTAACATGCAAAAGATGCCAAAAGTCCACAAAGAAAGGATTGATATTAAAATAACGCATTATTATTATGAAGCCTAAAATATTACAAATGGAATTGAGGACCAATTGGGTGGGACAAACATCTAAAGTCCTACTTATATTAGCTAAGGGTTCAGCAATAGGAAATCATAACCCAGCTTCCAACACAAGGATGTGAAAAGCTAAACAATTAGGTGGGGGCAGATACATCTTTTACCCCTCTTCTGGCTTTATGATTTTAACTATCAGGAGTAAAAAACCTGGCATGAAGAGATGCAAACACCTTAGGACCTATTTTTCCATGGGCATTCAAGGGATCATTAGGGTTGTTTGGGTTTACAAAGAATTAGAGTGCTGGAGATCCAGCCCCTCGACCTCTATGGTTGGAGGTCAAAGAGCTCAACCCAGAACTCTGACTACTACCACTCGATGAGGAAGAGGATAAACTTCTAGACATGATACAGCAAATTTAATAATCAATAAATAAAGAATAATGATAGTACAATCAAATAGAAAAATAGCAAAGACAGACGAAAAAGGGGATCAACACTTACTTGTTCTCTCCAAAGTCACAGGTCGTCGGGTTGGGATCTCAAAAAGAAATGATCTGGAGTTACAGGTCGTTGGGTCAGGATCTCAATAAATAAACATTAGATCTACAGGTCGGAATCGCGACCAGGAGCGCTAGTAGGAAACATAAAAATGAGGAGAAGTGGGGCTGGGGGAGTCAATTTATAAAAGTTAAAGACCCTCGAAATACATGACAACATCTAACGGTCTAAAAGAAAAGACTCTTAAAGATCAATGACCTCGATCAACTTCCTCACTTAGGAGTGAATTCACTCATAACTAAGGAAGTTGGGGGCATAAATGATGTGGGAGAATTTCTAAAAGACATAAATACACCTATCTTTACTTAAAACCCTAAAAGTACTTAAGGATTTGCACCTTTTCTAAACGGACTACCCGATCGCCCGACCCGAGCCCATGCAAGGGCATCATCCTAACCCTCCACTCTATGACATGTGCAAGCTTGGGATGGCATCCGTAAGAGCTGAATAGTGTACAATACTCCCATGAGCCCACTATAAATACCCCTAATTTATTAACCAGAAGACCAACTAAAAAGATCGGATATAAGCCTATACTTAACACATTTCTACCCCCTGACCTATAGAGCTTGCGACCAAGCCCACCAGTTAGCCTAAATAACGCTCACCCTAGCCCCTGTCTCTGGTCAACCCTTTGACCATTGATAAATATACTATTTGTCATTTCTTGCAACACCAAGTTGGACTCCATAGGCTTGTGCTGGGCATCAACTATGGGGTATTCTTCAATTAATAGAGATTACTTGAAAGAGTTTAGACTAATTGGAATATTTGATATTCTTTAAGTTACAAAGAGTTGCAAGCCTATATCTAATTAATTAGTGAGCCTAAAGGGTCACATACAAAAGCCTAGAACACTCTCATTAGAAATAGAGAAATTATCTAAGGAGTTAGATAATTTAATTGGTCAAGTAATGGAAGAAAGACTAGGTTGACTAATTAAAAGTTGGTCACAATGACTTGATTAATTTAAGTGTTACATTAATCGAATTAATTTAAAGAGTTAAATTAGACCAATCAAATTAAAAAGTTAATTTAATTAGTACCATGTGATAATTTAATTAGTCAAGTCAATTTAAAGAGTTAAGTTGATTTAATTAAATTAAGGAGTTAATTTAATTAGTGAGAGAATCTAATTTTGACGAAAAAATTAAAATGGAAGAGTCCATTTTAAATATTGAGTTGGCATTTTAATTTTGAAAATTAAAATTTCAACTAAGCATGCAAGTTGGCAAGGTGTGAGGATAGTGTGATGAATGCTTTTAGGAGCATCCAAGTCACATTATAAATATACCACTTCCTTGCACATAGTTGGCTACTTGAGCATTTTCCCTCCCAATATTATTATCTCATGTGTTGAGAAAAAAACCTGAAAGAAAAAGAGGTGCAAAGATCCAAAATAATTGCAAAAATTAACTTGCAAATCCTCAATCCAAGGATCTTATTTCGTGCCATAACAGTAGATCTAAAGGCTAGATAATGTTACCTTAAATGAGAGATTTAAAAGTAACTTGCAAGATCTTCCAATGGAACTCTTTCCAAGCAAGATCAATGTCTTCTTCTCCAAGGATCTCCTACTCTACGCCTATGGTCAGCAATTCTAGCAACTTTTGCTGTCAAAAACTCCTCCAAGATGAAGAGAATGAAGCAGTGAAACAGTGGCAAACGTCATCAAAACTGCCGACAAGAAGAACACCAAAAATTGTCTTCAATCTTGAATGATTTTCAATTACCAACTCAAAGCACACCAAGTGTTGTACCTCTTAAAAAAAAGGGTGATGTGCTTCTAAAGGAAATCCACACACCTAACAACTCTCTCAATCCTCTCTCCATTAGCTAGAAAAATAGAGGAAGATGGAGAAATGTGCGAGGAAGTTTTAGAAGAAAGAAAGTATTTAGAGAGAATCTAGTAGGTGGTTTCTATCAACACATGAGATCATCACAGATGGAGGGAAAATGGCAGCTGGAAATTCATCCCAAAGTGGCCGGCCATGAGGGATTGAAATAGTGTGAGGTGGAAGCTTTGGAAGCTTCCATCACATACTCTTCACTTTGCCAACTTGGATGCTAATTGGCTAGTCAAGTTGGATTTTAATTTCTCAAATTAAAATGCCAACTCACTAGTTCTTAAATGGACTCTTCCATTTATTTTTTTTCTCCAACATTAGATTCTCTTACTAATTAAATTAACTCCTTAATTTAATTAGATTAACTTAACTCTTTAAGTTGATTTTCACTAATTAAATTGCCACATGGCATTAATTAAATTAACTCCTTAATTTAATTGATTTAATTTAACTTTTTAAAGTATTTTGATTAATTTAATAATTAAATTAATCAAGCCATAGTGATCAATTAATAATTAGCCAACTTGGTTTCTCTCTCTACCAAACTTGGTCACTTTAGTCATCTAACTCCTCAGATGAATATCTCCAATCAAGTGAGAGTGTTCTAGGCTTTTGTATGTGACCTTTTAAGTACATCAATTAATTGAACATGGGCTCACAACTCTTTGAGATTTATTGCATATCAAATATTCCAATTAGTCTAAATTCTTTAAACTAATCACTCTATCAATTAATCTCTATTAATTGATGAGTATCTAATCTTCATAGTCGATGTCTAACACAAGTCTATGGAGCCCAACCAATTGGATGAACTAATTAAGGGTGAACCATTACCTCTTATGATTGTCATGCAAATATGGTCCTTTCATTTTCTATCTCTCGAAAAAGGCCTAGGGCAAGATATTTGTCGGCTCCTTGATAATTATGTATCTATTCTTGATGTCCGACCCCTTGTTATGACCTCAACTTTGAAAAGCTCCATTTCCTAATTGTCATATCACTTTGTGCAAGAAATTCTTAGAACCAATCATCATAGAATACATAGGAGATCAACCTATTCTCTAAGGACAGTTGAAATGGATCCCATCTTGAAACTCACCAACCTCTATATTTAGGTAGCTTGTGCACAAACTAAGCCCCGGGCAACCCATTACATAGTTGAAGTAAAATCAAATCGCAAGGACCTAAATATGAGGTTGCTGTTAAACCTCAAATGAAAGGACTAATTATATATACTACCGTAAGCTAGAGAATTTCCCACTACCAACATGCCACTTCAATTACCTCATGGATTATCTGGGAGAGTTTTTAGTAAATTTGTTCTCTAACAAGCACCCACTAACATGCATCCATGTCTTACATAGATTGCCTATGAAATGGTGCAAAATCTAACTCATTAGAGTATGCAACGTCTATCCGAATCTTATATGCCCCGTTTCTTAAGATTCTGTGACTTGAAATAATTAAAATCATAACCATGAGACTTATTTCATGATCACCATTATATACATGACCAAGTCCCTAGTCTTGTATGATTTATGGGCTACAACCAGATACACGTGAAAAAACATTAAACGCATAAGATGAAGATGGCTATTTTATTGAATATCATTCAATCAAGATTGTTACATAGAGTAGTTATACATGCTAATCTAATTGGCTTGTGGGGTACTATTCCAACAAAACTACCCGCCTGAATTCTCTCTAACTTTCCTCTCTCTCTCTTCCAACTCCCTCGCACCACTCTTTCTCTTTCCTCAATATAATTCTAACCTAAAGTGTAAGGATCTAGAGTGCAATAGGTGTTTGGACTCCTTTAGAGGCATAACCCTTAGGGAACTTAGTGTTGGTGAACAAGATCTAGCTCTTGAAGAAGAGTTTTTCAGAGATTGAAGAGGAGTTTCTTGGAGATAATCTTACCGGCAGCTAGGTGCTTTGGAGCACGGGATTTGCTGCCATTTTCCCACTATTTGGACGAGTTTTCAAGGTTAAAAGTTTCTAGACTTGAAGCCTTTGGAGTCGAAAGAAGTAGATCAACAAACTGATGTTGGAATTCTTCACTCATGAGGCTTCCTTTCAAGGATATACTGGTTGATTTTTGAGAAATCAACAAAGGTACTTCTTTCTGTCCTTAAATCCTTAACTAAGGCATAATTTAGATCCTTGGGTGAGGTAACGTAAGTTACATTTGATGTTTTAATTTCCTATTATAATTGGATCCTTGCTTCACCTCTACCTTCACCATAATTGTCAAGCCTGCTGCACTGTCCGGGCACATATCAAAAATAGCTCCTTTAACCTCAACACAGTTCGATAGATCAAGCAAATGAGTCAAGTTATAAGATTCAAGAACACTGAGAATGCAGTCTAGGTCCCATTAGCCACTTGGATTTCTTGTCCCATTAACAAGTCCCTGAAACAGGTTGTTCCTGAGTTCCTAATATCTGCCGATGGGATAAGAGTAACACTATTTTCCTCAATTCGACAAATTTGGGACTCAATGTGTTTTCTCTTCACAAGTGCCTGAAAAAAAAATTATCTTTCTCTCGCTCTTCTTCACCTACCTACACGTTGATTTCTACCACCAGAATTCTTCTTCCATAGCAAGACACATTGCTAGACGTGCATTGATAATTTAAGCATTGATCATTTAAGCTCAACTAAATTTTCAGAATTTGGGTCAGACTCAAATGCTTCTTTAGCATAGATAACATCTTTTTTAGCTTCAAACCAAATCAAAAATGTTACCAAATACCTCATGATTCCACCTCTTTAATATCTTTTTGAGTCTCAAAAACTTAAGAAAAAGCCTCATCATAGCAACACCATTAATATGAGAATTCCAACATCTATATACTATATCAAGAAAACCATGATGCTTTGTCCACATATGCTGAAACCAAAAGCTAGATAGCTGAAATGAGCATGAACTTGCAAAGGAGATATGAAGAGCATGATAGCCAAGCATGCTTTAGCAAAGTGGGCAACCCAGATGGACGGAATGAGTCAATTTAAGAAGAAGAATAGAAAACCCTATCAATTCTCTCCCAAATAGTTCTATCCCCAATAGCATTTTTTTTTCTAAGTAAATTGTGATCCCTGAACCCCTCATCCTCTAACTCACAATCTATAGCCATATTACAAAACTCTTCCATAACGCTTACATCCAGCTCGACACCACCCCATCTCTCATCAGCCATCATGAAGATATTGAATTCACTGCCAACTAACTAAGGAAGATCATTACAAGCAACAAGTCTCAAATCATCCCACAATTACCTTCTTGCCAACTTTGCACATTTTCCATACACAAAGGAGCACATAATAAGGCTCGGCCAAGCAGCGCGCCAGATTTTAACCTGACATAATTGATTCGAGTCAAATAATACCTCTACCTGCAAACCACTATGATAGATACACCAAATTTTTTTATTAGAATTAGCAATGCCATTACCTAATCCAAGTCTTCAAGACATGAAAACCGCATCAAGATGGACTTAGGATCAATGATAACAAAAAGTTTTGCTTGGCAATCCCTAACTAAATAATGCACAATTCTTTGAGTTTTTTTGTTGTCAACTTCCCTAACATTCCATATTATGAAATCACGCATTGAGATGTGATAGATGAGGTAGCTTTAGCAATTTGAGTATTGGGAAGTTTTACCTTCTTCGGTATTTTTAGCAATCGGGGGGCTAGCATTCTCATTTACATGAGATGATAAGCTCTCACCATTCGGATAAGATTTAGGCTATTGTTTCTAATTTGAGCATCCTCAAGAATCATGGCAAGGGGAAACTCAGCAGATTGATTGGATACCAGCATCCCAGTTTTCAAGACCTTTACCAGCAAACTATTAAAGGCAAAGGACTCTTTATATTTGGATTTGTGTTTCTTAATTGGTAATGGAGTTTCACTCTCATGACGGCTAGATTTAAGTGGTAGTAGGCCAAGTTTAAGACACTTTTTATGCAAGATGGAAGATTTGGAAATGGTGGTTTTAATTTTCTTGAGACAGGCAGGTGAAGGTGTTTCAACTTCACAAATGTTCAAATTTTTCCCATAAACTTCATCCACCATACAATTTTCAGGCACATTTCATGATCATGAGACTCATTACCATTGCTATCATTACCATGTTCATCATTTTCCAGAATACCAAATGAATTACTAACTTGTACTAGCACTGGCTTAAGATGGGCAGCAACTTTCGTCCCGCTCAGCTCGCCCTTTGAAGTTGCTACTAGAACACTCTCCATAACCTGCTTTCCTTTGTCAACCTTATTAGTTTTTTGAAGCCAAGAAAATGCTCTCTTAGTCGGTGACCTTAGATCATTTTCGTAAACATAACACGGCATACCATCGTGGTGAATATAGCGGCAATATGAACAATAGCTTGGAACCTTCTCACACATCAACTTTAAAACTTTAACAGTATCTCCTTGTTCACTAGATATCTCATCGGGCAATGAGGCACTTAGATCCACTTCAATGCAAGTTCCAGCATAACTTATTCGAGAACGTTTAATAGCTTACCAATAGATTTAGCAATAGTGATAGAGCTTTCTTGCTAAAAAAAATGTAATGGCAGATCTAGAATGCTAACCCAAATTGCAGCAATGGAAGACTCGTCAGATAAGTCAAAATCCAATGATCGGGCAAGCATCCACATTTACAATCCGTCAACCATCCATTCCCGCCTTAGACAAATCAACATATAATCCTTTGGATTAGTAAGAACAACAAGAATATGCTTGGGATTAATTACTCTCACCGAAAAGCCTCCACCAAGCTTAAGCTTTTCAAAAAATTGAACAATGGCTAGAAACTTTGGTAATCCAAACAAAAACTTTCTAATTAAAGCGAATCTGAAAATAGAAGATAGATCCCGAATCTTCTCCTTTGAAAAAGAGATATGCAGCCGACCATCTCGAGAATAGACATGTCCAACCTTCTCACAATTAAGTGCAAATAAGATAGATTGATTGTTCAATTGTGGACCAAAGGGCTCAGCACGATCTGCACTGATGGCACGCATAAAAGATTTACGGTCGGTTGATGCAAACGGTTGCCTATTCGCTGGCTGAGAATTACATATGGGCATTGCTGGCGGTTGCGAATTTGTAGGGTGAGAATTGCAGACAGGTTTTACAACTAGCTACAAGTCCGCATAGTGAGTTCTACGGCCAGGGACTGCGAGACTACAAGGGACGACCATGATCTATGACCTAAATTTGAATCTTTCCTCAGAGCAAGAAGATGAAGAAATTCCAAGCTAGACAGGAGAAGGCCCTTACAGAATAGGGACGACAAGCGAGAGAGGGCCATTTCAGACTAAAGGGATCTTACCGTCGATCGCACAAGGCGGGGCGAGGAGATAGACAGTGAAGAGATTGGAGAGGCGGTGACAAAAATTTGAAATTTTTTGAAAAACTTACAAAAAAAGAAAGAAAGCGAGTTAAGGAAAGGAAGAAAAATCAAAGATAAGTAAGAGCATTTTCCATACTTTCTCTCCCTAGCTAAAAGTTCCTTTTTGAATTCTAAATCTGAATTGCTGTAGGGTTATATTTGTTTGATGATGGCTTAATATTGTTAGAAATAGTACCTGGCAAGCCAATGATTTTGGCTTTGTAAAACTATTTTCTAAAGAGACAATCTTGATTAAATGATATCTTACATATGGCCACATTCATCTTATCCATTATATTACTTCACTAGCATTTGGATGAAGTCCTTAGATCACACATGACTACGAGACTTGGTCAGTTCACTGGGTGGTGATCATGGAATAAGTCTTACACGGTCGTGATCTTAAATATTCCAAGTCATAGGATCTTACGAGACGGGACATCTAAGATCCAGACAGACTTGCACGAACGATGCATAAATCCAAAGAGTTGGATATTGCTCTGTTCCATGAGCAACTGTATATGATACGGGTGCATGTTAGTGGGTGCTTGTTAGAGAACAAGGCACTGAAGACCCACCGGAGACTCCACCAGGTAGCCGTAGTGGCAAGTCGGTAGTGGCAAGCTCTCTTGCTTATGCTAGTGCATATAAATTAGTCATTTGACCTGAGGATCCATTGTAACCTTATGTTCGGTCCTCATGCTTTGACTTATCCCTGGTCACCGAGCGGACCGTTCGGGGTATGATTGGGTATGAGCTACTTGGCATGGAGGTTTATGAGATCCAAGATGGAATCCGACTCCTCGCTTTTGTGAAGGGCGAGTAAATCTCCTATGCATTCTATAATGATCATATTCCAGAAATCCTTGTGCAAGGTGGTATGACAGTTTGGGAAAAGAGTTTCCCCAAAGATAAGGTCATACATCAGAATTGAACATTTAGAATAGAAGCATAGAATCGATGCTATTAGGGAGCCGACAAATATCTTGCCCTAGGCCTCTTTCATAGAGATAGGAGATGGAAGGACCGTATTTGCATGGAACGCGTAGAGCTTTAAAAGGTTCATACAGAGACATTCATTTCGACCAATTAGTTGGATTCCATGGGCTTGAGGTTGGACATCGACCATGGAGATTAGGTACTCTTCAATTGATAGAGATCGATTGAATCGAGTCGACTAGTTTAAAAGAAGTTTTAAACTAGAATAAATATTTGATATTCAAAAGTCACAAGGAGTTGTGAGCCTATGTCCGATGAATGGTTGAACCCAATAGGTCACACACAAAAGCCTTGAACTTTTCTAAGTGGTGAAAGAAGAATTTCTAAATGTTAGAAAAATACGTCCCTCTTAAGGGACCGATTTTGAGAAAGAGATTTCAAGATCAATTATGGCTTGATTGATTTAAGTGTTAAATTGATCAACTAATTTAAGGAGTTAAATTAGGCAAATAATTAAGGAGTTGATTATTTGAGCCACATTGATAGTTGAATAATTGAAGTTGACTTAAAGAGTTAAGTTAACTAAAGAAAACTTAAAGAGCTAAGTTTGCTTGATTTAATTGTTAAATCAAGTTGAATTAATTAAATTAATTGGATTAATTTAATTAATAGGAGAATATATTATTGGAGGGAAGAATTCAAATATGATTTGAATTAATTGGAATTGGATTCCAATTAAGCAAGTTGGCAAGACCACATGATAGTGGAATTACCAACTTACAATTATGCCCTTGGAATTTTTGGTCCCCCCCTTAGCATGGGAGGTGTGATGGCATCACACCTCTCACACCTCTATATAATGGGAGGTGGAGTGGCCGAAAATCAGTCCAGATTTATTAGCCAAAATTCTGAATTTTGCAAGCTAAATTTTTCCTCCAAAAATTCTCTCAAAAGTTAGTAGAGATCTAACTTCCATCCATTCTCTCTCTCACTCAAAAACTTCATTCTTCACTGAACAACTCCAGATCTGCTCCAGCTAAAGATTTGGACATTCTAGGATTGCTTTAAGGTGTGTGGACTTGCATTGGAGGTGACCACTCTCCTCACTTGTTCTTTTCTTGCTTGGTCACATACTTTATTCCCTATATGAAAGAAAAAATGTGAGATTGATAGAGATTGTGAATTCGACAAGATTGAGTCAAGTACGTATGAGTGGGAGATGATACAAATTGGGTTGCATTTTGGACTCTCGACCTAATAGACATCCATATTTGAATAAGATATTATCTACATCTAAAAGCAATCACAATTCTTGTTAGATTATAACTCTTTCTTATGAAGAGATATGGATAGATAAATACTTATCTATATCTAGGAGTATAATTGTATTTTGCATAGGATAGACACTATCTAGATCTCCTTTGACACTCCTAGTTGGATTGGACTCTTGGAAGACTTGCCTATAAATAAGCCATATTCCTAGGAGTTTAAGATAGACATAACTTGAGCATTCACTCTGAACAAACTCTCTCAAATTCATAGTTTTTTTCTCAGTCTTTCTTGAGATACCACTAAATAGTCCCAAGAGTTTAAGGTGTGTAAGCTAGTGAAAGCTCTAGTAACAACCCTACGAGGCAATTAGAAGAAATTGAGAAAAGGTCGTTCAAGTTAAAGGGCGTGAAGTTTGTATGCATTTAAGGCTTGGAGACGAGCTTTGATTCAGGATGGTATTCATGAATATTTCGTTGATCAAAAGGTAACATTGGACCACCCATATTTGATATCATAATCTATATGATTAAATCATAATTTCCCAACACTAAGTTTATTCTATTAAAAGATTTAAATGAAAGTCATAAATTAATCATTTTACCTCAATTTTGAAAATTAAAACAATAGATCAACTATTAATTTATTGAGCAAAATATGTTCATAGTTAAATTTTCTTTTTTTTTCTAAAATTTTTGAATAACCAAAATGAAAATATCATCCTCAAATGATATAACAGAAGTGTTTGTATCTTAGAATTGAACTCTTAAAATAAACTTAGGGGGTTAATTACCCAGATCCCTCTAACGTTTGGCCTAATTACAACAAGGTCCACAGGTTTCAAAAAATTATAAATACCCCCTAGCGCTGACAATTGTCCATTAAGTTAGATGATTTTTATGAATTGTCTATTTTACCCTTGGCCAAATTTAAAGGAAAATAATAATAATAATGATAACAACAATAATAAAAATAACAACAATAATAATAATAACAACAACAATAATAATAACAACAATAATAACAACAACAACAACAAGAATAATAACAACAACAACAACAACAACAAACAAGAGTAATAATAATAACAAGAACAATAACAACAATAACAACAACAACAAGAATAACAACAACAACAAAAACAACAACAACAATAATAATAATAACAACAACAATAACAACAACAACAACAACAACAACAACAACAACAACAACAACAACAATAATAATAATAATAATAATAATAATAATAATAATAATAATAATATTCCTCATCCATTCATTTCCTTTTCATTGGAAAAAGAAGAGAAGTCCCAAAATCTCCCAAAAATCATTTTGCCTACATTCTAAACCCCACTCCTTCCCAAACCCATGATTCTCCACTCCATCTTGGAAGGTGATAGGCGGCCACTGGAGTCCCAAGCTTTCGAACAGTTTCAAAAATATATGGTTTTCAAGTTTGCTAAAGGTATGGTTTTTACTTCCAAATGTATTGTTTTTGTTAGATCTTGTTATTAGGTAAGATATTTCTTTGGAATATGTCGAAAAATACCATTTTTAAATTTTTTATCATAATGTATGGATTTTTTTTTCTATTTTTTGTGAGTTTTCTTTTTTGTTCATTAGAAATGAACTTGAATAGGTATTTAAAACATGTTTTAGTCTGAGCATGTTGATAGATTTCAATTTTTTCATGAATGATGTGCTAAAATATCTGTTATTGGAATGATTGGCCTATTTCAGAATGTTGGAATGTTGTGTCTATTTTGAAAAATCAAATGTTGTTATATTGTAATGATCATAAAACCTTGTTATGAATTGAAGTTTCAAAACTTCAAAATTCAAACAAATTTTCAGTTTTTTCTCATTTAAGTGTAACCTACGTATTGATTTTGTAACATCCCCATTTAATTTTATAACACCTAATATGTTATTATTCTCATAAATTGCATGATTCATCCTAAGCATTATAAATAGTTGTCCTGGAGTCCAGGTAAAGATACACATCATTCTTTCGTCTTCTTATACTCTCTTGCTCTCTAAATATTCTTCTAATTTGATATATATTTTGGGCACCAAGATAAGGTCTTGTTCACCTGTCTTTTTGTGATCGTGCTCACAATAGAAGACGTCGGCTATGACCTTTTGGGTTTTGTCTTGGGGTAGTGGTGAGCCGCCAGTACCTGCATGGAGGGAAGGCATCACGATCTTAAGACGGTGTCAACTGCCGTGACTCCTACAGGCCAACCGTTTATATTTTCAAATCTATATTATGTTCTGAATATTTTATGATTATTTGCATATCTTAAATATACTAGTTTTGATAAAATTTGCATGAAATCTCTTGATTATGCACAACAATCTAAGATCGTGATTTAAAATTTCTCAATATATTATTTATTTGTTAATATTCTTCTATGTGAATTACCTTTTATGTAGTTTTTTATTGAGTATATATCATATTTTGTAGCTTCTTGATTGATAATGTTAATTTGTACAATTTAAGTGGGAAAAAAAAAAGGAATGGAAAACTCCTTGGTAATTGTCTAGTTGAACACATGAAGCTGTCTGCAACCATAATTTTGTGTAACCACGGACTACTCTTCAATTCTGTTCCTTAATTAGTTAGAATTTTCTTTTCAGAAACATCCTCTAATAGTTTGGCCAAAAAAACTTTGAAAACTTTGTTTGTGGTTCTCAAGTATTTGCTAGTATTCAACTTGTTTTCCATCACTTCAATATTTAATATAATATTGAGAATACTCAATTTGATTTGAAACATCTTTGAAGTAATTGACTATTGTTATTTTAATAAAAATGAAAAAAAAAAAGAAAAGAAAAGAGAAGGAGAATTCCTTTACTTGTTGGCTTTGCACTATATCTTATATTTCAAACTGTACCAGTACATAACTTAATTATATAAATCTAATTTTCCAAACAATTGTGAAAAATAGCCATTAGCTCTTTCTACTAAAAATAGTTTTAAATACTTTGGAGAAAAAAAATAAAAAAAATTAGATAACTAATTGCCTAAAAGGGACTATTAATTTTTTTTTTCAATAGCAACTGAAAGCAAAACTTGAATAATTTATAGGTTTAAATTTGAAGTTCTATTGCTCTACTCAAAGTTATTTTGCTACAGTGACTAGTTTTAATTGCTACAGTTATTAGTTTTCAATTTCAGTAATAGATAATTATATGTTTAAATACAATCCTTGAATATTTACAGCAACTCAGTTGGTAGCAAATAAGGTTCTTATTACTCTAATTGGAAAAGGCTTATATATGTGTTTTGTGTACTTTCATTTGTCTATTATTTCATTTCTTTAGATAATTTGATAATTTTATTAAATGTGAATATTTATGTTACTGTCCTATAGGTAGCTTTTGTCCATCTTTGCCTTTGTCAATTCTTAGTTGTTATTTAAAAAAAAAATGGCATCTTTTGAAGAAGCTAACAATGTTAAGCCTGAGAAAATTTAATGGACTAAATTTTAAAAGGTGGCAAAACCAAATGAGATTTTGGTTGACAGTTCTTGGGTTTATTTCTGCTACAGATAAAGTGTTGAATCAAATTCTTGGCAAACCCCTGAACAAATAGATTACCATTGTCGTAATCATATCCTTAGCGCCCTGTTGAAAAGGCTTTATGATGTCTATCACACTACAAGTAGAGCTAAGAAACTTTAGGATGCCTTAGAAGCTGAATATGGAATTGATGATGCAGGAATACAAAGATTTAATGCCTCAACTTTCACAAAATATACTATGGTTGATGGAAAATCAATTAATGAACAAATTCATGATTTCAAGATTTATTAAGGCCTTTAGAGAATAGTAGGTCAAAATTTAGTGAAGATTATAAGGTATTGTGTCTAATTGATAAAATCCCACCATCTCTACTCTAGTTTTGCTAGAGGTCTAAGGCATCAACAAAGGACTTTGACCTTAACTCAAGCCTTTAAATCATTGAGGATAGAAGAACAACAAGGATGAATGTTAAACAAGAAGAAATGATGGAAAAAGTCAATTTAGTAGAGGATAAAGAAACTCCAATCAAAATAAGTTCAACCTAGAGGTAACAAGTTTAAGAACAACAAAAGGAGTTGGAGGAAAGGACATCACCAAATAATAATAATAATAATAATAATAATAATAATAATAATAATAATAATAATAATAATAATAATAATACTACATAACCAAAGAATCAAAACTCTAGGAATGATAAAGGCAAAGATAAGGGAGATAGATCTTGTTTTGTTCGTGGAAGAACCAACCATTTGGCTAAGGATTGTTATTACAGAAAGACTGGGAAGTACATTCCTTGGCCTAATTTTAAGAGTCAACAAGATCAAGTGAATATGTTGGTTGAAGGAGAACCATCTATCAGGTTAGAATATGCTCTTATAATGAACTTTACACTTTACATATCAAAACAATGATTGTTGGTTAGACCCAGGAGCTAATATACATGTTTGTTTTGATAAATCAATGTTCAAATCCTATCAGATCTCAAGTGGAGGAAGCGTGACACTAGAGAATAATAATGATGCACGAATACATAGAATTGGAACTGTTGATCTAAAGATGACTTCTGGAAAGACATTAACTCTTGATGGAGTGCGGCATGTACCTGAAGTTAGAAGAAATTTAGTTAGTGTGTCTTGTCTAGTACAAAGTGGTTACAAATTAGTTATGGAGTCCAATAAAGTAGTAATCACCAGAAATAATGTTTTTATTGGAAAAGGATTCATAAGTGATGGATTTTTTAAGTTAAATATTCTCAATAATGTTAATGATAGTCACAATTTGATTCTTAACATTGAATCCAGTCTTTTGTGGCATGAAAGGTTAGGACATGTAAGTAATAGAAAAGTTAAAAAGCTTATGGACCTAAGTCTAATACCAAAATCCAAAGTAAATATAGACCATCAGTGTGAAATATGTGTACAAGCAAAACAAACAAGAAGACCCTATCAATCGGTCCATAGAAATTCAAGTATCCTAGAACTTATTCATAGTAATGTATGCGATTCAAATAGGTCCCCCAACTAGAGGTGAAAACAAGTATTTTGTGACTTTCATAGATGATTTCTCTAATCATTGTTATGTTTATCTTATCAAGTCTAAGGATGAAGTTTTTGACAAATTTAAAAGTAACAAATCTGAGGTTGAGAACCAAATAGAGAAAAAGATCAAGATACTTAGGTCTGATAGAGGAGGAGAATACTCATCTAGGGAATTAACAAAGTTTTGTGAAAATAACATTATTATACATGAGTTCACACCTCCTTACTCACCTCAGTCAAATGGTGTGGCTGAAAGGAAAAATAGAACTTAAATGGACATGGTTAATGCAATGCTGTTAAACTCTGGAGCTCATGAGAACCTGCTGGAGGAAGCTATTTTATCTTCCTATTTTATACTTAATCGTGTGGTTGTTAAATATAGTGATAAAACCTCTTACAAATTGTGGAAAATGAGGGCTCCTAGACTTAATTTTCTTAAAGTGTGGGGGTGTTTAGCTAAAGTAGCTATACCAGAAATTAAGAGGAAGAAAATAGGTCCTAAGACTGTAGATGCCATTTTCATTGGATATGCTCAAAATAGTAGTACAAATAGATTGTTAGTGATTAATTATGAGATTAGTGGGATTTCTAATAATACAATTATTGAGGCTAGAGATGCAACATACTTTGAGGGCATTTTTCCTTTCAAAACTAGAATTCCAAGTGAATTGTGTACGTCAAAAGTTGAATCTATTAGAGGTGAATTATCTAATAAAACAAGCTTAGAAGAAGAAAAAGAGCTAGGGTCAAGAAAACTTTTGGTGATGATTTTATGTCATTTTTAATTGAAGGAGATCCCCAAACATATGATGAAACAATATCTTCTATAGATGCACCTTTTTGGAAAGAAGCTATTAATGATGAGTACAATTCTATTATTCAAAATAATACTTGGGTCTTATCTGATTTACCTCATGGTAGTAAACTAATAGGATGCAAATGGATTTTTAAGAAAAAATTAAAAGCTGATGGGTCCATAGATAAATATAAAGCAAGGTTAGTAGCAAAAGGATTTACATAACAAGAAGGCATACATTATTTTGATACCTATTCCCCTACAGCTGGAATCTCCACTATTAGGACTTTATTAGCATTAGCATCTATACATAACTTACTAATCCATCAAATAGACTTTAGGACTACATTTTTAAATGAGACTTAGATGAAGAAATTTATATGGAACAACCTGAAGGATTTAAGGCTAAAGGACAAGAACATAAGGTGTGTAAGTTAGTGAAATCTTTATATGGTTTCAAACAAGCTACCAAACAATGGCATGAAAAGTTTAATGAGGTCATATTAGGTTATGGATTTAAATCAAATGAACATGATAGATGTGTATATTATAAAGAAGAAAACGGTGAACATGTGATTCTATGCTTATATGTGGATGACATATTAATTTTTGGGTCTCATTTGGACATTGTTAAAGAAGTGAAAGGTTATTTATCTAATAACTTTGGAATGAAAGACTTAGGAGAAGCTCATGTAATCTTAGGTATGAAGATTAAGAAAACTGGAAAAGGAATTTTATTAGATCAATCTAGTTCTATTGAAAGGTTCTTGAGTAAGTTTAACTATTATGATTGTAAGACGGGTTCTACCCCTTTTGATCCGAATATACATTTGAATAAAAATTTGGGTGAATTTGTATCTCAATTAAAATATTCTCAGATTATTGGGTCATTACTGTATTTCTCTAATAGGACTAGGTCTGATATTTCTTATGCAGTTGGGAGACTTAGTAGTTATACACATAATCCAAGCAACAATCATTGGAATGCTTTAGAAAGAATTCTTAAGTACCTTAGAGGAACCCTAAATTATTCTTTATGTTACAAAGGTTTTCCAAGTGTAATTGAAGGATGTAGTGATGCAAATTGGATCACTGACAGCTCCGAAGTTAAGTCTACTAGTGGATTTATTTTTATGTTAGGAGGAGAAGCAATAACTTGGGGTTCTAAAAAGCAAGCACTTATATCAAGAAGTACTATAGAAGCTGAGTTAATTGCATTAGATACAACTTGTACTACTGTTGAATGGCTAAGAGATCTTCTACTTGATATTCCTTTAGTTAATAAACCTTTACCAGCCATTTCTATACGCTGTGATTGCAAAGCTGTGATAGACCTTGTGAAGAAAACACATTCTAATAAGAAAATGAGTAGACACTTACAAGCAAGATATAAAAGTGTAAAGTCCTTACTAAAGAGATTATTTCTCTTTACTTTGTGAAGTCTGAGAAGAACTTGGTGGATAATTTGACCAAAGGTCTACCCAAAAATGGTGTATATGAATCATCGAGGGGGATGGGCTTAAGCCCACAAGGGAGTCACCTCCGGGGGTAACCCAACCTTTGTAAATGGAAACCCCATGAAGAAAGTTCAATAGGTAGGAACAACCTAGAATGCGTGACTCATTTAGCACCACTTAATAACAAGAGTGTATCCTTCCCATCCCTAAAGTGATAGTGCTTTATAGTGTGATGTTAGGTTGGGCATTGACCCTTAATGAGACCAAGGCGGGAATTTTGTAGGGTATAGATCACACGTACCTTTGGAGGTTTCACCTAAATGAGAGTTGCCATGAGGTCGTGGCTATAGGTTCGAGCTGACCTTAGAGACTCTCATGAGAATCAAGATATGAGCGCATGGCCATTAATAGCACTAACCCACTTTGAACAAAGACTAATGTCAACACCATTTGTGTGACTTATTGAAGTTTAGCAAAGGGACCTAATTCAAGGTGTAGTCTATTATGGCTCCCTCAAATGGAAATAGTCAACACTAAATGTGGGCTCAAAGCTCGGAAGGCTCCTACACCTATTACATGGTATTAAGTTGCCCTATTATATTTTCTTATATGTAGTTTTGAAGTTTTAAACCTTGTGGGGGATTGTTACGAATTGAAGTTTCAAAACTTCAAAATTCAAACAAATTTTCAATTTTTTCTCGTTTAAAAGTGTAACCTATCTATTGATTTTGTAACATCCCCATTTAATTTTATAACACCCAAAATGTTACTATTCTCATAAATTGCATGATTCATCCTAAGCACTATAAATAGGTGTCCTAGAGTTTAGGTAAAGATACATATCATTCTTTCTTCTTCTTGTACTCTCTTGCTCTCTAAATATTCTTATAATTTGATATATATTTTGGGCAACAAGGTAAGGTCTTGTTCACCTGTCTTCTTGTGATCGTGCTCCCAATAGAAGACGCTGGCTGTGACCTTTTAGGTTTTATCTTGGGTGGTGGTGAGTTGCCAGTACCTGCATGGAGGGGAGGCCATCATGATCTTAGGACAGCGTCAAGTGACGTGACTCCTATAGGCCAACCGTTTATATTTTTGAATCTATATTATTTTCTGAATATTTTATGATTATTTGCATATCTTAAATATACTAGTTTTGATAAAAATTTGTATGAAATCTCTTGATTATGCACAACAAACCTGAATGGAGGAATGTAATGTTTTATTGATTGTAATAATTTGTGTTTTTCATCTAGTGCTTGAGGGATATGCTTGCAGGATTTGATACTAACAAGTCCTAGACCTTCATGACTGATAGACATAAGGTATGCCTATATTCTATTATCTTTTTGCTACTTAAATGGTTTTTTTGGTCATCTATACTTGAATTAAATGCTTTTTTTATTAGGTTTGCAAAAGCTTAAGGGGGTAAATGTAATATTATATATAAATTTTTCTAAGTATGTTCTCTATCTGCAATTTAAATTGTTTGTTTGTTAGGTCTGTAAAATATGAAGGGTTAAAGGTAAGACTATTATTATTTTAAGGTTGTCCATTTTATATTTTCTGAAGTTAAGGGTTTTCCTTAATATGTATCTACAAGGCATCTCAGTCCACCTCTGAAAATAGAAAGACTGTTTGAAATCTCTAATTGATTATACTGAAGCATATTTGAATTTTAAAGCTTGTTGATTAATTTTTCCTTTCTTTTGGCAAAGAAGAAGTGATCAATCTGTCCAGTTTCATGCTAACACTCCTTTAGCTAAAATTCTAAAAGAAACAAAGGAAAAAAAAAAAAAAAAAAAAGGCCAAAACTAGCTCTCCATCTGCTGAGGAACCTGTGTACTTGGGGGATGAAGGACAATCTAGACATGCTGCTTAAATCTTTCCTTATTGTTTCTTTTATCAATGTGAATTTGCCAAAAACTCTATGTTTTGATTGAATTTTTATTGGTTATGGTTGAATTGTATGGCTATTTTGATTGCCTTAAATGGATGTTTTTGTTATCTTGGTGGATAGTCTAATTATATTTTGTAAGTATTTTGGATGATGAATTTGTCAGGATTTGAATATTTGAAGGATTGAAATGTAATGTTATTGCAGTATTTATTGTTGGTGCAGCAACATTATTCTTTCTTTCTCAACAATGTTATTTTTTCTTTCTAACATTTTTTATAGTTTTATGTAAAGTCCAAGAGGTATTTGCTATGTTTCAAACCTTTTAATTATAAAATGATTTTCAAATTCAACTTATGTAATCTTCTAATTTTTCTAAGAGGGGTAAAAGTAATGTTATATTTTACAATTCACTAGACAAAAAATTATATTTTAAAATGTAAAATTAACATTAAAAAAATCAAAATTATTAGAAAGTTTCTCAAACTGCCAATTGCAATGGCTTACAAAAAATTAACAAATAAAACCTTATAGTTTTAAAAATATTACAAATAAGTTCGAGGGTATTTTTGTCTCAAAAATAACTGTAGTAGTAACCAAAGGACATTTCTGGATTTTCATATAAAATTTTTTATTACATCAGTATTTTTTTTGGTAGAGGCTAATAGAATTTCAAAAATGTAAGATGGAGCAAAACATCATAATGATATTAGTAATTTCATTAAGCCTTTGAATTTTTAGATAAATAGGCCAAACCTCAAGAAGTGAGTAATTAACCCTAAACTTTGGTTTAATTTTTCATTATTTTAAATCAATTTAAAGATGCAAAATTTACGAAATCTTAAATCGATTTTCTCCGTCGCCCCACCACCCTCTCTTCTTCGCCTTATTTTGCCCATTCCCATGTTTCACTCTCTATTTTGAGTGACCTCATCCCTTCCTTCTTTGCCCCCATTCTGTCATTTTCTGCCCTTTTTAACCTTCAAACCGCACCAATATTATTTTGCTAAGCAGAAAGATAACAAGATTCTTTTGGCAAGCAGAAAGATAATTGGACTAGAAGTAAGATAGTAAGTTTACTAAATCTTTTGTTGATATTATTTTCCGCCCAAAACCTTAGAGCCCGTTTGGTTTCATTTTCTGAGGCCATTTTATTTTTTAGTAAAAATACATGGTGAAAAATTAATTAAAAAAAAATATTTTTAAAAATAAGTTATATTTGAATATGTTGTTTAAAATTATAAATTTATATAGTTGTAAAAATAAAATATATTTGGATAATGAGCGTTTTTGTATGAAAAATTGTATAACTTTTCTTAATTTGAATTGATGATGTGATGTGTAATTGTTTGAAAAAATAATATTATAGTTTAAATTTGAATTTATAATATTTTATAGTGAATGTTGTTTGTGAAGTAATGTGAAGATAAAAAAGTAGATATAGATTATAATGTGGGGAAAATGGGTATGAAAATGGAGAGAGAATATAAAAAGTAATGTTTTGAGAATGAAAATATATGAGAAAATTGTATAGAAGTTGATAGTTTTCTATTTTCATTTTGAGGAGAAAATGAAAATGGGGTTTGAAAATGAAAAGGGGGGGGGGGGTCTCTTAACGACGGGGAAAAGTTTGGTAAACGTAATAAACTTAGAAGGCATATTTTTGTAACTATGAAAAGAAGGATCGAAGGATTGATAATTTAGCTATTTCAAAATCAAATTAAGTATAATTAATCCTAAATTAAATAGTACTACGTAGCAACAAGAGCACAAGATCTAGTTTGCTAGCTTTGGGAATAGTAACATAAATATATTATAACCCATGAGAGTGTGTGTGTGTGTGTGATTTCAGTCGTCCTAGGTAAGTCTAATGATGACAGAAGACATTTATATATATGAACTAAGAGAGACCCAAACTCCTGATTAGTCCCTTGTGCAAGTATTGGGGGGGCAGTAAACAGGGATCAAATCAGTTTGATATTCACATTCACACGCTCGTCTTCTGCACTATTCATGCCACATTTCTTATACATTTCCTTTAAATTCTTGGACTCCGGCTGATTCGCCTGGACGCCTAGTACAGAACGAGATAATCGTTCAGAAAAAAAGACTCATTTTATCAACTCTTACAAACTGCAAACTGCATCTTCAATATTCAAACTCTCTAATATGATATTTCAGAAATGAGTTGTAACATTCTGGTTTTGCCCCACGAATAATGCGTTATACATGCTTGCTGGAGCAAAAGGACAAAAGAAGTACCATGGTGAACATTGCTATGGTGATATCTTCCTCCATGCTACTGGGCAGAGGTTCCCAAGCACAGAGAGATAAGTAAAGTTTTACAGCAACTGAAAAGATAAGTAAAGAGCTAGTTCTCAAATAGCCAAATCCAAATAGTTTTTGCATATAGATATTTTTCTTATCAAAGTTGGCAGTACACATACAAGTGCATAAACTATCACATGTAGAAACAAGTTCTGAGTGTCAGAAAAGCTACATGTTTTACAAGCTTACGTCATGTCCTACTACCCCGCTTGCAATATAAAATAAAAGCAACTTCAAGCTTGTTGACCAACATCTGTATAATGATCTAAATCCTCCCCACATGGGAAAAGGAAGTGCACTCAGTTTTGATCAGAAACAGAATAGTTTTAATCAGAAACCATATTCTGTAACTTAATTACCAAATTTTTGGTGTATATACAGATAACATTAAATGCAATCACCATCTTATGTGTGAATGAAAATTGGAGTAAAAGAAGGATACCTTCAAAATCTTCTGACAGCTAAAGGCTAGTTGAAGCACTTCATATGTTGGAGTGATATATCAAACCCAGTAAACAGTGGTAAATAGCTATGGTCCGGCCAGACTTCATGAGATCATATGTACAGTTCAAATATCATATGATGCATCACCTTGAGCTTTGCTGAACTTTGTCCTATGCTGATAAAACCTGATCAGCATGATGCTTTACGAAGAAATTTAAATATCACTGCATGTTTACAACCAACAAAAAGTACTAAAATCAAATAAGACATGATAGGTGCTTAACACCATTATATGCCCAGTGGACAAGCGTCTCAAATCATCCATCCTTAAAGGCACCATGCTTTGGCTAACAATCCTGGATCAGTCCAATCCTGATTTCATCACATTACAGACCAAGAGTAGTGGCAACATTTTGACAGCTGCTGTTTATTTTGTTCAATTTCCTTGTGGAATCCCATCATCAACATAATCTAAATAAAGAGCAATTACTTTTTTCAGTCACGGAATCAAGTTAAAAAAGGACCTCAAAAGTTTGCATCTCTCTGTCCCAAGCTAAAGAAAAAACTCTAAGGTCCCTCAAAATTGAGAAATACAGCCAAAGATGCTAGGAATAATAGAATATGTATACATAAAAGAAACAAAAGAATGAAAGAGACGACTCTTGAAGTTACAAACATGCATCAATCCAACACACTAGACCTAAAAAATAAAATCTGGAATTCTCACAAGCAAATGATAAATGTGTACTCGAAGTTACATAAGTAATTAAAGATGAAATTCAGAAGTGCCATGATACATGCCTTGAGACCTTCGATTCATAGGATCATTCATGGTATGTGGAAGATGCTCACATCATTTCAAGAATTAGGGCCAATTCACAAATCATTCAACAGTTGGCGTTCAGAAGTTCCACACAAACAACTTACAGGCATGTATGAGCATGTGCAGATAAGTGAGCATAATAGCAAGAAATAAGCTGACCTAGAAACCGATCTTAACTTCCACACATAATTTTTTAGAGTATTGAGATAAACTTATAAATGTAAAAATTTACAGTATTGTATTGAAAATGATCACCGGCAATTCAGCAGACATGATAAGCCACTGTTTTCGTTAACTCAGGTATTAACCAAATATAAGCTCCACAACTGTTGCTAAATTGCAGCTAATCATCTCAAGAAAAATTCCTTTCAAATATCTATGATAGTGATTGCCAGAGAAAAAGTCAATATCTGAAAAAGAGAAAACTGCTGGTGATAGCCAGAGATGTTGCGTGAGTGCCAATTTACCTTTTTCTCCCGAAATGAATGTTTATTAATCAAAAAAAGAGCATGCCACTGTGCAAGTGGCAAGGACAGGTGAAGAAAATTTTATTTATGACTTGAAGAATTCAAATACTAGACTCCATTTCATATCTTTGTGTGAGATTCCAATTCAAAACTAAGCCAGAAAGCAAAAATAGTTCAAAAAATAAAAATATTAATTCCAAAGGAAGACGGCAATCATACATCAATAAACTCTGTTTACTATCAGTATCTCCCCTCAAGTACAACATGCATCTATAAACGACTGATAAAACTGCAGCATGACAAATACTAAAACCAATTTGTCAACAAAATTTCAGGAAGAAGACAGAAAATACAACATAATAAATTCTAACATGATGTCCGTTTTAGTTTCCATACCAGAAATGTAAATGTAAAGAGAATGTTCCACACAACGTCTTACAATTGTCACAGAGGCTATAATCTGATACTGTGTCGCAACTTCTACACTTTACGAGCCAATGTCCTCTGCTTGGTTGCATGTTGGACCACTTTTTCCTCCACCGGGAGACCCTTCCGCCTCCTTACAGCATCAATGAGCTTCCTGGCTGTATTCTGTGGCACACTGGAACCATCTCCATATTCTTCAATTTCCTCTTCTGTTTTGGGCACAAAAAATGGATCCTCTGGAAGTGTTTCCCAGTGACTAAGAACAAGTAGGGCACTTGATGCTCCAGATGTCCATCTTCTCAGTTCATCTGCAAATCCAAAGCTTTCTGCAACTGGGACATATGCATGTACAGTGAACAATGGTGACCCTTCTTGCATTTCTTCCTTGATGACTCTAGCTCGTCTTCGAGCAAGAACTGCATACATTGACCCCAAATACTCAGTTGGGGTATTCAATTCACAGAAGTACAACGCTTCAACAAGTCTAGGTTTCCTCTGGAGCACAGCTGCTCTGCAAGCCTCCTTAACAGCTGTCATAACTTGTCCTGCAAAAATGCCATATTGCTCTGGTTGGTGGGTGGAACAATTTTCCTCATTTGACTGCTTGTCAATGTGAGATATGAAAGCCTCAACAACGAATGCCAAACCCCACATAGGCTCATCACACAAAGGACCAGCTGAAGTAGCTAACTGAAATCCGGACAAAACATTGCTTTCTAGACTATCTGCCTCTCTTAACAACATTTCATCAGCTATAGATGACAATTCTGTTGATGCATCATTGCTGTCATCTACATCCCGTAAACCTAACTTATCAGATACATAGGGGAAGCCCCTTATAAGAACAGAACCCTCTCTGCATTTTCCTCTGCCTGGAGTGAACAGAATGTTAGGACCAACCTGTCTAGGACCCAATGCCCAAATCCTCTTGAAAAAAATCTTCCACAATATTCTATATTTCTCAATCCGATCCCTCTCCATCTCGGAAATGCTGGAGGAAAAATCACTCTCTACAGCATCCATCATCCTTTTCTTGAGTGCTTCAATTGGATTCTCATCTTCCACAATGCTACCTCTCAAGGTCTCCAAGCTTTTCAAAGACTGTCCGGATTTGCCTCCTATTATATCTCCCAGCAGTTCAGAACTTTCATCAAGCAGCTTAGTAAGAGGTGTCGGAAGTTTCATGACCTGTACACGAACAACACACCTACGATTCGGCGTTGTTTTCTCCACATACTCAGAGCTTCCACCAAACAACTTCAGATTCTCCAAAGGATTAGTCATCTCGCCCTCAATTGTCTCTTTATAGGAGACAAGGGGAGGAGAGACTTCCAGACTAACCTTTGCAAATCTCTCCTTCAGATCTTTTATGCATCTTTCCAGATGAACTTCTCCTGCAGCAGCAAGAACATGCTCCCCTCTAGCAGAAACAGTGACCTCAACAAAAGGGTCTGCACGATTTAACAGCCGCAACCCTTTCATGAGTGTAACCATATCAGCAGGATCAGATGGCTCAATTGCAACTTTAAGTGTGGGTGCCACTTGGAAAACCATGCTGGATAAAGGCCAGGAATTAATTGTGGACGAAAGAGTAGCACTCTTCAATATGTGCTGTCCAAGCCCTCGTATAGCAACAATATTCCCTGCCTTTGCTGAGGCAACTGGCTTCAGTCCTTGACCCATCATTAGATACAATGACTGCAACTCAGCTTCTTGGACATGCTTCTGCTTTGACTCCACCTTTAGTGGATCATATAAAGCAGAAAGCACAAAAACCCTCTGTCCAGCAAAAAGAACACCACTAAAGATCCTGGCAAATGCAAGGAAGCACTCTCCTGAATCTCCGTCATCTGTAGAATTGTTTAGAATCTCTCCACGAGGAAGCATCTTCATGGGAACTGCAAACATCTTGGAGACAAATGCAACAGATGGTGCAGTAGGACTGGAATCACAAGCCTCAACAGATTTCCTTACAAGTTCTGCCTCGGTAAGCACATCAGAGCTATCTCCATTCTCAAAACTCTCTCTTTTAGGTAGCAATCTTGATATGCGAAAAGACTGAGCAGCAATAGGGTCAGGCATGCACTGGACTACCATTGACAAGATTGTATCTGACAATGGAAGCCAACGGCTCATGACAGCTTGAAGCACAACTTTAGGATCCTTGTTTTGAAGTTCACGTGAAGGAATAGACAAATTGAAAGATTTGATAACCTTCTCAAGCACTCCTCTATCCCCATCTGCTTCCAAAGTAGTCTGATAAACTTGCCAAAGTGGCTCCAGAATAAACTGCACAAACATAGGCCTAGCCTTCACTGTACTGCTTAATCCTTTCTTGCCCACAATCATCTTAGTCTTGGCATTGAAATACCGAGGCCCCCATAATGCCCTTTGTAGTGCAGATGAGCTTGCTCCAAGCTTAGAAGCATAGAACTCTGCAAAATCATATATCCCAAATCCCCATCCATCAAGGGCACATGCAAAGACAACATTTCCTTTCTGAGGTTGGAAAGTATCTTCATCATCATCATCCTCTAACAATTCATAATTCTCTTCACCTGCATCACCAGATGAAGCAACTGACAGCATGGAATCCACATCAGATAAGTATTTCTCAGACTTATAAGCACTAACTATCCCATTAACCTCGTGGATAATCCTCAATAACCTATTATATGCTTCCATGGGACTCAATCTTAACTCACAAATCAGCCGATCGACCTTATTCAGAACTAAACACGGTATCAACTTCTCAATCCATGCTTGACGCAACACAGCATGGGTCTGAATATGAACACCCTCCACAGCGTCCACTAATACCAATGCACCATCACTCAACCGTGCAGCAGTAGATACCTCGCTACAGAAATCCATGTGACCTGGTGAATCTATTAAATTAATAAAATACTCTTTGAATTGGAGACCAATGGACGAGCTCTTCATAGTGATAGCACGCCGCTGTTCCTCATCCAAGTAATCCATGAATCTAAGTTTACCAGCTTGCTTCGGATGAAGTACACCCCCACCATAAGAAGCAATCAAATGGTCTGCAAGAGTGGTCTTGCCATGATCAACATGTGCGAGGATACATATGTTACGAACTAGCCTGTGATCACTTTTCTCTTCAATATTTGATGAATCATCCTTCCCTACAAAAAACTGAGATAGAAAGAGGAAATTTAGCTTGCAATCACTTTTCTCATAACATAACCGAAACCGAAAAGTGAGGGGGGGGGGGGGGGGGCCACACATTGTATGTTAGAACTCTGGTGATTCCTCCTAGCGTCCAACTATAAACCCTTAAATGCAATCTAGATATTCAGATTAAGCTCTCAAAGGATAACAAAAGATTAGCAGCACCTTTTAAATTCAATCTAAACAAGAATACAAAAACAGTGCTTTTCAGCAGATTTTTGAGTCAACCAATCAAGTTGAACACAATCTACAACAAAGCTTGGGCTGCATATCAAATGAAAAGGACTTGAAAGGGAGCTTTCATGCATTTCAAGCTCTGATATATTATTACCAGTTTCTTTCGCATCTCAGCCGCATCAATTCCATCATGCTTGGAAGTTACTTCTTCAGATGAAGCATCCGATAGTTTCTCACTAGCCTCAGCCATCTTCTCCAGATAAATATGTCTCAACTATTCTTCTGATGTCTCAAGTCTTGTGGCCTCAATAATTTTCATGCGTTCAGACACAACTCTCGTATTGCTAAAAAAAGATTTCTTCGAACCAACTAAACTAAATTACCTTTTCTATACCAGAATTGATAGAAAACATCAGAATTAATAGAAACGGAGAGAGAAAGTAGCAGGGAGAAAAAGCAAAATATTACATCAAAATCATGACGTTTCATTACTTTTCATTCAAGTTCATTGCCATTGAGCCGCCTCTGATGCAACCAAAAGGTTTTACGCTCTTCTTCCTCTTTCTTCCATTTCTTTTGCAAAGGATTTTGGGTTTAATTACAATTTCAATAGGTAGGCCCGTTTGTATTCCGGCCCATTCGGTTAAGTCCAATAACAACAGCCTGCTATTGGGCCCTTCAGCACCAACAGGATTAAAGTACCATATAAAATTCGCGGGAAAATTGCAAGCACCCCCCTGGGATAAAAGAAATGGGCAAAAAGCCCTCTTGTGAAAAAATAATATACAAAAAATACCCTCATAATTTGAAAAATCATGCGACAAACACCCCTGAAAGTGTTGGTGTTCCTCACGCGCCCCTGTGTGCGATTGGGTGTGGGTTTTTGTGTGTGAGAAGACGATTATACCCTAACTTATAAGTCGTTGGATTTCATACTTAAGAATCGATGGTCCACATTAAATTCAGTATATTTTTTTGAAAAAATATTAAAAAATATTGTTATATATATAATATAATATACATTTATAATATATATAATTTATAAATACATTGCCCCCCCACCACCACCACCAGCTGTCAGCCCCCCCCCAGCAACCAACACCACCGACTGCCGTGGCTGCCGGCAACCCGACAACCTAGCCGATGGGCATAGC
Source organism: Jacaranda mimosifolia (assembly GCA_018894105.1). Classification (NCBI taxonomy): domain Eukaryota; kingdom Viridiplantae; phylum Streptophyta; class Magnoliopsida; order Lamiales; family Bignoniaceae; genus Jacaranda; species Jacaranda mimosifolia. Next base: position 31,235,628 of record CM032132.1, on the reverse strand, counting down.
AGCCTTGGCTGCCGGCGAAAACAAAAATAAAAAAAAAAAAGAAAGAGAGAAAAAGCAGGCTACGAAGCTGTCATGGCGGCAAGTGGCCGCGCCCTAGCTACATAGCTGCCATGGCCAATCGACAAGTGGCCGAGCCATGGCAGCCGGCGAAAACAAAAGAAAAATGTCGGCGGCCGTTTTGCCATGGCAGCAAGTGGCCGGATCTGGCCAATACCATGGCTGCCATGGCTACCTGTTAGGGTTTGGGGAAGGGGGGGTTGGGGGTTGGGGGGAGATGAGGGCCTTGGGAGGGGTATATAGTAAAGATATTTGTTATATATAATTTTTATATATATGTTTTAGATAAATTTATATATGTATATGTATATTATATATATAAGTATAAAATAAAAAATATATGTGTATATATTTTATATATAACTACAAATAAAAAATTTATTGTATATTTTTACAAATATTAAATATTATTTAATTTGTAATGAACTAAAGAAAATTTATATATATGTATACATATATTATAGGTATAAATAAAAATATATATGTATCTATTTATACATGAATTTATAAATAAAAAAATATATTATAATCCTTATAAATATTAAATATTATTCAATTTGGATCAAATAAAAAATATATACGTAAATTTATATATATGTATACATTTATTATATGTATAAATAAAAATATATATGTATAAATTTATACGTGGATTTATAAATAAAAAATATGTTATATATTCTTTTTATAAATATTAAATATATGTTCTATATATTTTTTATAAATATTAAATATTATTTAATATGTTATATATATTATATGTTATAAAATATATAGGTTAAAAATAATTTATATATATTATATTATAAAAATATGTTATAATCTTTTTATAAATATTAAATATTATTTAATTTGGAATGGATAAAAAATAATTAAAAATTGTTAAAAATAATAAGTAAAATAAAAATAAAAGTGATGTAAATTTTAATTTTACTTAAGGGCAAGTCTGTCTTTTTACTACTCAATGGGCATCAAACAAGAAGAGGGGGGCGGTGAACCTGATTTTCAAAAATATAAGGAGCTTTTTTGTACTTTTTTTTTACAGGGGGGTATTATGCCCATTTCGAATATCACAGGGGAGTAAATTGCAATTAGCCCTAAAATTCGCCAATCGTGAACCATGATCATATCTTCTTCTTCTTCTTCTTCCTCTTAACTATTGTAAAAATGGTAAAATTTCAGGAAAATGGCCAATATGATTAGCGAAATATTTTTAATTAATTAAAAATTCATTTATTTTTATTGTTTATTTTTATAAATGTGCAAGTAATTAATTACTCTATATTCTATAATCACATTTTGATAAACCTTTTATGTTGCCAATCAAATTATTTTGCTTTCAAAATCATCACTAAGATTTTCAATTTTGTTATTCTCGTTGTGTCTCTTGCCAATTTCAACCATAATTTAATTTCTAGTGAATAAAGAGTAGTTTAGTCATACAATGATGAAATTAAACATTTCTTATAATGATAAAACTTTTTGGTTATGGGTTTAATTAGATCCAATCTTACTGACATATATGTATATGTATGTATTTATAAGATTATCGCATAAGGGTAAAATAAAATAGTCTTTTTAATAAATATGAGGAATATATTATTTTATACATACACTACTCCAATGTCGTAATTTTTTATTTTTTTTTCATATTCCATTTTAACATTTTGTTACCTTTAAGAAACTTCGATAGTATACTCTATCGACGACTTCAACTATTTGCTTTTATTCTGATAAAAATTCAACATCTTACTCTTAATCAAACTTGACTTTCACACATTGAATTTTCTTAATTAAAAAAAAATTATTATTACTTAAACAGTTGAAATAACTTGAGTTAAAATAGAACTCTTGTCATCTAACAGGCTTTTCTATCTTATCTTTTGATAAGCCGTCTGTTCTTCCATTCAATAATGGATCAAGATTTGATTAACCGATGTGCTAGAGTTTCATTGGAAGAAGAAGAAGAGGAAGGGGTGATTTTAGAAGATCTTGAGGAAATCGATCAAAATCCTCAACCTCGTTACTGTTTGGTTGGAAGGCTATTAACAACAAAAGATGTAAATTTTCTGGCGTTCAAGAATACAATGGCTTCAATCTGGCAACCTATGAACGATATTAGTATCAAGGAATTGGACTCAACAACATATCTATTTCAACTCTTTCATAAACTTGATATGCATAACATCCTGACTGGGGGGGGGGGTGGACATTCAACAACATCTCTTACTATTGAAACAAGTTCTTTTAGGGGAACAGCCGTAAAACGTTAGCCTAATGCAAATAAATATTTGGGTCCAGGTATTTGATCTTCCTGTTGGCTTTGCATCTAAATGAACCTGTAAGAATATTTGAGAGTACAATGGCATATATATAGAATCTAGTCTTAACAATTTTGGAGGAATGTAGAGATTATTCCTACGAATAAGGGTCACGATAGATGTCAGTAAACCAATCAAAAGGTGGATGAAGATTAAGAGACAAGGGTGATTGGGTTTGGATAAAATTCAAATATGAACAATTGCCTATCTTTTGTTTCTTCTGTGGGATTATTGGTCATACTGAGAAGTTCTACTCTAAACTCTATGATGAAGATTAAACATCCATCGAACTACCTTATAAATTATGGTTAAAGGCTTAAACTAAAAGGCAGCAAATAGGAATCAAAGAGTGATGGCTCCAATACACTTCGCTAGAGGAAGGTCAAATAATAGCCAATGAAAATGTGGAAAGATCAACTGAATTTGGAAAGTGCCAACAAGTAGGCACTTTGGGAGGAAATGCTAGATTAGAAGGAGATATGGAAATAACTGACAAAGATAGTGATGTGGGCTTCTCCACTGGATTAATTATAGTGGATTTAAAATGACAAAGGACTAAAATTGGGCCGAGCTATTAGGTTAGGGAGGAGAATAATACTCGAAGCATGGAAGGTGCTGGGGAATGCTTAGTTGGACCAGAAAACATTACACTAGGAGGCTTTGGATCTCAGGCCTACCAGCAGCGATGAATATATTAAGTTGGAATTGTTGTGGGCTTGGGAACCCACAGATAATTCAAGTGTTGAAGGACTTAGTAAAGTCCAAGAAGCCCAACTTTATTTTACTAATTGAAACAATAGTTAATAATTAGAAAATAGAAAGTTTTAGAAGGGAATTGAACTTTGAAGGCTCTTTTTTAGTTGAAAGTATTAGAAATATTGGAGGTCTAGCGATGTTATAGAGGAAAAAAGAAATGGCAAATTTGATTAACTATTCCAGAAACCACATTGATATGGAATCCAGACTGAAGCGGAAGAGAAGTGGAGACTAATGAGTTTTGATAGGTATCCAAAAAGAACTCATTGGAAGGAATCTTAAGCACTAATTCAGAGCCTCAAAAATCTAACTAATCAACTGTAGTGTTGTATCGGGAATTTCAATGATATCTTGTCTCCAGATGAGAAATGCGGTAAGTGTTCTTAGCCCCTTTGGTTTTGTAAGGGTTTAGGAGAAACAATCAAATAATGTGGTCTTATCGATCTGAGTTTGATAGGGCATCCATTTACATGGGAGAGAGGTAGAGAGTTTGATAATTGGGTTAGAGAATGGTTGGATAGGCCATGGCAACTCGGCAATGGCTGAACATTTTCAAGGATGCAAAGCTCATTAATATTGAAGCTGCAGGTTCGGACTACTCCCTTTTACTCCTTCTACCTACTAAGTACATCTCTTGAAGAAAAAATAGGAGATTTTGATTTGAAAATGGATGGATTAGGTAGGCGCATTGTAAGGAGACTAGTGAAACTAGCTAGAATCAAAGTACAGGTTTGTCAATTTTTGATCGGTTGAATAGGTATGGCCACAATCTCTCTGAATAGGGCACTAAGTTCTCTTCTCAATTTTGCGAACTAATTGATGTTTGCAAAACAAAAATGAGAAGATTAAGTAGGAATGATGAGGATTCTGTTGTTCTATTAGGATTATTGTCTTCATGTATGACAATGATGCATTTAATTCCTTTAATCAAGCAAATCACAATCTATTTCCATCTTTAGTTAATATATTATTTGGGAAAAATATTGCTAATCTCTTATACATAGAAGAACATATTAAGAAGGCTGAATGCTACCTTGATTGATTACTCACATCCACACATGGTAAGTTACTGTTGGGACCTATCTATGGAAAGTTAGCGTTGGAACATCCAAGCATCAACAAAGGTCTACTATTTAATCTTGAAGAGAAGAACTCAGAATAAAGCATTTTGCTAAAAGTAACATTCAACTCTAATCATCAGCTTTCTTGAAATACCGTGTTGGAGAAAAGAAAGTGGTGTGTTGTTTACTTCCAGCTGGAACTACCATTAGCCGTGCAGTCCTCTGTGTTAGGGTTTTTGGAATATTTCTTCCCTTCTATTATATCTGTTTGTTGGATATAGTTTCAGTTGGTTTTATTTTGCTTGTTCATATTTATTGAACTCATTTGTACTAATTCTCTTTGAGATTATTAGTGAACTCTTGCATATTAAAATCCTAAATGAAAGCTTAGGTAGTGGATTAGGCTTGCCGAACCACTGTGAATATGGTATCTCATCTACTTTTCATTATCTTTAAATTTGTGATTATTCCGTTTGGAACTTCCAATTTAAAATTGTTGTTCTATTTGAAAATAACATTGGTTTTGGCCTAATTCACCCCATCTTAGGCCTATTATAATTAACATGTTCAATACTTGACAGCTAAGAAACAGTACCTGTGCATCCTTCAGCACAGAAAGATTTCTGGAGGCAAATTGTAAAATAATTTTGGCTTAGGGATGGTGATACTAATTCAAGATATTCCATGCTAGAGCTTTTGCTAAGCGCAAGAGTAATACGGTGAATCAATTGAGGGATGAGCAAGGAAATTGGATTACTTGGGAGAATGGTCTTGACTACCTTATCCAAGATTACTATGAGAATCTGTTTTCGACTCGGACATGTTCTGATGAAAGGGTCCTTGACTTTGTCCTACCAAAAGTAACTACGAGTCAAAATGAGGTTCTTTTTTATGATTTTAGCTATGAGGAAATAAGGAAGGTTGTTTTCTTAATGCATCCAGACAAGTCCCCAAGCCCATATGGTATGAATCCAGCGTTCTACTAATAGTTTTGGCATGTGGTTGGTAACGATGTCTACCGAGTATGTATCTCCCGTTTGAAGGAATGTAGCTTGCCGTTAGGTTTCAATGACACACTTATTAGTTTAATTTCAAAAAAAAAAAACTGAAACTATTTTCAATCTCCAGCAAATATCCCTTTGTAACTTATTTACAAAATCATAGCAAAGGTTATTACCAATCAATTAAAGCAAGTTCTGCCTTTCATTATCTCTAATAATCAAAGTGCTTTTATTTTTGGTTGGCTTATTTCTGACAATGTGATGATTGCTTTTGAGATTATGCACTACCTTAAAGGAAATCACAAGGCAAAACAAGTGTGGCTATACTTAAAGTTGACATGAGCAAGGCCTATGGCAGAGTAGAATGGTACTTCCGGAGACGTATGTGGAGAGACTGAGTTTTGATCTTAGATTTATCAATCTGGTCAGGATGTGTGTTGAATTAGTCAGCTACACTATCATCAATTATGGCCACGAAATACGTCCTATCACTCCCAGCAAAGGAATTAGACATGGTGATCCACTATCACCTTGCCTTTTCATTATTTGTGCTAAAGGTTTCTATGCTTTACTAGCAAAAATGGCATATCAAGGATGGCTCCACGATTGTCAAATCACACGTAAGGCACCATCAGTAACCCATCTCTTCTTCACTAATTATGGTATGCTACTTTTCAAAGCTATGTTGGTAGAATGTGATGTGATCAAGTCCTGCATTAAGGAGTATCAGAGCTTCTAGCCAACTTATTAACTTTCAGAAATCCTCTATCTTCTTTACTAAAAATATGGAGGTTGACTTAAGGTTGGAAATATGTAATAAACTTAATGTCATGCAGCAGATAGATCATAGCAATTACCTCAGCCTGCCTTCTTTTATTAGAAGAAATAAGAATGAAATTTTCAAATTCACTAAGGAGAGAATTTGGCAGAAACTCCAAGGATGGAACACGAGTTTCCTTTCTCGGGCAGTAAAATAGATCCTTTTGAAAACAGTGCTTCAGTCTATCCCCAACTATGTACTAAGTTCCTTTTTTCTTCCTTATGAGTTGTGTGAGGAGAATAAGGGGATGATAAATGCATTTTAGTGGTGTCATGGAAGTTCCAGTAATAACGGATCTAAAGACATAAAGTGGATGAGATGGGACCAATTGTGTGATAAGAAAAACAGAGGAGGTCTTGGATTTAGGAGACTGCAAGAGTTTAATTTGGCGTTCTTGGGTAAGCAAGGGTGGAGATTACTGACGAAGTCGGATTGCTACCCAGATCATCCAGGCTAGATATTATCCAGGGAAAACTTTCCTAGAAGCTGAAATTGGTAATAATCTTAGCTACTTATGGCGTAGCATCAAGGCTTCGCAACAGCTTATTAATAGAGGATGTACGATAAAGTCGACAATGGTCAGAATATTCGAATCAGAATTGATTTCTAGCTTCCTACCCTTAGAACCACAATATTACCTCAAGTCTTAGTAGCGATTTTTCTCAAATGGAAGTTTTTGCTCTCTTGTCCCCATATTAGAAAAGCTAGAATGAAGATTTGATTCTCTCTTTATTCGATAAACGAGATGCCACCCTTATTCTAAGCATTCCCCTTAGCAAAAGATGGAGTTATGATATATGGGCGTGGAATTGTAATTCTAAAGGATTTTATATTGTCAAGAGTGCTTATAGAATGCTTACGGAAGATTGTATGAGAACTTTATCTTGCTCTTCTTAGATTTGGAGAAAAATCAGGAATTGCAAATTGCCCCCAAAGGTCAGAAAATTTGTTTGGTGAGCTTGCAAAAATTATCTTCCGACTAAGGATTAGCTTTTGGGTAAGGAGGTGGAAGTAGATCCACAGTGTTTGATTTGTAGGAATGAGGCTGAAACACCATAACATGTTTTTATTAACTGCCTTCTTGCGAATGAAGTTTGGAAGAATTCAAATATTCTATCACCGAGGTTTGTGAATACTCTTGATTCATTTGTGCCGTGGATGGAAAATTGCATATCAAGAATCACGCAAGACAATGGTGAAAAAAATTTCATGATCCTTTGGAGCCTTTGGAAGCACAGGAACTAAGTTATCTAGCAGAATAAATTATGGTTTGCGAATCAAGTTGTCTTTACAGCTTTCTTTACTCTCGCACAATGGAAGAGTGCTCAGCAGGAGAAACAACAAAATTCAAGCTAAATTAAGCAAGAGGCAGCAAGTAAATGGCAAATTCCACCTAGAGGCCAGCCTAAGTGTAACATTGATGCAGCAATTCGAGTGAATAGTCATCAATTTGGAGTAGGATGGGTTCTTAGAGATGATAATGGAGTTTTTCGTGCAACAGGAGCTATCCCACACCAAGGGTGTATGCAAGTTGCTATGGCGGAGGCTATTTCATTCAATGAGGCTCTTTCTTGGGTTAAAAGCAGAAACTTGCCTAGGATTTATTTTAAGTTGGATGCCTTACTTGTGGTGAATGCAGTCTTAAATGAGTTAGAAATTAACTCTATTTTGAGTCGATTATTTCTGATTGTAAGGTTCTATTGAGTCAAATTGAAAATTATCATGTTTGCTTTGTTTGTAGGCCAGCGAATCAAGCGGCTCACTACATTGCAAGGGCCGCAGATTCTGTCTGATCCTGGTTTTCGGGAATACCAAGCTCCCACTTTCCTTTTAAATGTAATTTCAACTGATTTTGAATGAAATTTATCTTTCTGGCGTGTAGGAAGGGGGTGGGGGGTGACCTTGACTTTCACACCCTTATTCTAGTAGGTGAAGTAACACCAATACATGCATTATTTGCATTATAAGTCCTTTTTTCCAAGAATGGGTTGACAAAATCAATCTCCTAATCCTAAAATAAAGACCATTAAAATAAAAATGATGTAAAAAGACCTGTCTGAATTTCCCCCACATTTTGCCTATACAAAACAAGTAGTTTCTGATGAAAAATATAAAGATTGACTTCAGATAAAGTCAAGTCCACACCACTGCCAACCCTTCACCACAAAAGCACTACATACATATTTATATGAACATTTCCAATGACGACTTGTTCGCTTCGCTTATAATGTTCTTCTTCTACGTACCGACCTTAATTTTTAAAGCATATATGTTAGAATTTAATAAACAATGTCGCATTCCCATGTTCTTATATATTACTTAATTAATTACAATGAATAAGAGTCCGTGAGCGGATGTATATGAAGACCAAATATCATGGGTTAGCTGGTTAGGCAGAACAAAAAGAAAATTATTTTTTTAGGCTTCATTTATTTTATTGGGAGGAATCAAGAATGATGAATGGAAAATAAAATTAAATGAGTGATGAGATTAAATAATTAAATAAGTATCATGTATATGATTGTTTAAATAATGTGTTAATCGATTTTGAGCATTACTATGTATTTTAATGAACTATTATACTTATTAAATATATTTTAATAATATACTCTTATATGCCTCAAAAATATGTTAGCGTGAGCATACTATTATTTCAATACAAGTCATCAGTCACTAATAAATATAATTTTTTTGTTATTGATAATTTTAAAATTTTACCACCAAGTTAACATTATAAATAAAACAAAATATTGAGTTGAAAATATATCATTTGTCCAAGCACTTAAATAGTTTGATTGAATTTTATTTCATCATCCGTGAAAAATAGTTAATTATTTTATCTTTGTTGTACTTAAATAAATTAAAAATTCATATCTACATAACTTTTTTTTATTGATAATTATCACCAAATTAATTTTTAATTAATTATTAGAATTATATAGTATTGCTTATTTCCACAACTTGAAAAATCAAGATAGGTCCTTATTATTTAGGACTCTCCTCAAAAAATAAAATAAAAATATTTTTCGAGTTTATGAATAATTTAAACATTTTACTCTTATTAATTAGTAATGAAAAATTAAGTTGGATGAAAACATCCCATCTTATAAGAGTATAAGCGCGACACTATCATGCTTTAAAGTACTTGTGTTACTAGGTTGGATAAAATAATATATCCAACCTATTAATCAATCTATAGTAAACAAGGCCTTAGGATATAAATTTTTCTTAATATGATGCAAGTAGTTTTCAAGAAAAATTTTCCAGCGTACTATGATATAAATTATTCTAAAAGATTTAGTCAATTTGCGAGATTTTTCCAAGATTACAGAGATAAGATACTCACAAAAAATATGTAAACTTAATTATAGGAACGTCGTATTTGCCCAACACCAATAAGAATCCATCTCTACAATAATAAGCATATGAGAATACTGATTTCATAGGTTGCACTCTTCAGAAACATAAAAGCAAGAACTCAATTAAGTTTTAGAATAAAAATTAAAAAAGAAAGAAATGAAAAAGCTGAAACTAGAAAGAATAAAGACTCAGTTGTATTGTAAAGAAAAAGATGAATGCTCCCCCTGTCCCACAAAGGATGCCACATATGACTTTTTTGCAGGAAATATAAGTGTTGGTCATTGGACATCATTATTTGTTTGAATGAACTTTAATTTCATGTTTGGTATCTTAGTGGATTTTTGGCTCTTTTCTTTCTCCCTATGCTGTCTTCTAATTTTATCTTTATACCTTCTTTTTTTTTTTTCCTCAATAATTTCTGCTCAAAAATTTGGGATATATAATCCCCAATTTTTGACACATGTTGTAGTTTTACTCCTTTAGGTTGGTTAAGGTGTATTGGAAACTTCAAGTTGGGTGAATCTATGAGGTCGAGATTTGAATAGCCCAAAATGTTAGATCTTAAAATCATACAAGTCATTTGGATATCTAGGGAGACCCAACGAAAATCTTACAACGCTCAAAAATCGAGTAAGTCTATATAATGTTGGAGAGGAAAAAATTTGAGTGAATATGTATAGCATAGCTTAGGAATATACTAAGTCTGAGTATTTATATTTAGTGTCAAATAGCTGACTTCCACATTATTAAGGATCATTAGAAAAAATTCAATTAAAATAACTTGGATTGAACCCGATAATAAAAAAACGTAAATCATCCTCATAAAATTAACTTTGACTTTCTTGAAGCCAAGCCCCTCATCACCTGTGATCCCGTGCCGTGAACACATGAGTTTGCTGCGATATATATACTCGATCGGTTGATAAAATAAATTGCACCATCATCGATCTCACTTTCCTTCAATCCCCATCGACATATTTAAGAAGACTCAGACTTAAAACTCCATCTGTGTTTCATTGATGTCACTACAAATTGGAAGTAGTGCCCACTGCCCAACTCACAAATATTTACGTAATTAATTAAAGACTAATATATATCGATGTTGTTGGGATTTGACTCAGTTATTGAGAGACCAAGTTTGACTAGAATTAGGACTCATTTTTATATTGAATTTCCTAGTTCTAGGTAAAGTAGTCAAGTAATTTTCTATTATAAATAGAGGTGTTTATTTGATTACTAAATAGGATACTCTTGGAACTCATGATATGACACTTATGGGTAGTTAATGTGAGTACGAGTGGGGCAATACAAAAGGGTGGAGTGAGTATTTCTTTGGTAGTTATGTTAGTGGTTGTATAAGGGGTTTTTTTTTTTTTGGCTTGAGTTTGGGCATGTCAAATTCAAGGATGGACTTGTACTGGTCTATCATAATTGAAGAAAGAAAACTCTCGTGGAGGTATGCGGAATTTGCCGAACCACGTAAATCTATGTCTGTTTTATTTTTCTATCTGTCGGTATTAATTTTGTCATTAAATTTGTGAGTGTGATTTGTAAATTTCTGATAAATTAAATCTCATGCCTAAATTATTTCCGCTGTGCTCCAACAAACTGGTATCAGAGCTTTTGGTTGGAGCTACAAGTTGAGATTTAATTTTTCAGTGATGGACAGTGTTATTGGCAAATTACTTCACGATTCAAAAACTTTATGGCGAAGGGAATTTCACTCTTTGGCAAGGAAGAGTGGAGGATCTCCTAATTCAACAGGGCCTAGCAGTGGCGATGAAGGAAAGGTAGGAGAAGCCGACAGATATGAAGGATTTACAGTGGGAAAATTTGACTTTGTTTTGCGGACAACATTATCATTAATGTTGTGGAGATCAATGGATTTTGGATTCCAAATGTGTAATGCTTGTTTGCTTCATGGAGAATTATTTTTGATTCACTTCAATCATGGAAGACAGGTAATTTGTCTTTGTGCGATGATTCTACTTGGAGAGTCATGGGTATTGAAGTGGGGAAAATCAAAATAGTTGTTGGAGTGGTTTGTACTTTAGGTGATGTGACCTATGCCCTAAAGATACGAAAGAATCTAATTTCCTTGAACCAGTTGGATTCCAAAGGTTGTGAATATTCATTGAAGGTGGAGTCTTGAGCCAGTTGGATTCCTAAGGTTCTAAACATTCACTGAAGGTGGAGTTCTGAAAGTCACACATTAGGCTGTACATGTGCATTGGTCGGGATGAGTTAGTTGGTGCCAGGACCTTACTAATTCAGCATGTGCAGTGGTATCTTTGAAGGCCAATGGAATTTGGTTCTCATGAACAATTGCTGAGACGAGAAACCTCGTCAAGGTGGAGATTGTTGGGATTTGACTTGGTTATCGAGAGATCAAGTTTGACTAGAATTATGACTCCTTCTTGTATTGGATTTCCTAGTTCTAGATAAAGTAATCAAGTAATTTTCTATTATAAATAAATGTGTTTATTTGATTATTAGATAGGACACTTGTGGAAATCATGATATAATACTTATGGGATAGTTATTGTGAGTACAAGTGGGGCAATACAAAAGGGTAGAGTGAGTATTTCTTTTGGTAGTTATGTTAGTGGTTGTACAAGGGGTTTTTTTTTGCTTGAATTTGGGCACGTCAAATTCAAGGGTTGGCTTGTACTGGTCTATCATAATTGAAGAAAGAAAACTCCCGTGTAGGTCGGCGGAATTTGCCGAACCACGTAAATCTGTGTCTGTTTTATTTTTCTATCTGTCGGGTATTAATTTTGTCATTAAATTTGTGAGTGTGATTTGTGAATTACTGATAAATTAAATCTCAAATCTAAATTATTTCCGCTGTGCTCCAACAGATGCCATATGTAACAAAAATTTCACATATTCTGTTGTTTGTTACTGTGGAAAATAACGCGTCAAACAAAAATATTGTTTTGCTATCTTGTGGAAATGCCGGCTACAAACAACCAAAGTGAATTTCCATGGAAGACCCCGACGGCCCATGGCCACATCACAAGTCACAACAAAAGAGTTTTGTGATCACAGATAATTCAGAACACTGCTTTTCCTTTGTGGAGGTCTACGTCAACTTTTGTGGACCTAAAACAATTACAACTTGTTCCAATTCATCAGTTATGTACTATACTAATTATAGTCTATAGATTAATTAATATAAGAAGAATGAACCAAACCAATTCATGTTTCATTTTGAACAAGTAGCCAGAATTGCGTGATGGCCGGAGGAGGTGGTGGAGGAGAGGAAACATCATTGGAGTACACGCCCACATGGGTGGTGGCGCTCGTCTGCACGGTCATTGTTGCCATCTCCTTGGCTGCTGAAAGAGTCCTTCACTATGCTGGAAAGGTATGGTTGTAATAAATTGTTATCTCTGCAGCCTAGTTTAATTTCTAACTTAGACAAGTCGAGGTCATATATAGTTTATGGTCGACATACTTTATACATATTGCTTGTTATGATGATGTATGTGTTAATTCTTTATGATTCTAATTACAGTTCTTGATCCACAAAAAACAAGCACCCCTTTACGAAGCGTTGCTAAAGATCAAGGAAGGTATATATATATATATATATGTGTGTGTGTAGTTGAACTGATCTTGTATGTATAACAAAGAAAAAACAGAAGCAAGGCCGTCCCTTTAATTTTGATGAGGGAGAAATATTTCCTTGGCTTGTTGATGATGCAGAGTTGATGTTGCTTGGATTTATATCTCTGCTGCTGACTGTGTTCCAAGGCAGAATAAGTACTATATGCATAGCCAAACACTTGACCGATGACTGGCTGCCTTGCAAGAAGGAAACAGTTGATGATGGTGGACGTGGTGGAAAGTCCACTGCTCATTTCCAGAGCAGCTTTTTCTTTCCCGGTGGCGGTGGCCGTCGCCTTCTTGCAGCAGCATCTGATGCTGCAGGTCACTGTGAAAAAGAGGTACTAAAAAAAGATTTATTGCAGTGGCTGGGTTTGAGTATATATTACTTTTTTTCTTTTTCTCTCTCCTTTTTTTCTTTTTTTTTCCCCCTCTCCCAGATAGGAATTAAGCCCTTACTCTGCATAATTTTGTTAGTCTTTGTTTAAGCTTGTGGCCTCAGTTAGAATGCATACAATTCCATCATGATATTGTGAGTAGGGAAACTTAAGCCTTGGGCCTCTTCTTGCGTAATATATAGTAGAAATCCAGAGTCCCCATTAACCTAAACTACAGCCACGGACGGACACAGAAATGAAGTGTTGTGCCCATAATACAAGCCATCATATGTTAAGAATCTGGTGCAGAACATAATGGGAGTGTTTGCAACAATTTTGATAAAAATGTTTTCTAGCATTTAGCTGAATTTTTCTAGATGTTTTGGAATGTCTGAAAACGGTGATTCTTTATTAGTTCTCTAACATTATGTTTGATTTAAGGATTTTGACAAGGAAAAGAAAGTATTTGGGAAAAAGAAAAAGAAAACAAAAAAAATATAAAATCTCAAATTTTTTTAGTTGTTAAAGAAAACAATGAAGGAAGGAAGTGTAGGGGAATGAGAGAGGATACTTCAATGTGAGAAAAATCACATTTTATTTTTTCTCGAGTTTTCCTTTCTTTAGTATTTTCCTTACCAACCAAACAATCAAAACCAATAGGCTATATGTGAAACATGTTTCGTTATATAATTAATGGAACAACGTCCTCAAGGATTTTTCTGGGCCATTTCCAACAAGCAAGATTTGAAATTGAAAAGCTAGATATTATTTACTGCTGTAGTTTGTGACACGTATACAACAAATGTTTCAACTATTTCTTTCTTGATTTTTTTGATTTTCAGGGCAAGGCACCATTGTTGTCTCTCAAGGCAGTGCATGATCTTCATATTTTCATATTTGTGCTGGCTGTGGTACATGTCATTTTCTCTGCTCTAACTATTCTGTTTGGAAGCTTAAGGGTAAAACTATCTTCTCATTCATCCATTTCTACACTTTCCAGACTTCTCTATCATAATTTGCTTCATGCATACATGCATTATTTTAATACTGCAGATACGCCAATGGAAGCAATGGGAAGATTCTATCCAGAAAAAGGAACATGATCCAGAAGAAGGTCAGCAAATGAAAGTAACACATGTCCACCAGCACGATTTTATCAGGGCCAGGTTTCGTGGAATTGGAAAAGATTCGGCCTTGTTAACTTGGGTGGTAGGTTTACATTTCTTTTAGGAAACAAAAACTCCTCTCTTTACCAACATATGTATTGTATATTATCCATGATCGGACTATACTTATACTTGTTTTGATTTTTCAGCATTCTTTCTTTAAGCAGTTTTATGGATCTGTTAATGAATTAGACTATACCATTCTCCGACATGGCTTCATCACGGTACGTGACTTCTTTTTATTGCAATTTTTCAAGTATGTTGTCATGATGCAGATCGAACTCGGTTTCATGAGTCGTAGTTATCTGCCAGAACCATTACAGGGACAATCCCAAGTTCAATTTTTACAAATACATGGTCCGTGCTCTTGAAACTGATTTCAAGAAAGTCGTTGGGATAAGGTGAGTAGTTGCAACGAGCCCTATGCTGACCACCAATAGCCACTAAGTCAATATCGAGCGTATCTTGCTGATTTTGTTTCTCTTGCAGTTGGTATCTATGGATCTTTGTGGTAGTGTTCTTGGTGCTAAATGTCCAGGGTAAGATTTGAATCTTGTCTATTCTTGGATTATTTATTTCCTGTGGGGTGGTTAACACTTAACCATACATTCATTCTGCAGGTTGGCATGCATATTTCTGGATTGCATTCATTCCCTTGATAGTAAGTTAGCAATCCTACCTTTTTTTTTATTATCCCTTTTAAAATGAATTCATTCATTCAAAGTTGGGGAAACTGACAAGAGTGAGATGTTCCATTCCATTCCATTCTTCTCTCTGATAGCTTTTGCTTGCTGTGGGCACTAAACTTGAGCACATAATCACCCAATTAGCAGAGGAGGTAGCCCAGAGACATGTAGCTGTTACAGGGGAATTGGTGGTTAAGCCTTCAGATGATCATTTCTGGTTCCACAGGCCGCGCCTTGTCCTTGTTTTGATTCATATACTTCTGTTCCAGAATTCCTTTGAGATTGCAATTTTCTTCTGGATGTTGGTAATTTAACTGCAACTTTTCCATCTCTACCATCTATATGTATATATACCTTGTCTCAAGTTTTCAAACATCTGAAAAAAACACATTTGTGCTTCTTTTTTGACAGGTTATATTCAAATTTGACTCCTGCATAATGGGACAATACGGTTTTATAATCCCTCGGCTCATAATAGGGTACGTCAACCCCCATCCCACCAAGCCCTTGCCTAGCTTAGGAATGAAAATCGTTCTCCTGTTATATGAATTTAATTTTCATTTCACTCAAAAAAAGAAGTCTTTTTTTTTTTTTTTTCACCAATATCTTTATCATTTGATCCAATAGTGTTCCATCAAACAGAACTAAAGTTGATAAATGCTGATAATTCTTAAATAAGTATCATAACGGAAAAATGCATTAAATAATGAATTGTTGGGTCTAATTCATCTTTGACAATTAATCAATAATTTGAAATGTTTTTCTTGTATATCCTTCACTCGAACCCTCTTTCTTAGATACACACAGACTCTCATTCATTCCATTTCCACAGGGTGCTCGTGCAGTTTCTTTGCAGTTATAGTACCTTACCGCTATACGCAATTGTTGCGCAGGTGAATGACCTTTCAACCAGAGCTGCTGCATTTCTTAATAATCTATTTAGATAGAGGTTGAGGTTTTTTCCCAAACATTTTTCAGATGGGGAGCTCATTCAACAGAGCTATATTTGAGGACCATGTACAAGAGAAACTGACTGGATGGGCTCAGAAGGCAAAGAAGAACAAGGCGCAGAGAAAGGCTGGTGGTGGGTCCCGCCAAGTTGGCAATAGAGAGTCCCCTTCCCCACTTCCGCCAACAACACTCAGCCAGGAGACGATGACGACGACAACAACGCTAGATGAAGGAAGTGGCCTGGAAATTGAAACTACTACTGTTTCATATGATCCTAAATGAGGATTTATATATATATCCCTGCATCAAGAATTTAGATATGTTCCTTACGAAGTGTATCAGGATTGTAATAATATAGAGAGAGCATCATACAAAGTTGTCTGTAATTGTTTATAATGCATGAATACAGTGCGCCAAAATAGGAGTAGCTCCCTCCATAACACGCAATTTCACACATTCAACGACATTAAAAATGAGGCTTCAAATCAGACTCAATATGTTCATGCTCCATTTTACCCCATGCATGAATCATAGAATGGCAATCTTTTCAGGAATCAAAATTCAATGTGGCAAGGAAAGGATTTATTACAGTAGGAGTGTAGGACATATGTTTCGCCATACAAATAATGCAAATAGTTAAATTAACAGGACGTTGCCATGATTCCAGCCATCATAATTATAAGCTGTTGCAAACTAACAAAACCCATACAGGGCAAATGATTAAGACAGATGCATGTCAGTATTTGTCAAAATTTCAAGATATTTAATCATTTCGTACCAACCAAAGAAAAGAAAAAAGATTTGAAAACGTGTTCATCCACACTGAATTGTATTAGCTGCTGACATTTATTTGCCAAGGAAAATTCTATTTACAACATCAACTGGCAATGCATAAGCTGGATCTATAGCTTTCAATCCTGGATATTCAAGAAGTGAAAGACCTGAAGACACCAAACAAGAAAAGCTTTGTCAAACAAGATGAACTTGGAAATTGAAGATTACACTGTCCAGGTAACTGACAAGAAAATTAACAGATAGGACATAATTTCATCCCTTGTCAAGGGATCAATATACAGATAATTAGTTGTCTGATACCAGGGAGGGCAATAGCTCCATATCTTACCAGCAACACCAAAATAGGTGTGGAAGACATCAACGGCATCATCTGGCCTGTCTGAAATTCCTCCATTCTCTTTATCCTACGTTATGAGAGGACATGGAAACACAAATTTTTTATTTAATGTAATAAGCAATAATGCATGATTCTAGGAATGAAAATTTCAAACAGAAAGTCCTTTTGCAATCACAGTTGTAACCTGACAATCCAAGATGAAGTTAACAAGCTTTTCCTTGTCAATCCAATGAACTCTATCGATCATGATTAAGCTGGAAAGAACCCACCACGAATAGCAGACCTGGAGTTAAGAACGGTAGAAATTTAGATCCTTGTTTCTGAAGATCATTCTTACTTTTCCTTTGACAATAAAATATGTACAAGAAAACATCACCCACATCAGGAAGCTTCTCGGGACGTCCGTTTAGACCTCCAGATTTTACTTGTCGTTCACATAACCACCACCCAAGGAGGTCCTTGTCAACATGGTGTAGAGAACCAGTTATGGCAAGAGCTCCCACACAACAGAAGACTGCAATGACAGTGGAATGAAATGATTGTCCTCAATATAGTGTTTTGATCAGTCCAATGTTAAGCTTAGATTTGGATAACAAGTTAGGATCTTGTTCTCTCAGAGTGTATGAATAGCAAGGTTTAATTTCTGCAGACAGTCATCATCAATCGACATCTATAAGTAGACCTCTATATGTATGAATCTATTTCTAGTTCTTTCACTTGCTCATTCTCTTCCATTTACTTTTGATCCTGTTAATGAGAAGCAAAAGATGTTAAAAATAATATAGTACATTCATTTATGGAGTCTGTCAACGCTAGTTTCTTCTCAGTAGTTAATGGCCTGACTAATTACTGAAAAAGAATATAAGTAACTAGCGTCAACTAGAAGGGTGTCAGTTCTGAAATTACGCTTTGAACTAGAATATCAATAGGAACATCCTTTCTTTGGTGAATATTTGCATTAGCATTTAACATTGCTAACATATTCTAAATTTAAAAATTGCACAATAATCTCCACTCACTTCCAGTTGCGACTGAATAATTGAAAATATAGTTTGCTTGTAGGATATAACCACGATCATATTCTTCTAAACTTTTCAGGAACCAAGTCCAATTAAGATAAATTCACAAATCCATATCATCTCCTTACAGTAATAGCCTAACATACAAGTCTCTCCGATCCATACTTTTTTTTCCAGAAGATGACCATCCATTGACTGCACAAGCTAGAATCCATGTTTAATTGTTTGAATAAAATTTAGCAGAACAACACTACTCAGCAGATAATCAAAATATTGTAGCAGGTGTATCAATTGTATTACAAAATGAAGGAGTCCACCAGCTAAAACTTGAAATATGAAAGACAATTCAATTAAATAGGAAGAAATGACCAAGTAACATGATACTCAAGTAAGAAAATCTATTCTTATCATCAAATTGATCAGATCAACAAACTCCTTTAATCAACTTCAATAATTTAAATACTGAAAATTTTAAGTCCTTTGAAGCAATTCACCCACAAACTATGGGAAAAATCCTTTGTAGCCCAATGCTATCTTTTCCCTCTTCAGGGGCCACTATCAAGTAGGGAACTCATCAGATACTAACTGCAGACATTATGTGGGGCTCCACAAATGTTCCTGGTACGACTTTCAAGCAAAGAAGATGCAACTGTCAGTATTAGTTAATCTGATAGTTTTTGTCCTAATGATCCACAGGAGCTCTAGGTTCATTGGTTCCTGCACTAGAGTCAACCAGGTTTGTTTTCTCTTTCTCAGGAAATAATTCAATGATGTCACTCAGGCTTACAATCCATTAAAGAGTAAAAACAACTAACCAGTGTAACAGACCATAAGTTTCCCCTTACGGCCAGTCTAATTGCAGAAGCTGCTAACTTGCACTTAATCAGTCAACTAAAATATTTATAGGAGCCACCATGTCAAGTGCTTGGGAAGTCAACTTTTTCAGTAGGACCATTGTGCACTAAATTCAGCTCATAAATATAGGGGAGCATTCATAAATATAGGGGAGTATAACTAATTTACAAATGCACATTAAATTAAATGTTGAAGTTAGTCGTTTGAAACTTTGAATCACTGTGATAGGGTCCCACCTCTTCAGACATATTTCCGGAAGAAGAAACGTGGAGAAGTTGAGATGAAACATAGAGAAGCTGTTGGTTTGGAGACTGAAGAGGTCAAGTCACACTTGGAAGACTTTGCTGAATTTTAGCATTTAGTTTCCTACGGTTTCTTTGTCAATTAGATTCCTTCTGATGTTAGGTTTAAATATCTGAAAAGAAGTCTGTTAGTTTTGTTTTTTTGAATTAGAAATCATTTTGATATTTGGAGCTTTGTCCTCTCCATACGGACAGTAATTAGTGAAGGCTAAAGTGTTGAGATACTTGCATTTTTGGTCTTCAATAAATTTTATATTCTTGTATAAGAACTTGCTCCAATTCTCCTTTCAATTTACCAGTTTCTATCATTTTTGGCCTCAGAGCCACGTCGATCCATCATGGTTAATACCAGATCCACTGCTTCCCAAAATGAACCCACAAACCCACCCAATGACCCCATCATCCAACAATTATCCGCCATTGCATCTAAATTAGAATCCATAGACGTTTTGGCAGCCGATGTTGCAGCTCTCAAGGCCCCCGCCAATAATGCTCAACAGGGGGAAAATAGTTCTCGTAATCGTGATAAAGGCAAGGCTGAATGGAACGAAGAAGGAATTGAGAGCCTTTGGTGGTCTAAGAATCCATCTCGGCGACCCCACACAAAGATGGAGTTCCCCAAATTCGAAGGAGGTGACCCACAGGGATGGATATTGAAGGCAGAAAAATATTTCCATAACTATCAAACACCAGACGAACTCAAAGTTGATGTTGCTGCCATGTATTTGGAGGGTGATGCACTTGATCTATTCACTTGGATCAACAGGGAGTGAACCCTTCTCCACTGGGAAGAATTAGTGAAGGCACTGCAGGAAAATTATGGACCGGCTGAATTTCAAAATCCTGACAAGCATTTATGCAATATCAAACAAACAGGATCAGTCCAAGAATATCCGCAGAAGTTTGCTAAGTGAGCTGCTCGTGTTCAAAATTGGCCAGAACATTGTTTGCTGGGAGTCTTCCTGAGTGGATTGAAGGAGGAGTTAAAGGCGGATGTGCATATACATAATCCCAAATCAGTTTAAAAGGCTATGAACCTTGCATTAGAATTCGAGGCCAAAATAGGCCCAACCCGTGGCCTTAAGGGACCCAATTGGCCTATCTCAAGTTGGCCCACTAATCAGACTTCTTCCTTCCGAGTTTCCCACTCTCGCGACACTCAACCGCCATCATTAGCTTCCCCAGCGAATTTCCGAAATTCCTTTTCGACCACCCAACCCATCACCAACACCTTTCCAGCTCGTTCATGGGATGTAGAGAGACAAAATCAGCTATCCAAGGGCCTTTGTTTCCGGTGTAATGAAAAATTTGCACCCGGTCATTGACGTGAACAGGCATCTTTTTCTCTTATGGAGCTCACCGACGATGACAATATTATTAAGGAGCAAACTGAGGATGCTGGCCAAGAGGATACGGCTCCGGCGGACTTGGCTGTAATTTCGCTCGATGCTATTTTGGGGAAATCCAACGGCACTACCATGAAGCTTCAAGGTTCCCTCAGAGGCAAGAAAGTTCTCATTCTGGTAGACAGTGGATCAACGCACAATTTTATCGCGGCATCCCTTGTTTCGGATTTGGGCATTCCAGTTCAGATGGTACCAACTTTTGGTGTTCAAATAGGGAGTGGAGAAGTCATACAATGTAATAAAATATGTCGTGATATTACTGTACAGTTGCCAGGTTTGCATGTTACCCAGGACAATTATCCCTTTACCATTTGAGGTGTTGATTTGGTATTAGGTATCAAGTGGCTTGCGTCTCTTAATACAGTTTAGGCAAATTGGAACAAAATGTACATGATTTCTTTCTAGATGGAAAACAGTATAAGCTACAGGGTGTCCCACCTGCAAATCGAGTTGATTGAGGCTTCTTTCCAAGCCATTTCCAAGCTAACTGAACCCACATATACTTCCCCACCACCAACTTTGAATTCACTACTACTAGAGTATGAAGATGCTTTTGCCAACCCAACAGCTCTGCCTTCGTTTCGATCTCACTCACACACTATTAATTTGATACCCAATTCCAAACCTCCCAACATTCGTCCATATCGTTATCCACCTTCTCAAAAAACTGAAATTGAAAGACAAGTAGCTGAGCTCCTTAAATCAGGTTTGATAAGACCGAGCTCCAATCCTTATGCCAACCCTGCTTTGCTCACCAAGAAAAAGGATGATACTTGGAGATTTTGCGTTAATTATAGAGCCTTAAACCAAAAAACTATTTTTGATAAATACCCTATCCCAAATATTGATGAGCTCTTAGATGAACTCCATGGGGCTACTATTTTCTCAAAAATTGACCTTCGCTCCAGTTATCACTAGGTACGAGTCCACCCAGCCGACATCCATAAAACAACTTTTCGCACGACCACTCAAGTCATTATGAGTTTGTAGTCATGCCATTCGGTCTCACGAATGCCCCTTCCACCTTTCAATCTACCATGAATGATCTTTTTCGCCCATATCTCCGAAAATTCATCGTTGTCTTTTTTGATGATATCCTGATTTACAGCCCTACCTTGGAGTAACATATCACCCACCTACAAACAACCCTTCATCTATTGCGCACCCACAGTTACTATGCCAATGCAAAGAAATACCTCTTTGGCCAGTCTCATATTCAATATCTAGGACATGTGATTTGCAAAGATGGAGTAGGTGTTGATCTTAATAAAATTCAAACTGTTATGGAATGGCCAGTGCCGAGGAATGTCAAGGAATTAAGAGGTTTTCTTGGATCAACTGGGTATTATCGACATTTTGTTCAGAATAATGGAATGATTGCGCGAGCTTTAACGAATCTAACAAAGAAGAATGCTTTTCAATGGTCTTCTCATGCAGAATTAGCTTTTCATAAACTTAAGATTTTCTGACTTCAGCTCCCATTCTCAGGTTGCCAGATTGTCATAAGCCTTTTATGGTAGAGTGTGATGCTTCCTCAGACGGAGTAAGCGATGTCCTCATGCAGTAAGAACATCCCATTGCTTACTTCAGTAAGGGTTTCTCATTCTCTAATCATTATAAATCTACTTATGATCGAGAATTATTAGCTTTAGTCTTAGCACTACAAAAGTGGAAACACTATCTGTTGGGACATTTTTTTGTTAAAACTGACCATTGCAATCTAAAGTACCTACTCAATCAGCGCATTGCCACTAATGAACAACAGCGTCTTCTCATGAAGCTGTTTCCCTTCAATTTTACTATCATTTACAAAGCTGGAAAAGGGAATCAAGCTTCTAATGCTCAACATGTCGATTTTCTTGCACTAGCACTTCCTGTCAATATGGATTTCATGCATTTGCAGATGCTTTGCTGCAAGACCCATATACAAGAGATATCATCAACTCTCTCCAAAGGGACCCCCAGTCTCATCCCGACTTTCACCTTGTAGACAAGAAGCTTTTCTTCTAAAATCGTTTGGTCTGATAATTCGACGTTACGACAAAAGTCACCATCCGAATCGCATGATTTGTTGTTAGGTGGCCATGGAGGTTATCTAAAGACTCTTAAATATCTCACATCTTCCTTTTTTTGGCCACAAATGAAACAAGATGTGAAAAGGTATGTTCAGAATTGTATGGTATGTCAACAAAATAAATATGAATCTCTTGCTCCAATTGGTATTTTGCAGCCGCTTCCAATTCCAAATCACGTTTGAGAAGATATTTCTCTGGATTTTGTTGTCAGCCTTCCTAAATCTGGTGGTTATGATACTATTTTGGTGGCCGTGAACAGATTCAGTAAATATAGCCATTTCCTTCTACTAACTCATCCTTTCACTGCAAAATCTGTGGCTACACTTTTTTGTAGAGAATTTGTCAGGTTACACGGCATGCCTCGTTCTATTTTGTCAGATCATGATGTCATTTTTCTTAGTGCTTTTTGGCAAGAGTTGTTTCGTCTTAGCCAAACTCACCTTCGTTTGGGAACCTCCTATCACCCACAATCGGATGGCCAAACAAAGTTGGTGAATCGCTGCTTGGAAGCTTACTTAAGGTGTTTTGCACATGAGCAACCATCTTCTTGGAGCAAATATGTTTGTTGGGCAGAATACTCCTTCAACACAAGGTTCCACACTTAAAAAGGAACAAACCCTTCAAAGTTCTTTATGGCAGAGATCCCCCTACTCTTCATCCCTTTGTTCCGGGCGAGACATATTGCTGAACTAGAAGAACAGTTGATGGCAGGAGATGAGATGTTGAAACTTTTGCGTGAAAACCTTCTCAAAGCTCAGTCTCGTATGAAGGCCAATGTTGATTCTAAATGAAGAGAGCTGACCTTTAATGTAGGTGATGCAATTTTCCTTCGCATTCAGCCATTTCAACAACGTTCTTTAGCATAAAGAAGGTATGTAGCTGTCTCCTAGTTACTTTAGGCCTTATACTATTGTTCGACGTGTTGGACTAGTGGCATATGAGTTAGCTTTGCCTAAAACTTCCAAGATCCATCCCATTTTTCATGTGTCCTTATTGCGCCCTGCTCTCGACCAGCTTCCCACAACACCTCTGGCCGACTTGCCTATGGGAACTGACATTAAATCCAGCCAAAGTCCTTGCTCATCGATGGGTGCCACAATCTGGAATTCCCACTCTTGAGTTGCTTGTGCAATGGTTAGGTCGTCCTATAGAAGAGGCCTCTTGAGAAAATTATGACTTGATTGCTTGCCAATTCCCTACTTTTCGCCTTGAGGACAAGGCGAGTTTTCAGGAGGGGTGCACTGATAGGGTCCCACCTCTTCAAACATATTTCCGGAAGAAGAAACGTGGAGAAGTTGAGATGAAGCATAGAGAAGCTGTTGGTTTGGAGACTGAAGAGGTCAAGTCACACGTGGAAGACTTTGAGGAAGTATTGGAGACTGGTACTCCATGAGTAATAGGGCACCAAACCACTTCTGCCACTACTCCATGATTTGCTGAATTTTAGCATTTAGTTTTCTACAGTTTCTTTGTCGATTAGATTCCTTCTGATGTTAGGTTTAAATATCTGAAAAGAAGTCTTTTAGTTTTTTTTTTTTTTTTTTTTTTGAATCAGAAATCATTTTGATATTTGGGGCTTTGTCCTCTCCATACGGACAGTAATTGTTGAAGGCTAAAGTGTTGTGATACTTGCATTTTTGGTCTTCAATAAATTTTATATTCTTGTATAAGAACTTGTTCCAATTCTCCTTTCAATTTACCAGTTTCTATCACACTGCTTCTGTCCATGAACTTTCACAAGGTTTATGACATCAATAACCATTTCTACTTTTCTACAGCTATTTGGTGAATCAATTCAATCATAATGCTAACATACAACTATTTTATATCAGGGAGCCATAACATGTAAAATTATTTGTATCTACCTAAGTGGGGTAAATGACTAATGATTAGAAACAATTTACAAGTAAATTTAACATGTTAAGACATGAAACATACTTTGGCCTGCATGAGATTCTGCTCCAGGCGTACATCCAAATCCACCATCCAAATTCTTGCAACTTACAATGTACTTTACAGCTCGTTCCACATTTATCTTGTCCAAGCGATGTAATAATGCTAAAGAGCATATTGCAATATAAGAAAACCTACAGAACAGTTAACATTGTTATTATTTTCCACAATATAGATAATTTCCAAGCTGAAATTAATAAGATAAAGATAACAGTTTTCCATTTTAGAAGGAAAGGCATACACAATAACTGAGCAACTAAAGAATAAGAAATAATACCTTGTATCTATTTCACCCCACATGTCACCAGAAAAGGATCCATCTTCATTTTGTAGGCTCGCAATATCTAGCTAGTAGGTTAAGTTTATCGACATAGTTCATCTTTTCTTATTTCCAAAAATACCAAACAAAGGGAAAATTTTCACACAATGAAGAAAGTGCACAGTAAGAAGCAACTACAAGAGTCACTCTGATAAAGCCAGGCATTAATGCAGACTAGCAACGACCGTCTGACACTGTGATAGTCAACGAATTACCATGACACTTTAACTAGGGCTTAGATATCTGTGTTTACTCAGCAGTCGACTTAAACAACTACCCTAAAAAGAAAGAAAGAAAGAAAGAAAGAAAGAAAAAGAAAATTTGAAAGATACAGTTAGCAACCTTCTCGACATCAAGAACATCAATCTTGTCAAATAGTGCCAAAACCTGAATGGCGCTGAGTGTGTACAATATATGGGGGTCATGTCCTATATTACCTCCAAAACCACCTGCGTGACCAAAGGCATGGCAAACCAGAAACCAAATCTATCAGAACCGCATAATCCAAAATCAGAAGTTCGACTCACAGATAAGTACAAAACTGTGAAGGAGTTACAGCATTTGCCAACCAGAACAAGTGGAAGAAAATGAGACAAGTAAAAGTAAAAAAGTGACTATTTTCCTAATTCTCTTTGAACTCTATTACCTGCTAACAGAAGTATAAACCAATAGTTTAAATAGCTTAAAATTCAATGCAATAATACAAACCAGATTCATGTTGGCACTGCATGATCCATGAAACAACCTCATCTTTATCTACGGCATCAAGCTTTCCTAAAATATCAAGAGTCGTCAATCCCCAATACGCGCCATTTAGCCTTAGGTGCTCCATCAACACAGATTCAAAATCATCCTTTTTCTGATAACAAAAGGTGCTGAATATGATTTACAAATTTGAAAAATGAAAATAAATATTTGAAAAAACCTCCATTAACTTGGTAGAACAAAAAATGACCCTTCCTCAAAAAGCTAGCATATAAGTAAATCACTAACATCAAAGATCAAACAGGCTAGTACTGGAATTATGCTATGATCTGTGTCAAACATTGGAGGAACCATGTCCCCAAGTAGTATACTTCACTTCTGATGGTGTAAATAAATATCCTGAACATGCTTGAACCGCATTTGCAGTATGGAAGGCATCACATAAGTACATTGTAAAATCGCTAAATGCTCTAGAATCAGTCAAAGCATATTAAAGTGATATTTCCGACGAAAATTGCATTTTGAGAATGCGAACTACAATACAAAGACATTTAAGTCACATAGGTAGAAAAGAAGGATTTTTGGAGTTTCAGGGTAAGAAGTAATAGGAGTAAAATTCCAATTAATTTCAATAGTTCCTTCTCTCAGTAATATAATGATATTCTCTATGCTTACGATTCAATGCTATATAAACTCAAAATTTATCACCAAATGAATTTCTAAAGTTGGCAATGGAGACTAAAATAAAATCAATGAATTCCAAAATTGAGAAGATCATCCTTATTTTAGTTACTTATCAGAAAACTCCAACACGGAAGAATATAAGTATCAGTTAAACCAAATAATTAGCTTAGACCACCAGAATGGAAAAACTAAACTAAAACAAGCAAACTGAAAATCGGCAAGATTTATTAAGGGTTTCTATAATTTTAAGCACATAAGAACAATCACATTATGCTAAGAACCAATAGGCAGAGCTTCATTTCATTTTTTCTTATTATTTTTCTTCTAATCCTTAAAACTGCATAAGATTAGTCTCAATTTTGTAATGCTCCAGAATGATAAGTTTTTTTCTCGATTAGGAGTACAGATGAAAAAGAAAAATAAAAAGCAGCAACAAAATATAGCATATATGAAGCATACCTTTTCAACTGATATGATGTATTTAACATGCTTTTCAATCTTGAGCTCTCCCATTCTGTCATTTATCGACAAATCAAAGTTAAAAGATGATGAAAACCATGTTGGTGTCTTAAGACTCTTAACTAGCATACTTGCCAAATTCCATCACAATTAAATGAACCAAATAAGCCTACATTGGAGAAAGAAGATCTAATCCACTTTCACCCGAGCCTCGCCGAAAATTGACGATTTCTTCAATGACCCAGATGCAGTTACAAGAACTTTCTATGAGCAGTTTTTCATGGAAAGGGCTTCCGGTTACGGCGATGCTGATAAGAGTAAACAATGGAGAATGGCTTTTTCTCTACTCTGTGTCTATTTGTGAGTGCAGATGAAGAAGGAGATGCCGCGAAAGAGGTGAACTGACCACATAATTATATTTATGCACACATATTAAACTACAAAGTCACAGAAGAATGAAGACAACTAATGTCTTACGGTTGCTTTGGGGGCGTGACGCCGTGAGCAGCGAGCAATCTGGGGGACGGCCGGCGGGCACTGTGGACGACAGGGAGACGCGGCGGCCCCGGGCACTGGCAGCGGACTTGAGGTTGGGGCGAGCGGCTTGGCAGATTGGGAAATTGGGAAATTGGTTTGGGGGAGAATCTGGGAAATTGGACTGGGGTTGACAGATTGCTATTGGCTTGGCAAATGGCTTTGGCAAATTGGCAGATTGATAACTTTAAGTTCTTCAACGTATTGTCAAGGGGCATTTGCCTTAGTTGCGTCAATCTTCCTATTAAGTTTGATTCAAAATGAATTTGTTTGTACATTTAATTGTGTAATTTATATTTTAATTTATTTAATTTAAAAATAAAAAAATATTAATTTATTAAAAAATAAAAATTTATTATTTATAATATCTCTAAAAAAATGTTCTTTAACGTATTTATTTTTTGTAGAGGAAAAAGAAAATTCGGATACCCAATTACCCACTTGGGACCGATTTCATGTCCCAGATCAGAACAAATCAGGTGAGATCTGGTGTCCAAAACTCGGTCTCTTTCGCCCCATTCCTACTTTTAATTATTTTATTTGTTTTGTTTGGAACCAAAAAATTTAAAAAAAAAAAAATATACCACATAAATTGCTAAATCTTATAATAAAAACCATCATAAAACACTCATTTTTGTTGCAGCTTTAAACTTTAGGGGAAAAAATATTGTAAATAAACGAAAAAAGAAATAATTTTTAATTTAATAATTTTTGTTGGGCTTGCACATTCAATTTAATTTATTCTAACTAATATTATCAATATGAAATGTATAAGGCTATTTTTAGATTTCTCTTCTGATAGTGTTTTCACTTTTCGAAAATATCTTTAAAATAAATAAATATTTCCCATAATTCTATTTTTTTCTCCCAAGCTATAATTATATTCTAATAAATGCAAACCATTACACCCATCAAAAATATAATACATATATCTATACTAGCATACGCCCAGTGCGATGGACCAAAATAATTATATAATTGAAATAATTTATTTTATAATAATTTTTATTTTACTTCATGTGATTAAAATATGAGCTGTAATTATTTTTAGCATTTAATGAAAGAAAGTTTATTATTAGTTAAATAAAATAATATGAAACTCAATTAATAATATTATGTTTGAAGATAATTTATATTTAAATAAGTTGTAGAATATCAAGAATTGTTTCCTCTAAATTTATAAATTAAAAAATTTCTAAAATGATAAAATTTTAAAAAATAAAAATAGCACATAATATTTTCCTAAATACACTTTTTAAATTATATAAACATAATACACATACATATTTTGATATGATAAATAAGCAAATAATTTCTTTTCTAATATAAGGCTTTTTTGTATGATTTGTTAATAATGTGGAAGTTACATTTACAATTTATAGTTACAATTTTCATGACATTTGAGAATTTAAAATGTTAAATATTTTTTGTTACAGTAAATATATAATCTCTTTGTACTTTATCTATGAAAATAGCTTACATTGGGTTATTAATTATTTGATAATTAATTCAATAAGTAGTTTGTAACATATAATTTTTATTTGCTAAAATATCTCTTAATATTCCATATAACTCTGATAAGTAAAATTTATTTATTTTTATTTATATATGTAGTTATTTTATTATTTTTAAAATTATCAATTAACATATATTATGTACATGAATGAAATAATAAGTAAATTTTCATCATTCAATTTAAAATAAAATATCAATCTCATAAGTTGCTATTATAATTAGAATATAAAAATTATGAATAATTAAATGGATACTTATTTTCAATGAAAATTTTTTGATCTCATATCATTAATCCATTAAAAATATTTTTATGAATTATAAGTAAAAATATTAAAATAAATGTACGCAATATAATTATAAAATAATGCAATTAAATATATTGAAAAATATAAAAATTAATACATTTGCTATTTTAGTGGTCATTTATCAAACTTTTGAAAATTTTCGACTATGCCAACTATATATATGTCCCATATAAAAGAATTTATTTCAAATAATTGAAATGAGTTCTCCATTATTATATTGTTGAAAAACTAAAATGACTTAAATTAATAATATAAAAATAAAGTTCAAAATTTATAGTTGTTGTAGGAAGTAACTATTTATGTTTGAAATAAATTCTTCAATGAAATTATTTGTTATTGATGGGGATGTATTGGGCTAGGGTCCAATCCAATCGACCTGGTAGCAGGTCAAAAGAGGTGCTCGACAGAATGATGGGGTCGAGTCCGGCAATCAATAGCAAACGTCAAGCTTGCCAAAGTGCCCTCAGCTAAGGCTCTCCGACACTTAAGTCAGTATAATCGACTAGAAGATAGAGCAGCAGAGTGATGACTTTTTGAATGATAAATAGCATACCTTGCTGAAGGCTGACATTGCGGTATTTATAACCTTCTTGGTGTGATTGATATGTCCATAACGCCCTTGTTGCACATTAAGGGCCTTTGTTCTTGCTGGAGACCTTTGAGTTTTCTCCAGCTTGTGTACTAGGATGATGTGGTACATTGGAGGTGCCCACTAGCTTGACACAGCTAAAAAAGGTAGTACTGGTCATGGCATGCGCCATTAATGTGGAGGTTCGCCGCCTGGCAGGGCATTCAATGCAGCTGTGAGGCTATTACCTAGGTTCGACCTCTCTGTCGATATAAATACTTCTTGCGAGACAGCACTATGGACTTTGGTTGATAAAGCGTAACTCTACAGTATTTGAGCCTTCCTAGCTAAATGCTGAGCGACGCATCCACGATGGTGATTGACCATAACCTAATCGACAGGGCAAATGCTGCCCAGAGAAGTCGAATCCGGTTGATAATGTGGCTGGCCCAAAATCAACTGGGCCTAATAGGTAATTAGGCAATCTCTAGCCTGGTCGAGTGTTATTGGGCTGAGCCTACAAGGCTGTCCCATATTATGAGTCCCTCCCACTTCCAAGTCATAATCGAGATTATCGATGAGAAGGAATAGGAAGTAACTAATCCGTGGAAATTAAGTACACTCGACGAGGACTTTAGAGTGTTGGAGACATCTTGATTTCAAATGTCAACCTGGCTTTAGTGCATTTAATGTGGTTGTTACCCTAGGTTACACAAAGCGTCAGGAGGCGGCTGCGTAATAATTGCAGTTGTTTAGGTTACCGCGTGCTAAGGCCTATAAATAGGCGCGGTGAAAATCCTTATTTTCACTTTTACAACATTCTGTGAGGTCGAATCAGCCATTTCACTGCACTTTCTGTCAATTGCATCCTGCATTAAACTACCAAACCACGTAAGTCCTTCAAACCTTTATCTCGATCATATCATTTTAACAATCTTGTTGAGTGTATTCGATGATACTAGTAGTCATGAGAATGATAGTGAGGCAACTAGGTCGGATCGGACTCCGACTAGGGGAACGGCAACTTGACTAGCGAGTCTAGTAGTTCCTCTAGTGATAGCTTGACCTCCAGTAGCTCTAGTGATGATTGGGTTGTCAGTGGGGGTGAAGCTGGGGCCGAGTCAACCACCCATATCTCATGGTCTGCTATTCACCCTCGACTACTATAGCGAGATCGTGTCAAAGGTGATCGAGGGGGATCTCGACCTCATTAGGCGGTTATGCCACATACCTCAGGAATTTAAGTTAATTATCCCAGGGCCTAATGACAGGATGCACCGACCTCCCGTCGGTTATATTGCTGTCTTTGAAGACGCCTTTAGATGCAAGCTTAGGTTTTCCCTTGCCCAATCCATAGTTGACCTTTTGATAGGCCTCCAAGTTTGCATCACCTAAGTACTACCAACCTGCTTATTGACCATATAGAGCTTTGTTGTCCTCATGCATGTACATAACCAACCCGCAACCTTCACAAACTTTAGCAACTTGTTTCATCTCTCTATGCCCCAGAAGTTGAGGGTACCAAGGCATCGGGCTTTTACTACCTCATGGCCCATCCTCGTCGAAAATTTCTATGACCCCCCTCTTCCTCATTTGCCAAAACTAGAAAATCGTTATTTCTTTGTTCGATCTCCGGGGGCTAGGTTTAACACACCCCGAGGCTGGATGAGGGGTTATATCGACATGCCTGGGAATGAAACCCCAACCTAGCCCAATACTTTTATCTGGGATCTAGTCGATTTTGGGGAGATGGAGGTGTTGAGGTACGTCGAAAAGATAAACTTTGTGCTAGCAGGCTTATTGCCAACCTAGGTAGGCCTTCCTAATGATGCTCAACTAGGTAGATGGCCTTTGTTTATTTTTCAATTATTGTATCTTTTCAACTTTTTGGTCGATGCTAACGCACATTGTTCCTATTGTTGTGTAGATCGAGAATAAATTATGAATCAGACATGGGTACAAGCTCTAACGCGCGCAGAGGAATCAAGAGCATCGTTAGAGTGCGGCTGTTCATTGAGAGGTTATATCTCAAGCTGCAATGCAGCCACAAACCGATATACCTGCACTAGCAATTCCCCCAGCTCGAGCAGCAACTCCTCGAGCTCGACCAGCTTCTCAGGTGACCATTAGCCCCTCCGCTCGACAAAAAAAGCCAGCGATCAAACAAGTAGGGCCTGCTTAGAAGAAGTCCACTGCCGACAAAGGTAAAGGCAAAGTTGGGGCGTTTGATGCACCGACTGGTTACGACCTCTTCGGGTAACGAGACGAGGACCAGTTGTTTCAGCTACCCAAGCTACCACCACCCCAATTTGGTATAGACATGGTCGTTCACAATTCCTTGTCGATGCTAACAGTAGGGTCGACTAGGGCCGCGCCCCTGAAGGTGATGATGGCTGGACTCTTTACGTCCGACCAGAGGAAAATGATGGACCTGAGCCAAGATGAGGCGCTGAAGGCCTTGGTGTACCACTCAAACATGGTAAATAGTTCGTTTGTTTGTTTGTTTGTTTTTTGTTTTACATATATCTCGACTAAGATTTTTTCTATTGTAGGTCAATTAGTTGGGCTACCATTTCTAGTAGAGGTCGGAGCTAGCCCTCGGTGATCGTGACTGTCTTTAAGAAGGGCAAAGTGATGCTGAAATGTTGAAGGCTTAGCTCGAATCTATGCACTCGAGGATCGAGCAGCTGGATGCACAGCTCAATGAAAGGGACGAGCAGCTCGGTCTTAAGGATGACAGCTTATGGCTGCAGTGTAAGAGAAAAGTAGAATGGACGAGTTGCTGCTAAAGGCGAGAATAGATGTGCAAGCCAGTTGTGATTCTGGTCGGACGCAAGTGCATAACATCATGACGAATTATGCTCGAGATGAATTCTTCAAGATATTTCCACTCATTCGACGAGAAGTTATTCAGTAGTTTATGCTGTGTTCGGCATTTCAGGACTCTAGCGTCGTCTTCTCCATCGACAATGCAAAAGATGCTTTCGATAAGATGCTCAAGCAATTGGAATATCTGGGGTATCAAATTTGCGCCAAGGACAAGGAGCGCCTTAGCCTAATGCTTACTGAACAACTCAAGATGTATCCTGACCCCGATGAGAATGCCCCCATGGAGGGGCCTGCTGCTGTGCCTATTGTTAAGCCTATTATTGATCTTCAAAGGAGGCTTGCTGACGTGGCTAGGAAATTCTCTTTCGCCAATAACTTTACATTCAATATCCGGAATGGTAAGGTTAATGTGGTTATCTCTTTCCTCCTCCTGATGGCCTGGATTTTTTGCAGATTTTCTTCAATACCTCTTTGGCTGACCATGTAACCCAAAAATTTTCCTTATCTCACCTCGAACGTGCACTTATTAGGCTTGAACTTCATAACAAATGCCCGTAATATTGAGAATTTATAGCTGAGGTCGGTTAAGTGATTTTTTTATTTTTCTGTTTTGACAATTATGTCGTCAACATAGACCTCCATGGTCTTCTCGATTTCATTCTTGAACATAAAGTTTACAATCCTCTGGTAAGTTACACCTGTGTTTTTTAGCCCAAAAGGCATGATTTGAAAATAATATAACCCATTGGATACGATAAAAGAGGTCTTACCCCTGTGCTCGGGTGCCATGAAAATTTGGTAATACCCTTGAAATGCATCCATCATACTCTAAAAATCACAATCTACAGAATCTACTAACAAGTCTATACGAGGTAGGGATAAAGATCTTTAGGGCAAGCTTTATTCAAATAAGTGAAATCATTACATATTCGCCACTTTCTCTCATTTTTAGGGAGAATGGCTACATTACAAAGCCAACTTGGATATTGAGTTTTTACAATGTATCTTGCCCCTAAAAGTTTGTTGACCTTATCTTTGATGATTTGGCATCATTAAGCGTTGAAGGTTCTTGTCTTCTGCTTCACTGGTTTGAATGAAGGATTCACGTTCAAGTGGTGGACGATGATACTGGGGTCGATCCCTTGGAGGGGGAAGCCTTTCAAGCAAAAAACATAAGCATTCCTTCTGAGGAAATCAACCATGAGGCATTCTATGTTGCTGCCCATGTAAGCACCAATTTTAGTAATTTTGTCGGGGTTCCCTGGTTCCAGCTCGATGGTTTTGAACTCTCCAACAAGCTCCACCCTAGTCTCTTGTATCTTCCACTTCTTGCTCATCTGCCCTTTCTCGGGTTCCACTACTGTGGCGTCCATAGAGGGTTCAGTTTAGGTCGAGCCTTTTGTTCATTTGCCTCTATCGAGATTGTATAGCTTCGCCAAGCTTCCTTCATATTGCAAATAAGTTCGCTCGTCCTAGCGGCAATCAAAAATTGACCTTCACATGATAGGTTGAGACGATGGCTCAAAAGTTGGTCAGGGCTGGTCGATCGATCATAGGGTTGTAAGCGATGGTGCGTCGACGACCAGGTAGTTAACCATAAGAGTTCTCCGGCGAGGAACCTCCATAAATAACATGGACAAGTTTATAGATCCCTCAGGGATGAGCTCTGACCCACAAAATACAACTAGCAAGGTACAGACAGGCTCGAATTTCAATCTACCCATGTTCATTGTCTTTAAGGTCTACAAGAAAATGATGTTCGTAGAGCTCTCGTTATCAACGTTTCTGACCTTGAAGTTTGCTATTTCGACAAATACTACCAAGGGGCAATCCAGCTTGTTGTCAGCCCCTTGATTCTCGATGTGGGAGAGGTCGGCATTAGAGAAAGAAATTAGCTCTACGCTAGTTGAGAGTTGGAAGATTGTTTTGATCGAGGAAGATTTTGTTGACTCCAGTCTTTGTTGGTTCTGCCTTCTGGCTGACTTCGAATCTCCCCCAGTTGGGCCTCCCACAATAATATCGATTACTCCTCTGATGGGTGGGTGGGGATCATGGGTAAGTTTCTTACCCTTGTCTTCCTTCCTTGGGCTAACCGACCTTTCTTTATGGGGAGTCTAGTCGATTACACCCGCTTCCTATCTAGCGTTTTCATTGACAAACTTCTTTAAGTGCTCCTGTCGAATGAGTCTTTCGATCTTGTTATATAGGTTGAAGCAGTCCTCTGTGTCGTGGCCCTTCAGCCTGTGGAAGTGGCAATACTTCCTGGATCTGTTCATGGCTACGGTCTTGGTTAGCTTTCTGGGTTTTTTAAGAAGGTTGTCGTGCTGGATGGCAAACAACACCTCCTTTCTAGCAGTGTTGAGGGGTGTGTAATTATGGAAACATTTGATCGGATATCGATGACCATCTTTGTGCTGTCGGTAATCCTTCTCCTTTCCCTTCTTCTTATCAATGTCCAGGTTGCCATACTTCATCTTGTTCATATCTTCTTGTGTCATGTACCTCTCAGCAATGTCAAGCAACTCCTCTATCGTTCTGGGTCACTCCCTGACCAAAGCATTGGCGCATTCCTTATGGTGAAGGCCCAAGAATAGCACATCAATCAGAAACTCAATTCAAGGGCTGTAAATCTTCAGTACTTTCGTGTTAAATCTAGTAAAGAAATCACAAAGAAACTCTCCCTCATTCTGTTTAATAGTGTGTAAGCGGGTATGAGGCAGCTTCGCATTTCTCTGACTAGTGAACTGATGGAGGAACTTGTCGCACAACTGGTCATATGAGTAGATTGACATCGGTTCTAGTTTAACAAACCAATCGAGCGCGATCCCTTGGAACGTGGTAACCAGTATCTTGGTGTAGATGTATTCGTTATGCTAATGTCGTTGCATCATGTGCTTCAATTGTAGCAGATGCTCCTTTGGATCCGGTGAGCCATCATATCTAGGCAGCCCAGTAAGAACATTGGCCTCGACAGTAAT
Source organism: Jacaranda mimosifolia (assembly GCA_018894105.1). NCBI lineage: Eukaryota > Viridiplantae > Streptophyta > Magnoliopsida > Lamiales > Bignoniaceae > Jacaranda > Jacaranda mimosifolia. The sequence continues at coordinate 31,199,822 of CM032132.1, read as the reverse complement.
GCACTCATCAATTATCTCCTGCACAAAAGATGACTCTCGCTCTCGATGAAGTCTTGGAGCACCATTATAGTTTGGGCTCCTCTTAGTGTTTCTTTTCGAAATTTCCCCCAGTCGCTTATTCAACTGTTGTACCTTGTGGGACACTTCTTCCCACTCTTCCCGATCAATCTATGATATGCTTCTATTTATTTAGGGTCTTGGGCGCTCGACCATATCGCACTGTAGGGCTTGAAGGGGTCGAACATAGTGATCCACTGAATCTGCAACTTCTTCTCAGGGGTTAAGCCAAGCTTCCTCCCTAGGGAATCGCCCAGGACTGTCCTCTTGTTGGGTAGGTAGTCGTCTAGCTTCCAGCCTCTCTCCTCCTTTGGGGGCCCCTCCTTACGATGGGAAGGCTAGGGAGTAGCTCTAACAATCGGTCCAAGTTGGTTACTATGTCGATTGAAGGCAGCTGATAGTTGAGCAGATATCTGCTCGCTTATCAACTACATAAGCTGGGGTATTGTCAAGGTGACCACTTACTCTTGCTGGGAATTAGGTCCTACCACGTCTGGTTCTTGAGGTCGAGGAGGAGAAGTCGGGGATCTTCTATTCTCCTCCCTTGCTAAAATGACTCGTCTCGTGTTCACCATTTTTAATAGTCGTGGACTCAATTTCCCATAGATAGCGCCAAAATGATAAGGGGATAAACTGTTTGGGGATGTATTTGGCTAAGGTCCAATCCAATCGACCAGGTAGCAGTTTGAAAGAGGTGCTTGGTTAAATGATGGGGTCGAGTCTTGCAACCAATAGCGAGTGTCAGGCTTGCTGAGGTGCCCTTAGCTAAGGTTCTCCGATGCTCAAATCAGTATAATTGACTAGAAGATAGAGTAGTAGAGTGAAGGCTTTTTGTGTGATAAATGGCATACCTTATTGAAAGCTGGCATTAGGGCATTTATAGCCTTCTTGGTGTGATTGATATGTCCATAATGCCCTTGTTGCACAGAAAGAGCCTTTGTCCTTGCTTGGGGACATTTTATTCTTCTCCAACTTGTGTACTATTCTAGGTGGCGTTGCTTCTAGCTACCTAGGATGAGATGGTACATTGGAGGCGCGCACTAGCCTGGCGCAGCTGAAAATGGTAGTACTGGTAGTGGCATACTCCATTAATGCAGAGGCACACCGCCTGGCAGGGCATTAAATGAGGCTGGGAGGCTATCACCTAGGTTCAACTTCTATGGTTGATATAAATACTTCTTGCGAGATAGCATTACGGACTCTGGTCGACAAGGCGTAACTCTGCAGTATTTGAGCATTCCTAGCTGAATGCTGAGCAACTCATCCTCGATGGTGATCGACCATAACCTAGTCAATAGGGCAAATGTTGCCCAGTAAGGTCGAATCCGATCGATAATATGGCTGGCCTAGAACCAGTTGGGCCTAATAGGTAATTGGGTTAGGCCTGCTGAATGTCCCATGTCAGTTATATTCTATATATATATATATATAATTTTATCTAGAAATATTTTACATATATAAAAATATTATTGTAAAAATAATTAAATTTTAAAGACTTTAATAAATTGAGGACTTGTATGTCAATTAATTTATAATTATTCATTTCATAAACTTCTAACTCTTTACTAAAGAAGTGATGATTTGATATTTTACATAAACATTTATTTATCTCTTTAATAAGCAGCAAATAAGTTGTAATTTTTTTTAAGTAAGTCCCGATATTAATAGATAATTATGATTGTTAAATATTTTAATTTTACTTTTTCAGTTGTCTAGAAAATAATTATTTAATTAATTAATAAAAATAATTTATTTGATCAAATAATTGAATATTATTTATTTATTTATTGATTAAAAATAATTAAATATTGTATTACTTCAACTAAAAATAATGTGATTGTACATATATAAATACAAAATAAATGTTAAATATGAAAAGTTGGTTGTTGTTTTGAAATAACTTAGTTATCAATTACTTTTTTCGGATAAATTTTAAGCATATTTAGATAAAAATGTATAATTAAATAAAAAAAAAAATCTCACTCTTTATATAAAAAATAAGACAATATTTATTAAAACTCAAATTTATTAAATAATTTCATTACTTTATATATCCATTTAATTTTTGATAGTAAATATCATTGAAGTGAATATAAAATACTTTGTAATGCCCCCCCTCGGGATAACACCTAAGCTGAGGCGCCACTCAATCCAGTCTTAAATCTAATTCATAAAACAATTAATAGGCCCATACAAAATTTTCAAAACTTAATAGAGATAGCAACAAGCTTCCACCTGAACAGTATTCAACAAAAGTACAATTTACACGCATTAACTGATCCCATAGCATTCATTATTCCATACATACCACAAACCTTAATTTCATCTTGAAATATCACAACATCAATAACTTTAGAACTTAACATACGATTGAACCCATAAACAGATATAAACACCTGTTCTATTACAAAATGTGTCTGCCGATCCAAGCCTAAAGTTTCGTCTTCATCACCTATTCCTGTCTGAGAAAATCAATGAAAATACGGGAGGGTAAGTCCAAAAAACTTAGTGAGGGATAACAATCAGTAATAGATCATAAGGGCTCTGCTGAAGAGGAAACATTTCAACAGATCATACATTAACAGACAATGCAATCGGAACATGAACGTAACAAGATACAGACATTAACAATTCAAGGTTATTAGTAAGTACTAGCTCGGGAGTTGTGACTATAAGCTCGCACAGCTCGGGATCGTCTCAACAGAATCAGTTCGGGAGGAATGGTCCGTCTCAACCGAATCAATTCAAGAGGAAATGCAAATGACTCATTTGGCCTGGAAACAACCCAATCTAGGCCAAGAAACTACACCATCCTTGTTGCTCCATAAGTGGAATACAATCGAAATCAAGCAAACCCAAGTAATATATACAGTCTAACAGATCATAACATGACATGCATATTTGATTCTCCTTATTCCAGTCAGGCAATTAGTTAGTTAGTCAGTTAGACAGGCAATCAATCAGTCAGTCAATCAGGTAGTCAGTTCGTCATTCTTGCTCAAACGTGACAGGTTGATGCACAGTAGATGCCCAGGAATATCCCTAGCGCATCGCTGATGCCCAGGAGTATCCCTGGCACACTGCCGACACCTAGGGGTATCCCTAGCATATTACTAATACCTAGAAGTATCCCCAGCATATCACTGACATACAGTAGATGCCTAGGAATATATCCCTAGCACATCGTTGATACCTAGGAGTATCCCTAGCATATCGCGGATACATGGTAGATGCTTAGGAGTATCCTTAGCAAATTTGATACCTAGGAATATCGTTAGCATATCGCGGACACACGATAGATGCCTAGGAGTATCCTTAGCACATCGCTGATACCCAAGCCTTCCGCTAGGATTGGCACTCGTATATATAACAAGTGTCAATTAACAGTTTGCCAACAAGGCAAAATAATAACAGTTGGCATATTCGAATAAGCCAACATGGCCACTTAATGATGTACGGATAAACAAGTGTGCCGGCAAGGTAACAGATAATAATTCAGAATGGTAACAGGTAATAAAACGAGAACAAGTACAAAATAGAAAACAGTAGGAAGTTCTAGGCACCAGAACAGATAGAATTCAGAATCAATATCAAGAGATAACCTTCAAAGGGGTACATACGGATAACAGATAACAAGCGAGATTCTGAACAATTCACAGATTTCAATAAACACGATTCAGTACAATACAGAAACAGGAACCCTCACAGGGTTTTATCACAATAATAGATAAGTACAAAACTTGCCAGGTTAGCAGACCCTCACAGGGCATATGAGCAATTACTCAAGAGGTTAGACCCTTACCTCTGTAGTCTTAGAAAATGCAATCCACAATCAGCAATCTACTGGTCCGCAGGACCCACTTCCTCGTCACTTAACCAAAAGAGTATATTTACTGTCAAAATCTCCATTCAACTATAATAATCCTTAATAATTACAATTACACCATTAGCAGTCTAAAATCACTAATTGCTCGACTAATACGATTTTTTTAGGGTTCGTATTGGTTCCAATAATAGGATGTAATCTGGCTCTTAATTACATAATCATTCTCATAATAAATCCTTTATTTCTTAACATAATACAAGATTCGGTAAAGAATAATGGTACAAAATAATTTAAACCCAATTCTCCGGTCATTACCTAAGATTTGCTTAATCGAACCTCAAAATCACAAACTAAGGGCACCACCACAATCATCGTGATGAGGCAAAGAAACTGCCTCGGAACCGCTGTTGTGCTGCTGTTGTCTATGCCGCCGAAATAAGCTAAAACCACCACCGAAATGTGCCTTTCAGCTCGCCCAACCAAACCCCCAAATCAATTTTTCCAAACGCAATTGGATTGCAGCTCAATTGCCGCCTGAAACTTACTGAACCACCACTTGCCGCCGCACGATTTTTGCTTAATTCCATTATTTTCGGTGGTCCGTTTTGGAAACTGAAACCACCTACGTGATCCTTGAGCTGAGAGCTACAAAACCCACACCTGGATCACGTCAAACAGTCACCAGAATGTCATGCCCGAGAGGCTTTGCCATCTCTTGTTTGTCCTCAAGTTTTTTAGTGATTCACCGGTGACATTGGGCTGCATGTGGTACTGCCGTGCTCTTAGGAGCGTGGGGAAGATGATGGTTAGTTTAGTTTGGCAAATTTCAAGCTCGCTGGAGAAGATCGCCGGTGAGTGGAAATAGGCACATGTGAAGAAGTTGGAAGAAAATGGGGGGAAGAAATGAAAATGAGATATTTAAAGGAGAATTTTTAGGAAATTCTAAATTGGCCCCTAAATCTTTCTTCCAACTCACAATTAAGTCCTCCAAGTTTTGGCCAACTTCATTTCAACCCCCGAACTTAGTTAGTGCCTTAATTTCACCCATTTGACCCAAAATAATTCCATGCAAACCCCAAAAATTCATAAAATGTGGTCCAATTAAGTCTTGTAAAATTGTGATTCGACCCCAAAACTTTCAATTTTCGTGCAATTAAGTCCTTATTATTTTTCAAGCCCTAAAATCCAACCAACCAATTTCTTGATTTGTAAATCCTTATTTTCCCAAATTCCCAAATTTAGGGGTGTTACATACTAAATATGAAATATATCAATTGTGTAAAAGTACTTTTTTTAGCTATGAAATTTTGATTTTTAGCTGTATATACATAATTTTTTTAAATAATTTATTTATTGAAGAGAAATAAAATGATTTTCTTATAAAAATATTATAAATAAGTAAAGATTCAACCAATCGAAATAGACTTATCAAAGCACATGATGCTATATAGAAAAAATGAAAAAAAATCTTTCTTATATGCACATAATTAGAAATGGGTAAATCAAGTGCTAATAAATTTAATGAATATTTTTTATTAAAAACTCTATAGTATTGCTTCATTCATTTAATAAGAAAATTGGAATAATTTCAACAACTTAATAAAATTATAATATTTTTAAAATATTTTGTAATATCACATTATTCAAAGTACATTATTCAAATATGAAGTATATATAATTTTTATCTAGATAAATCGACAGAGCTGCAACTAAAATAATAGTAAAATAAAATTTCAATATCAAATATAAATTCTTATATGAACATATAAAAATATTTGAAAATAGTATTGCAAATAAATGGATAAAATAAAATTAATTGAAACAAAAAAGTACTAGATGCTGATACTTTAAGTAATATAAAAATTAAAATTCTAAATTGATATAAGAACTTTAATTTTAAATAAATAATGAGGAAATAATAAAATAATAACATTGATAAAATATTTAAATATATTAGAAAAGTATCTAATTAGTTTACAATACAAACAAAACAAAAACAATATGAAGATGTGTTTTAAAAAATATTAAATTTCTTTTACGAAATGAACTTTAAATTAATTAAAAAGAAAAGAGAAACATGATTATATTATGCTAATTGAGGAAATAAGTCCTCTAAAAATAAAGAATTGCACTAAGAATAATGTAAATAGAATGTTAAAAGAATAATTGTATTAACAAAATTTATATATAGAATAAATAAAATATTTATCTATTAATCTTGTGATAAATTAGATTTATAAGATAGAATTTATGGTAAGAGTACTTAATATGATACTTATAAAATATTTTTTAAATTATAAACTTATGTAGTGAGATGAAAATATGATTATAGATGTTTTCTAAATTATCTTATGAGATAGAAATCTATATTATAATTTTGAATAAACACAACATGATATTTTAGTTATAATAGATAAGTTGACCATATTAAAATGAAACATAAAAGTAAATAACAACCAGTGAAAAATTTTCAACTCAATAAAAAAAATCAAAGTCTATGAATTTGATATTTGGCCAAAATTGCACAATTAGAATTAGAGTTGCACAATTGTGGGCCCCAGAACGTTATGCTATATATAATAGTATTGTAACACCCCTAAAATTCGGTAATTTTTGAAAAATAAGGATTTAGAAAATCAAGATATCAATTGGTCGGATTTTAGGGCTCGAAAATAAACAAAAGGACTTGATTGTAGGAATTTTAGAAATTTTGGGGTTGAATTGAAAATTTTGGAAATTTGATTGTCCAACATTTGGAAATTTTGTAGGTCAAAGTAGAATTATTCTTGGTCAAATGGATCAAAATAAGGCATTAACTAAGTTTGGGACTGAAATTGAAGATGAAATAACTTTTGAGGACTTAATTGAAAGTTAACTAAAACATTTGGGGATTAATCTGTGAATATAGAAAATTCAATTTTATAAATTAGCACTTTGCAATTTCCCTCCCCCCCCCCCCCAATTTCACCTTTCTTCTTCATTGTCTTCTCCAAACACCACAGTGACCACCCTCTCACCGGAAACCAAACCTTAGCAAATTTGGTATCATTTTATTCCTCTCCTCGCGTAGAACACGAATATACTAATTTCTCCCCAAACTTTTCGGTGTACCGACCAGAAACTAAGCTTAAAGTTTTGGCCATGGTGGTGGCTGATGGGTTTCTCATCTCTGGCGACTAAACATTGGTTGTGAGTATTAGATTTTGTAGCCCTTAGCTCAAGGATCACAACGGTAACTTGAGCATTCAAAATGTACCACCGTGAATGGAGAAATTGGAAGAAAACTGAGTGGCGGCAGTTGGTGGCGGGATTCTGGTTTTCCAGCCAATTGATAGGCCAAATGATGTTGGAATCAAAAATTGTTTGAGGGGTTTGATTCGTGGAGCTGAGGAACATCTTCTGGTGGTGACGGTGACCAACTCCGCGGCGGTGGTGAAAGGGCAGTTTGTTCGCCTCGTCGCGATGAACACATGCATGCGGTCTGATCGTGGAGATTCTTCTTCGTTAGTGAGATATTGGTATATAACGATATTGTTGGTATATGTAATTGCATGTATATGTTTATACGTTTTGATCATCGTAAAACCTTGCATTACTATATATTATGATGGAGTTGGTTGACCAGAACAGTCATGCATAAAAATAGAACACCTTTAATTGATTAAATAGGCCTAGTGATCAAAAATGGTATTATTTTATGTAAACTATAGGTTATATAGCATACCAAGTGTAGAAAATCCTAATTTTATGTAATCGGGATTTAATCGACAAAGGTTTGGATTTTTATTGATAATTGGATTATTATGATCAATATCGAGTATCATTATGAAACTATATGTATAAGTGAACCCCATATACGTCTATATATCCGATACTAATAGTATGTCTTGGGCAGTAATATCGAATCAAACCCTAACCAACATATCAATAGGATAATCGCTCAGATTTGAAGTTGTTGTTGGTATGATTCTAAGTGTTAGTGATCGTTAGGGTTAAACATGGATTTCAATATAAGGTTACCCTTTTGAATAGGTGAAGGAGGATTTGACCCTGAGGACCAGTAGAGTTTGACTGCACCGTTAACATGATTAAGGTTAGGATCTACCGCTTTGGTACTTGTTTGAGTAAATAAATGTTATCGTTGATTTCTGAACCCTGTGAGGATCTACCGCTTTGGTACTTGTTTGAGTAAAGCAATGTTATCGTTGATTTCTGAATCCTGTGAGGTTCTATTGACTTGATTATCGATATTGTTTATTGTTGCTATCTGAACCCTGTGAGGTCCGATTGTCTTGACTATCGTTATCATTTATCGTTGTTTTCTGAACCCTGTCGGGTTCTATTAACTTGATTATCGATATCATTTATTATTGCTATCTGAACCTTGTGAGGTTCTATTGTCTTGACTATCGTTATTGTTTATCGTTGTTTTCTGAACCTTCTCAGGTTCTATTGACTTGATTATCGATATCGTTTATTATTGCTATCTGAACCCTGTGAGGTTCTATTTTCTTGACTATCGTTATCATTTATCGTTGTTTTCTGAACCCTGTAAGGTTATATTGACTTGATTATCGATATTGTTTGTTGTTGCTATCTGAACCCTATGAGGTTCTATTGTCTTGACTATCGTTATCATTTATCGTTAATTTCTAAACCCTGTGAGGTTCTATTGTGTTGACTATCAATACTATTTATTGTGATTAAACCTTGTGAGGTTCCAATGACTTGATTATCGTCTATGGAATACTGTTAATCGTTGAACCTGAGAATCGTACTTTGTCAATCGTGTATCAAAATCATTTTGAATCAATCGATTGTTACTATTCTCGCCATGAATATTTCATCATTTCGTATATTGTTGTTCGAATTAAACCCGTACCGTGTATTGTGGTTTGCCATGATGGCATTATTAGAATTGTATTGAAAAGTTCACTGTTTTGCCATGTTGGCAACTGATTGATTGGTTGATCGAATTGAAAGATATGTGTACAGGAGAACTGTCGGGCCAAGTGCCTTGCCAAGCTGCTATGCTTGAGCTACTGATTTTACCAAGCTGTTATGCTTGAGCTACTGTTATTGCCGAGCTGTCATGCTCGAGCTGCTGAACTAATTGTTTACTGAATTGTTATTAAACTATTATGGAGGCACAAGGATGTTCCGATATGCATATGTATTTGGTTTATTGACTTACATATGTGTTGGGTTTGCTATTCTTTTAATTGTATTCTTCCCATGGAGGAATGAGGTTGGAGTGGTATCCCAGTTTAGATCGGGCTGATGTTCTGGGCAAACGAGCCACATTTATACCTCCCGACTGTGATCGGTTGAGATGTCCCTAAACCTTCCGAGTAGGATCGGTTGAGATGATCCCTCCCAACTATGATCGGTTGAGATGTCCCTAAACCTCCTGAGCAAGATCTATTGAGACGAACAGGTCGTAGAGCCGACGGTCATAGCTTCCGTCCTAGCAATTGTTAGTAACTTGGTTTCTTTGATGTTTCCTTTTGGCAGTGACTTGTCGTTCTTATACTAAACTATCATTAATTGTTATCTGTGTACCTTGATTTTCGACTAGTCATGTATTGCTTTACGCTATCCTCACTGAGTCCTTATGACTTACCCTTGTGTATTACTCGTCTTTACTCAGATAGGTATGAGACAGGAGGACTGGCAAACCTGGTAGAGATGGTTGTACTGGAGCCTGTTTATGTATATATGTATGACTGCGCTCTGGGTTGTTTTGTTTAGAGATGTTGTAATATGTTATGACTACTGATATACTCGTGGTTTGTAAGTATGAATCTTGGTACTAGTGACGACCTTTTGGTTTGAATGCTATTGAACTTCTCATTATGGTATTTAGCACTCTGATATAGCTTCCACATTTGGCTTAAGCATGTTGTAAGATTGTAATGTTGTTGATGTTATTGTTGAGAATTTGTGAAAATTTTTGAAGGCCTATTGATTTTATTGATGCATGCTTAAGGAATGAATTGGAATAGCGCCTCAAAATTTTGTGGGCCTATTGATTTTATTGATGCATGCTTAAGGAATGAATTGGAATAGCGCCTCAATATTAAAATATTTTATAACATCATATTATTCAAAGTACATTATTCAAATATGAAGTATATATAATTTTTATCTAGATAAATCGAGAGAGTTGCAACTAAAATAATAGTAAAATAAAAATTCAATATCAAATATAAATTCTTATATGAACATATAAAATATTTGAAAATAGTATTGAAAATAAATACTTATATGTTATGGCCATAAGAACTTTAATTTTAAATAAAGAAAGAGGAAATAATAAAGTAATAACATTGATAAAATATTTAAATATATTAGAAAAGTATCTAACTAATTTAGAAGAATAACAAAACAAAAATAATATAAAGATGTGTTTACGAAATGAACTTTAAATTAATTAAAAAAGACATCATTATATTATGCTAATTGAGGAAAGAAGTCCTACAACTAAAAATATAGAATTGTACTAAGAATAATGTAAATAAAATGTTAAAAGAATAATTGTATTAACAAAATTTATATATAAAATAAATAAAATATTTATCTATTAATCTTGTGATAAATTAAATTGAATTTATGATAAGAGCACTCAATATGATACTTATAAAATATTTTTTAAATTATAAACTTATTTAGTGAGATGAAAATGTGATTTATATATATTTTCTGAATTATCTTATGAGATAGAAATCTATATTGCAATTTTGGATAAACACAAAATGATATCTTAGTTATAATAGATAAGTTGCTCATATTAAGATGAAATATAGAAGTAAATAAACAACCAATGGAAATTTTCAACTGAATAAAAAAACTCAAAATTCTAAGAATTTGACATTTGGCCAAAAATGTACAATTATAATTAAAATTGCACAATTACGGGTCCCACAAAGTTGTGTTATATTTAATAGTACAAGCATGTGCCTGATGTGATGCACCGAAAATAATTTTAATATTAAAATAATTTTAAATAATTTTATTTTAATATTAAAATTATTTTCAGTGCATCACACCAAACACATGCTAGTTATAATATTAATTAAAGCAATTGTTTATATTTAAAAAACTCTGTATGCTTGTTGCTGCTCATCATCCTTTGTCACTATATACTCAAGTAAATATCTTTATCAAAATTTGATTAAAATCACCAAGCTTCATTGATATATACAAATAATTCCCCACTTAATTACATAATATATTAATATTTAAATAATTTTTTTATTATTACAATAAAATGAATAATCATAAAGTGGACGAACATGACTGAATATGATGTTTAATTAATGCAAAAAATATTACTATAATTGAGTAAATTGCCTAATCCACAAAGCTTATAAATTAAATTTGTCAATTAAATATAATAAAAAAGAACAAATCTTGTGATTCTAAAGTAAATCAATTGCAAATATTCAATATTTTTCTTGATTATCTTAGTATTCCCTTTTATCCTGCACATGGATTACAACCTAAAGTCAATCAATTTCATCTAATGAACAAAACATACAATTAAAACCCTAACAACAAAATCAATAGAAGAATATAACTAAATAGCAATAAAATTTTGTGCACTTACACAGAAAAATTCTTGTGGAGACACTTAGTAATTTCTCTTCTTCAAGAAATGAAATTGGAAGATTGTTTGAGAGTTATTTGAGACTTGAATGTGTTTTTATTTTTTAAATTGTATTTAGGTATATAAATTAAGTATAAGAGCTTTAATACATCTAAACATCTTTGATATTATCTCATCAATATATATAATATCATATAGGTAATATCAAATCCTATACCAGATAAAGATTATGAAACAGTATCAAATACATTTTGAATTTCAATGAAAGAAAAGTATAAATAAGATACAATCACATCGATTAGAGATAATAATTAACAGCTAATAATTTTTTTAATTGAATTAAAATACTCAAAAATCTAAAAATTTGACAATTGGCAAAAATTGCACAATTAGATAAGCACAAAATTGTGCTATATATAATAGTATAGATAATATCAAATCCTCTACTAGATAAAGATTATGAAACATTATCAAATACATTTTGAATTTCAAATGAAAGAAAATTAGAGACAAGATACAATCATATCGATTAGAGATAATAATTAAAACTAATCATTTTTTTAATTGAATTAAAATACTCAAAATTCTAAAAATTTGACGTGTAGAAAAATTGCACAATTAGAGTCAAAATTACACAATTAGATAAGCACAAAATTGTTCTATACGTAAGAGTATAGATGTGTGTGTGTATATATATATATATATCTTCTTATCATCATTTTAATATAAATATATATACTTTAATTATTATATCAATAAAAAAATAATATATAATAATATAAAAAACTTAATGTGACACCACCAATTAGATATAAACTTACATAAAAAGATATCTACAGTAAAATTTATTTTTCTCTCAAAATATAATCATAAATAATTTCATTCGTACATGATTTCATTCTCAACACATTTTCCCATCACACTCCAAAACCATATTCTTTCAAAATACATCCACACACACACACACACACACACACACACACACATACACACATATATATATATATCCTAATATATCCATATGCATTTGTGCAAAATATTATGCTAATTCATGTTAGAAACCAAATCTAGATCGTTTGTCAAACCACACACCCTTAAGGCTATTTTTAAAAAGAACGAGGTAGATGATAAATGTAATGCCCTAGAATTTCGTTTCATAATTAATTGATTACTTTATCATATTTTATTTTATTTATAGTTTCAAATAAAAGATGTAGTAAGGCATGAAGTATCATTTTGTAAAAAAAATATATATATATATTTATATATATCATTGAATTATCTCATGGTCAAATAGTGATAATTATTATTTAGGTTCATATATATATATAATATCTGTAGATATTCCAAATTCTGGGAAAGAGTATATTGTAATTTTACTTGAATTAATGTTATATAAATACTAGGAATTGAATCATTGAGACTTTGGGAATCAATAAGAAAGACATTAAAATTATAGTAGGTCTATGCTAGTCTTAGAAGAAAAATAATACGAGTCCCTCTTATATCGAACACTTCCTTTACACACACACACACACACACTAGAGAAGGAGCACCGCGCCTATGCCCGTGGACTTGCATGATTTTTTTTTTTTTTTTTTTACATTTGTAATTTTTTGGGTAGAAGTTTATATGTATTTTGGTGTAGTAAATAAAATGAAAAAAAACTTGTGAAATAATGAGATTCAACACTTGCTTGTTTTTTGAGAAGGAAATATGAGTTTCAATCTACTTGTGATAAAGTAGTGGATATTAAAAATAAAATTCGCAACTCAAAATAGTTTTTTTTTGTTATGTAATATTATAACTGAGGTTAGAAAAAAATTGAATGATGACTATTGTATTAGATTAAAAAGATTTATGAAGATAAGGCTCTTGTATTTGCCAAGAAAATTGTACTGTCTTGTGATATTGTGCTGCTAATGAAGCAAAAGGGTAGGTTGCCAGTGCTGCATTTTGCTAATGGAGGAATAGTGACTTTTGCGGATGCTACCTTGATAATGCAATTTGGCTAGATGGCCCTATTAATGATTAGCTGGAGTTGGCTAAAGGTAGAAGTGGTTTAGAGGATGGGTCAAGTGTTTTTGGTGTTAGAGGTGCTTATTGAGCGGTTCGGTGAGAGATCTTTTTGGCTTGCTTTGTATCCTTTTTGTTTTAAAGTATAAAGGAGCTATGTAGTATAAATAATGTTGTCTTCAGATATTGTCCTGTTTTAGTGTTGTTTTTTGCTTTTCATACTAAAAGAATTAAAGTTAATTATTTTGCACCTCTTTTCAGCATGCATTACATTCACATGAAGTTTCTAAAAGAGGAAAGTCTGGTGTTTGTAGTACAGTTGATTTCATGTAACATTTGCTTAATTACAATATGCTATCAATAGAGATTAAAAAGTGGTTCTTTCTACCAAACACAAATTTCAAGTACCATCTCTAATGCCATCTTGTTCAGAAGATGAACTAAGCAAAATGATAATAGCTAATGAACCAAAAAAAATGCACCAATCTAAGCATAAAGATTCGGTGAAATTTAAAAATAGTAAATTTTTAGATAGTTGAAGATCAAAGAAGCATCTAAGTGGATAAGTAACTTTCAACAGAATCATTATTTCATTTCTAGCATCCTCAAAGCTTCACAGTTGTTATCATGAACAACATGTTTTGAAACCAACTTAGTTCTATCAATATTTCATTTCATATGAGAACTAGGAAGTCATTTCTAAACTATTGGCATATAAAATCTTATGAATACTTTCATTTGCTAAAGTTTTAGGTTGCAAATTATAGCTAAAAAAAAAAAAAACCATAGTTCATCACTTCATGTCAACTGTAATAAATGAAAGCAGTAGTAACATAAGATTGAAATTATTCAAATTAGCAGCAGATATCTGTTAGACTCCTAAAATAGATCATACGATAGTTTATGAATTTAAAGTATTATCCACAAGAAGTGCTCCAATCATGAGAACATAAATTAACTAGGCAAGTATATCTAAAAGTTAAAGACTGGAAAAAGTCATGAAGTACATCAGATAGCAGATAATGTTTTCAGCGATCAATCATGCAGTAATATCATATTCCATTCTAAAATAGGGGTTGAATTATGTATTAATTTAGCCCCTCATGGCGCAAAAAAATGCAGATTGAATGTGATAGCATTAGTTTGAACCCAAAGCATTCTCTTGGCTATTCTTTTGTGGACTTCTTTGAAAACACTGTCAAACTTTTGTTGCCAAACACTATCATCATACAAGGAAGTAGTAGGCAAAGTGTTTTCTGTAAGTCCAAAGCAAATCTTGAGGTTTATGTCCTTGTTATTTTGGTATATGTTCTTTACTTCAGTGGGAACCTAAAACAATATTCAGTGTAACTAAATTAAACAAAGAAGACTATAATTATATTTATTAAGTGTAATTTAGAATTATGTGTACATTGTACCAACTTTTGATAATGTAGTTGGACCAATATAGTTTCATGCCATAAAAGCACATGGCCTTTCTATGACTAGATGCTCCATAAACATCCAACATTGTGCCTTTCACAGAGGCTATCAAAAAGGAAGATATTTAGATATAGTAAAGAATAAATGTTAATCTTCGAAGAATTACTATGACATCAAAAAAAGAAATGCTTAAATGTAAAGTAGAAAAAATTGTAATTTTAATTTAAGTATGATTTGCTATAATTACCGTTCTTTTGATAGGATGTATTTATTATTCATGAGTTCAATTAGCTTTGCTTTGCTCAGTTCTTCACTCCAAAGAAACAGCACTTCCTTTCCTTTTTGGTCAAAAACTCTTGCATCTATAATGTTGACTCTTGTATGTTGAACTAGAAGTTGATAATTGTCTTGAAATTTATGTGCTTGCACAAACTTATTCCAACCATCGAAAATAGCCCCATTTCTCATCGAAGTGCGCCACACTCTGTTACCAGACCACATGTATACTTCACGCTCAGTGGAAAGAGTCAAAGATTGAAATAACCCTAATGGTAAGTCCTATTTAAATTACAAAATAGCATTGGTCAAAAAAGGTTATATTAATTGTAAAATGCGAAAATATAAATTTAAACAACTTAAGTATACTTACCAAATAATATCTATTTTTTATAGGCAATAGATATAGACTAACTCTTAAAAACATAACACAGAAAAGAGTTGATATAATTTTATCTTGAAAGATGTAAAGCTAAAGAAAAATAGTAACTATAGTTTCAGTATCAGTAATTTATAAAAGTACCTAAGATATCCATAAGTGCATCAGCTATTTCTATATAAGAGATTAATGAAATGAATTCATAGTTGTTAGTGTAAGAATTAAAAAAAAAACTATATATTTATGTTAAAAACAAATAGATGTAATGATGAAGTCCATTTACTTGTATGGCCATCATCAATATGTATAGACATTTCTTCTATATCTATCCTTAAATGTTGAGCATAAATGAGAAATAAATACTGAAATACTTTTTAGGCTGATAAAATAATGAAATTAACTAAATATTGGACTAAAAATAATTTAGGACAGTTGTTATAAAATTACCTCCAGCAAGACTATACAAAAAGTTAGAATCAAGCCAATCCTCAACTTCTTGCATTTCTTTCCATGACATACTTGCATCAAAACGATATTGCTTTTTGAAGATGTGAGCAAACAATGGCTCAATTATAAATGTATAGTGGTATATCCTTCGAACTTGCCCTGTAACTGCTAAAACATAAGCTTTTCCTCAAGTCTGTAAATATTAGTTTGTTTTCATAATTTCTCCTAAATGATTTTTCACTTGAACCTTTGTTCTTTTTATAAATTTGGCATCTTCAATTTCTTCTATATTTGACTGTGTGAGATTAATGTAATCAAGTAAATTGCATTACACATGCATATCACATATATAAGATATTGTTCAACAGTATGCAAAGTTAATTTGTGTTTTCCAACATTTTTTTGCCTGTTGTGTTACAATATATGCAATAACAAACATAATTATATTTTAATTATTCACACAATGCAAATCAGAATCTAAACAACATCTAAAGTGCTAAAAGAATAAAACATAATTAAAAAAATTCCAGTCTAACCCATGGTTAACTACATAGTACCAACAGAAAATTAGCAAAATAGAGACATATAATCAGAATAATGATTTAGGGAGACAAATCATTGCATGCAGGAAGAAGATTTATTCACTGAAAGCCAAAAAGGGACGAAAAAATTCCATATGATCTAACAAAATTCTAGTATTTTTTGCCATACATTTGCAATTCTATAAGCAAAATAGGAAATCAAACAATGAAAAATTATGGCTTAATGGAGTCATGCCAAGAATCAACCAAAAAAAAAAAAAAAAAACACAACAAAGCAAAAAAAAAAAGAAGCGAATGCTTGAACGATTTAGTGCCAAAAAAAGATCGCAAAAGAAGAACCCAAACCTAACTGTTGGGAATTCTTTAGCACCGTAGAAGTTGCTACTATCTTTGTGTGTTTGGTAGCTCTACGAAGTGTAGATGATAGTGTCTAGGTGTTGTTTGGATTTCTCTTATTTTATTATATACATATATATATTAAATATTATATATTAGTCTTAATATATATATATATATATATTGGTAATTTAGACAATCAATTATGGTTTTTAGAAATAAAGAAGAAGTTTAACAAACTTTTTGTAGGTTGATATTTGGGCTTTAAGACAGAATGTGGACACTAAATGTTGGGCTTTGAATAGAATGAATAGTATGATAGACTATGTTTGCAACCTGAACCCAATTTATTTGGCCTATTGTTAATTGTATTCACTTTTGTTTATGGGGTGATCAATATTTCGTTAATATAACAAATGTGGGCCTTTTATTTGGTCTAGTATTAGAAAGAATTGTTTAGTTAACTATCCAATAATTTAGGATTGTGGATGAATTAGATTTGAATTTGAATTCGATTTGAATTAAAATACTCAATATGAATTATAGAATTTTTATTTGATTGGACTATCTGATAGTTCAGATCCGTTTATAAATATTCAAAACCCAAAATATGTGTATATTAATAAAGATTTTAAAGTAAGCCTATACATTATACTAATTTAATAGATATAGACTAAGACATAGTGATTTTTTTCATTGGACCCACGGTGATTAGTTCATTGAATTTATATGAAAATATGCATTTGCCTGTAACTTATTTAATTTAGATTTTTTAATAGATGCATAATGTTAGAACAATATAGCAATTTACATTATTTGTTATATGGTGAGTAATTCTAATATACAATTGGATAAATATTGAGAGCTTCATTTCAATATATCAAACTGAAAAAATGTAAAATAATCTATACCGAAACTTTCTAATACTTATATATTGCAAAAAGGCTACATTAATTCATTGCATGAGGTTTGTAATACTTCATTAAAATCAACAAATCTATGTACATTATATATTAATGTATACATAAAAAATAGTACTAAATCCTAACATACATGTAGGTTCGAAAAGAGTCTTAACAAGAAAATAAATTCAAAGAGAGTGAATAGTCAAACAAACTCTAGAAATACATGGAAAGCTAACATCTCTCAATTTGATTAATCTAGTGTATGAAACAAGAAAACAGAAAAGCACTGATTGGAATAAATATTAAGGTGAACTTATGACAATAGTGCTGAGGATAAAATTCAGTTATTTATTGGATTGTTTTAATAGAATAGGGTTAATGAGCGTAAGTATGTTGAAGAACCAAATATGATTTTAGAGGCATCCATATGCAGATAGGTTTCTGCTTGTTCTTCGTGTTCCACTCATAGACACTTCCTTGATCTTCTTGTTTTTCTTCTTAGCTATCTATTTGTCTTCTTGAATTTTGTCAACCTATGATTTCTCATGAATTTAGAGTGCTTCTTGATTAAGTATTTGAATTTATGCTCTTCAATGCACACAGTTTGATATTCCTTAAGGAAGAGACTAATCATAGTACTCATGCCAAGTTTTTTCACTAGATGTTTGTCTAATAACAGTGAATGAACCCCTAGCTTCGGACTTCCATACATCTTGTTCATTCTTATGCTTTTTTCTCTATTTTATGGGGGCAAAGATGCTTCATCATAAGACTGACAACAAAGAGGATATAATATTATAGATGGAACTAAGTATTACAGGATGTGAAGGGCATATTTCTGAAGGTACCCAAAGCAAGTTAGTAGTTCTTGTGGGAAACCTAACTGTCTCAAGAGAAAGGTTGAATGATCTAATAGCCTCTGTCATAATCTACTTGTGTATTGTCAAAAAAAGTCTTACATCTTTCTTGCATAAAAGGCAGTAGATATAGAACACTAAAATCAAACTTAATACTTATAAACTAAAATTTATCCAGCATAGGTAATATATCAATACTAAAATCAGCCTAATTTACATAATAAGAATATCCAAACAAAAATTAAAAGAGAAGTTGCAGGTTATGATTTTTTAAACAAAATAAGGAAATATTCTACTATTAAGTCTTATAGAACATTAAAAAAGTCAATAAGCTATTATAGCCATATCCCACAGATAAATTGGACTGTGGTTATGCTTCATCTCTGTTCCTCCAGGTGCAAACATATGCACATAATATTTATGGTTATCATATTCAATCCACGGCGTTCTTTTTGCAGTCCTTTTGTTCACTTCATCAAAAATAGACATACATCTTTCTTGCCAAATTTCGTCATGTAAAAGAAAAACAGCAAGCTATGCATATTTTTTGGAACCAAAAGTTACTTTCACACATCCTGTGATTTGATTTTGATATTTCTTTTTAAGTTCAGTTGGCACCTAAGAGTCAATTTTTTGAAAAAATAGAATTCTAAAAACAATTAATATCTAATATGTTTTGCTTCTATATAGCAATATATTTTGTACCTTGTTCCAGTTAGAGATGCTATAGTCATTCCAATATATGTGAATTTGACAAAATTGAATAACTTCTCTTTGTCCCATTGCTCCATAAACTTGCATCATTGGTGATTCCAAATGCACTGCAAGTAAAAAAAATGAAATAAGAAATTTTAATATGAGCAAGAGGTAATGGATAATTACACATAATTCATCACTTTTTTTCTAACCTTCTTCTTCTCTTCGAAGAATGTTGATAGCTTGATAAATATTCCTTTGGTTGATTTGTATAGTCCAAGGGTACTGAACCTCTCTTTTTCTCAACATAAAAAATCGTACAATCAATTATATTTTGCCTTGTATGCTGTACTAAAATTGTATATCCATTTTCCAGCCTATGCTCTCTAACAAAACCAGCCCAACCATTTTCACTTTTTGCTCTCAGTCATTGAAGCCAACCAAGCTCTACTACCACATCTAATGCAGATTTTGTACTCCACAAAACTAGATAAAAATAATTTAAGCACGAATGGTATGTCTTGCATGAGTAATAAATTTTCATATAACATCCAAAAATATAAAATAAAGTAGACATAAAGTAATTTTATTTACCACATATAAGTTGTTTGTTTGATGCAGTAAGTAGAAGCTCATTCCTATAGGAAAATATAAAAATTGATAAGTACATTTATTAGAAAATAATTTTTTTTGGTGCCGAAGTACAATATGAGACTCTAGTGGACTATAGTTGAAATTTACCTGAAAAGTTCTCATTTGCAGGAGTCATTTCTATATAAGATAATAAGAAATGAACTTTCAGCATTTTATAGTAAATGAAAATATCTTAATCAGGACAACCTAAAATGTGGGGAAAAAATGTTTTGTTCAAGTTTAATTACCTGAATGTATTTCTTCAACATCAAGATCATCTTCTCTTCCTACTGTAACTTAAAAAAAAAAAAAAGGAAAAAATTCAGTTACTATATATATCAAAAATATATAATTGTAAGATAGTGGAAAATACTTCAAGCAGCAATCAAAATACCTTCAGCAGTTCTATGTATAAATGTTGAATCTAACCACCTTTCTACCTGCCGCATATCTCTCCATGATTCATGTGGAGAAAAGTTATAAAAAGTTTCGTAGAAATTTGCAAAAAAGGGTTCCATGGTGAAGGAATAGTGATGAACAATGTTGACCGAACAAATGACTGCTAAAATTTGCCACCTTCAGTACATTTTAGTTAGTAATTAGTTTCCACAATCTCACCACAACTATTTCTTGACTGAACTTTAATTTTCTCAACAAAGGCAGGAGAATCTAGTCTGCCAATTTCACACTGCATTTCATTTTTAATGAAGAAAATTGCATACGTTAGTACCTCGTTGAACTTACTTAAATATAAAAAAATTATACATGATTCAAATAAAATAAAATCGCTATTATCAAACTTGAAAAAAGACTGATTAATTATTAGTTAATATGAAAAAAAATGTCAAAATATGAACACACAAAAAAATATACAGGGAAAAAATTATGTAAATAAATGAATTATATCTGCATGCAAAGAAATTATAGTTTTTTTTCTTATCAAAGTGAAAAAAATTTATTAGTATATTTTTTGTTAAGATAAAACTCGATTACTAAACCAAATTCAATAAAAAAAAAATCTGAGAAAGAATACAGAAGACATACCTTGGAAAAACGAAAATACTTGGATCTTAAAATGCAGAGGAAGGAGTGCGATTGAATTTCAGAAGATGGAATGAGCAAATGTAAAAGTTTCTTTTTTGGTGAAAGATTGAAATGATTTTAAAAATGAGCAACTCAAAAGTCATATCTCTTCAAATATGCATATTTTAAAGGTTTCTTGCATGTAATGATTGTTTTGTTTTTTCTTCAGAAATCGTTTCCCAAAGAAGTTGCATCTTTTCGTGTGTCAGTATCCAAATAATATGAAATTACATTAAATGACATTAGGTAACAATTACAAGTAGTAATAAAAAATATAAATTTAAGAATTAGCTTAAATATTTATTAAAATTCAATTTATGAAATTTGTGAAGATTGGGCCTTATATGTAAAAATTGGTTTGGACCATTTGAATTTATAACTGAATTAGATCTACTATTGTCAACAAATTAGATTCGATCAAATAAGTTATATATGAATACGAATTTCATGATCAAATATCATATCGAAATATGACCTTATATCCTATAGGATTTTTGTTAATCTATATTACATTTAAATTCGATAGACATATGAAATTTGATAAAAAAGTCCAAGCCAATTTAATCTTTTTTGTTCTTTTTAAATATTTGAATACTAAAATCCTGTTTAACATTATAGTAATGTCTGAATGAACTATTATACATAATTATATTTGATATTTTATCAATATCTTTGTTATTTTTTAGGCAAAAAAATAAATTTTCATAACATAATATAGACGTTGATATAGATATTAGGTCAATATAATATACAAATTTTACGTTAAAGTCTTCATTAATATTATATATAAGAGTATTAATGTAATAAAAAATGACTAAAGTTTGGATTAAGATCTTTAACAAGTCGGATCATTTAATTATGTGTATAATTTATTTATTTCGGATGACAAATATTTATGATTGCATATAATCTATTGAAAATTTTAATCAAATAGAAATTATATAATTCAGATTGAATTCAGAATGGATTAAGTTTAAAGTTTGATCCGCTGACAATCCTAATTGGATTTACTACTATCCAATCCATAACAGAACAATTACAACCCAATATCTAAATTCGTATAATTGTAATTATAGGATCAAATGAGGATTCTGACAGTGAATCCGCTCTTTTGGATAGGTGACGAGGAGCCAGGTCCCACGGACCAGTAGGCTATGACTGCATTTTTGACGCTTTTGAGGTGAGCGTCTAGTTACTCTTTTGTTCTAGGAAGTATATGTTCCCTAAATGTTGAATTCCGTAATTGTTTGAATTCCTGGTTCGTTAGTATTCTTTGACTTGTTATCTTTCGTTTGCTTTGTATAACCCTGTGAGGGTCTAACCTCTCGAGTATTTGTTTTGTATACCCTGTGAGGGTCTACTACTCTGGTATTTAACTTGTATAAGCCTATTCATTATTTGGTGTACGCTCGTTTGGGTTGAACTTGTATCTGTTTTATAGCTGAATCCTGATTCTTGGATTTTGTGAATTGTCGTATTATTGTTGTTATCTGTTAATTATTTCGTATACCCCTGTGTGGGTTTACTTTCTTGATTTTTCCCTGAAATAGTTGAATGTTCCCATTCTGGCGCAATAAACTTTCATGTCTTATCTATTATCGATTAGTCTGAATTCGTTCTACTTATCGTTTGTTTGGCCGTATCGGCTTATTTGAATCTGTTTGGTATATGATTGATTCGCCTTGTCGGCATATCTGAACTATTCTGATTTCGTTTGTACAACATTGTTGGCATTTGTTATTATTTATTTTGTTATGTGGGATAAATTTTGGACTGTTGTTCCCAGCTATTGAGCTCGGGACGTGCTGTTAAGTTGATCCCAGCTGTTGAGCTCAGGATGTGCCATTAAATTGTTCCCAACTGTTATGCTCGGGACGTGCTGTTGTGTCAGGAATGACGGAATAAGAAGAATCTGATATGCATGATATGTTTTGGTTTATTTGGATTGCTTTATTTTTATTGTATTCTGATTGTCTATATTCTGCTCATGAAGCAATAAGGACGGTGTAGTTTCTTGTTCTAGATAGGGCTATTATCTGGACCGAACGAGCTGATTGTATTTCCTCCCGAACAGATTCGGTTGGGACGGAAAATTCCTCCCAAATTAATCCGGTTAAGACGATCCCGTGCCATTCGAGCCAACGATAACAACTCCCGAACTAGCACCTACCAATAACCTTGAATTTGATAATGCTTGTGTTCTGATTTATTCATGTCCGATTGCATTGTCTTGTTAGTTTATAATCTATTGAATTGTTTCCTCTTCAACAGAGTCCTTCACTAAGTCCTTTGGACTTACCCTCCCATTTTATCCTTGATCTTCTCAGACAGGATTAAGAGATGGACACGAACTTCTGGCTTGGACTAAAGGAACTATGTTTTGTAATAGAACAAGTGTTTATATGTGTATATAGGTTCACTTGAATGTTAAGCTTGACTTAGAGATGTTGCGATATGTAAGATTGAATTAATAAACCACAGTATGAATGTGTTATGTCAAATGTTATGGGATCATGTGTGGCATGTATATCGTACTTATGTTGAACCCGATTTAAGTTGAATCTTATTGCAGTCTTTGATATGCATTTGAATTTTCTAATGGGCCTATTAATTGTTTTCATGGGTTAAGATTTAAGTTTGAATTGGTGTCGTATCTCAGCTACAGAGGTGGTATCAGAGCCTAGGTTTGTTGATGACCTCGATATTGAATGTTATTGGGATTCGTATCAACCTTTTGTTTGGGTTAGTTTGAACCTGAATTTTTGGGTATAGTGTTTGATACCAGGAGGTAGGAGATTTCACTTGGGATGGCCGACTAGACTGTAATCTTTACTTCCAAAAATCGAGCACTGAACTCTAGAATTGAGCTTGAATTCTGAGTATTTTTGAGTATTTTAGGAAGCTTCCTTGTGATTTTGGGAAATTAAAGTTGAATTTGATCAGTTGATATTAGTGAGATGAGTTTGTGTACTACAGGATGTCTCTGGGATCTTATCATTTATCGTAGAATGATTAGGTTTGTGCATCTGTGAGTTTGATTTATTTCGTTTAATTTTTTCTCCTTCTCTAATTTTTGGAAGCTTGGAAGAGTTGAGAGAGTTGACGACATCACAAGAAAGTTCCAGTGTACCCGCTGCGCTTAGAACCAGACGACGGGGACAACCTTCTGGGCGAAGGGCAAATGACCAATAGGCTCCAAGGCGAGACCACATGCTTACCTATAACCCATGCTAGAAGAAGAGGTCTCGCAAACTCCTTCAGTTGGTTAGCCAACAGACCTTATGTATCAGAGGGGACGGATATTCAGGCAGTAGGGTCAACAACCTGGTGGATGAGTAGTTGTTAATGAGGTGGTTGAAGATCGGGCATTGGAATGGTTCCTACGTTTTCAACCCCCGAAGTTCTTAAAAGGCCTTGATGATGGAAAAATCGAAGAATGGATTGAGAGTTTAGAGAATATTTTTGTGATACTACACTATTCAGATGAGCAGAGGGTTCAATTTTGTAATGCACGATAATTTTATTTCATATTTAATTGATTACTTTACCTTATTTTATTTTATCTATTATTTAAATTAAAAAAATGTAACGCCTTAGAATATTTTTTAAAAAAATTAATCAATTATTTTATCCTATGTTGTTTTATTTTTGCTTAGTCTTGATTTCTTATTATATCAGTTGGTAAAGTAATATATATATATATATATATAGATGTATTTTTTTTTTCTCTTACATTAGATTTACCTCTATATTTAATAGTAAGAATTAATATTTAAGGCCATAAATATTTATATATATATATTAGATATCGTAATTCTTGAGAAAAAGTTATAATTTTTCAGAAACTAGTATTATATTATTACTAGGAATTAGTAATTGAGACCTTAGGAATTTATAATAGAGTGGTCAGATTTATTATAGGGTTATCCTATTCCTAGGAGATTTATAATTAGATTTCCAATTGTAGTTAACCACTTATCCTACACAAGATATTAGACCTACACCCTAAAACCCTAGACACACATTCATTTTTTTTTTAAAGAAAAAGAAAAGAATAGAAGAGAGAAATAGAGAAGAGGAACGAAAAAGGAAGAAAGGAAAAAGTGAGAAGAAAAGCCTTCATCATCCATAAAGAGAAAACCACATAGAGTTTGGCCAAGGTATGGTTTCTAGACTTCTTTTTCTAAGAATTCTTCTTTGATTTGAGGAACCCATTTCATCTACTCTCAATTCTAATTTTTGTTATTTGTCTTGATTTTATTACCAAAAAAAAGTATTCTCTAATTAGGTAGATTTTGGCATCCCATTCCAGTAATATAGTGTTGTAAAAAAAAGAGGTGGGGAACCAAAAGAGGAGATAATTTACTCTGTAATTTTCAATTGCCGTGGGTCACGTGAACCAAGAAGGGGCTGATGTTATTTTGATGTTTGAGAGTGAATTTATCATCTTCCATGGGCTACCTTTATTTACTGTTATTACCATGTTGCAGGAGAACTAAGTTGCTACTATCTGGGTCTGTGGTAAAAATTATATGTGTTATGTCCATATGTATATATGTATGTATGAAGAACATAGAACCGTAAAGTAAGAGAAAATGCATTCAATTTATTCATCTTCTAGTAATAAGCCGCAATTGTTGATCGAAAAGTTTATTTTGACTATGAAAGGCCAATTTTGAATTGGGGAATGGGTGTATATATATGGAGGACCCATAATTCAGAAAGAAGAGAAAAAGGTATTCAATTTCTCCATCTTCCAATAATAAGCAGTAATTGTTGACTGGAAAGATTATTTTGACTATGAAAGGCTAATTTTGAATTGAGGATTGGGTATATATATATGTGTGTGTGTGTGTGTGTGTGTGTGTGTGTGCAATACATGATATATATATGTAATTAGTGGGACATTTAGGATTTAATTAGTATTGAAATCTAGAATTCATTGAAAACAATCTCTTACTTATATTTTGGAATTTTGAATAGGATTTAAACGTGAAATACATGTAGTAAAATGATTTAGTATCAAATAGGACTGTTGGGTTCAAGGTACTACAGGTTTACAGTAACCAGGCTAGTTCTGAGTAAATTTTATCTTGTTAATCAGCTAAGCTGGTGATGATGTGCTTGTTAAATGAATAAGGTGACTTAACTATTTATTCGATTGACACTGAGATAGGATTGGATTGACTTCTAGGACCAATCTTAAAGGTAAGTGCCGAAACCTATAACCATTATATATTGTTACTTTTCAAATCCCAGAAGGATATATGTATAGTAATACATGCCAAAACTTCTTTTCAATATACACTGCACCATATATGTATTCCACTGTGCACAAAAAGAAATATTTTTTCTTGTTTTATTTCTAGATAAAAGAAAACATATGCTTTTGTGACTTTTTAATGCTTTTAGATTAGCAATTAAATTCGATGATCAACTGATTACTATTACTATTACTGCTACTGTTACTGTTACCGCTACTGTTACTATTACTGTTAGTTGGATCCAACTTGGTCTGGGTGTTCGAGGGACTTCATTAGGCAGCAGTGGGCTAGCCAGTTGAATACCAAGCCCCTATGGCCTAATCCTCCCAGTGCACAACAGAAGCCGTTTGTGGCTAAGGTGGGTTGTAGGAATTCCTGGGGATGCTCGGGCATTATTTTGGTAAGGTCGCACCTTGCATGGAGCGATAAGGGATTGTTACGGTGGGAGCCATAAGGTTGACTAGCTACAGCAAATACTGTCTGATCATCGCATTTAAGTTGTTAGTCTAGGAAATCATTTATTAAACTCTTGACTTGTTATTGCATGACTGTTTATAAAATTCTTAACTGGTTAATGCTTGTCCGTTTATAAAACTCTAGACTTATTACTGCTTGACTGTTTGAAAAAAAAATTCCACTTATGTTTTCTCAAATAGTTTTACTGTACAAATGATTTTTAACTCATGGACTCACATTACACACATTTGGCACTCACTAAGTTATTTGCTCATACTCATTTTCTTCTTTAACTTCCTTCTGACAGACCTAGATCCTAGTTCTAGTAAGGAGGTGGACCTTGCTTTTGATGAGAACTGAGATTGAAGGTTTTCTTTTGTGATGAGGACTTTGCAATAGCTTTAGTTTTATTGCCGTGTTGACAAATTAGTTTTTCTCCTTTAATGATCTTTTAGTTAAGGGAAGAATATTGGGCATTTTGAGTTTTTCTATTACTAGAGTTATTTGGATTATTTCGAATCTTGGTGTTTTTTTCCTATTTAAGATTATAATTTGGATAGGTAATACTGTTTGGTTGGGATTGAGTTTCACGCCTCGAGACTAGGCTATATGGTTAGATTTTGGGGCATGATAGATTTGCCACATTTTTTCTAGAAGGTTCCACCCGAAGTTGGTGGAAGATGATTGATTAAAGGTGGACGGTTGAAGGAACCCACCAAACTTGGGAGAATTTCACCTAAGACTTCATGAATAAGTTTGTGCCATAAGTGGTGAAGCAAGCAAGGGAAAGAGAGTTGATAGACCTTATTCAAGGAGCACAATTTGTTAGTTAATACGAGGCTACTTTTAGCTGACTGATACAATATGCTCCCTACATACAAGATGATGAAGGTCGATAGATTCGATGGTTTGTGCAAGGGTTGCGGCCGAAACTGAGAAGGGGTTTGGCCACTTTTGATATGCCGAACTTCAATCAAGCAGTAAGCAAAGCACTATAACTTAAGTCAAAACTGCAGGAAATCCAAAAAATTGAGGACAGGAGCCAAAATGGGAAAATGCACCCCAATGGATAGAGTAATATCGAAAGAAAGCAGCCGCAGCTATAGGTTGGAAGTATTATCCAACGAGCCCTTTAGTCTGGTTTGACGGCAAATTTAGCTCAAGAAATGGCATGAAAATAATGTGGATTCTGTGGGGGATTTAACTATGAGGAGCCTAAATGTTGGAAGAAACAAGTTAAATATATAGGTTGTGGTAGCGGATAGCACTTCCTGAGGGATTGCGCCAAAAAGAAAAACCCAGCACTTGCAAGGAAAGGAAAACAGGTGGCAGGAGCTAGAGGGAAACATAAAGTATAAGCTCGTGCCTATGCTTTGATAAGAGAAGATGCACCAGATCCTAACGAGATGGTAGAAGGTATGGTTTCTATCTCTGGAATCGATGATAATACCTTATATGATCCTGGTGCTTTACATTCTTTCATATTTGTCTCATTTCCTCAAAAACTAAATATGCAACCTAAGACTATGTTTATCAGAAAAAAGTTCAAACACCCTTACAAATAGGTTAATAATAGACACCAGGTATCGGGATTGCCTAGTTATGATCAGGGACAGGGTATATTTAGTCAATCTCATACAAATGCGTATCCAAGGGTATGACTTGATACTTTGACTGGATTGGCTATGTAGTCATCAGGCACAGGTGAACTGCTACACCAAGTGCATTACACTTGGAGATAAGATACCAATGCCAACACGCCATTCTGCAGATAACGCTTCCCCAATACTAATCATGTCTACGGTAGAAGACAGAAATATTTTAAGGAAAGACGGACAAGGATTCTTGGAGTATCTCATCAACAAACCTCGAGACACAATTTAAAATCGAGAAAGTGGAATTAGTAGCAGAGTACCCGAAGGTAGTTTTGGAAGAATTGAGCTCATTACCCCTTACCTCTAGTAGAAGAATTGTTTGCCCTTCTACAGGAATCAAGAATCTTCTCGAAGTTGGATTATAGATAGGGGTACTACCAGTTGAGGACTAGAGAAGACCACGTAAAGCATTTACGTATGGTTCTCGAAGCCTTGAGAGAGCATAAATTGTATGCAAAATCTAGTAAGTGTGGATTTTGGATACAGAAAGTGATTTTTCTTGGGTACACTCTCATATCCCAGAATGGGATAGAGATAGAGGCGATAGTCAATTGGAAGGAACCAAAAGACGTGACAAAAGTCCATAGTTTCCTGGGTCTTTCCGCATATTATCGAAGATTTGTGTAAGACCTTTCTAAAATAGCTGGCCCATTGACTAAATTAACTCAGAAAGATCAACCATTCGACTGGGGTGAGGATCTGAACATGAGACAATACTGATGGATGGAATTTTTAGAAGACTACAATTTTTCCATCACCTATCACCCTGGAAAGTATATGTAGTGGCCAATACCTTGAGCCGAAGGGCTGGGATAACTCACTTACTAGAGGCAGAAGCATCGAGAAGCCTAAGAACGGGTGACGTGCTGAAATTTCAACAGTAAGCTTGGATGGCAGAAAGTGCAGCCGAATTATATGATAGCATTCGATGAGTCTAAGCCAGTAAAGTGGATATTGAAACAGAATGAGGGTTGGAAGTTCTGCAAAGTCTGAGTTCAATACCGATAGCCAAGGTATTCTTTTGTTCCGTAAGAAAATATGTGTGCTGGAAGAAATGAAAGAGAGATTGTTAAATGAGACACACAAGATAAGATAAGATATATGATACATTCGAGAGGTACGAAGATGTATCAGGTTTTGAAGATGTAACTCTGGCGGAACGGAATGAAAAGAGATGTTGCAGATTATGTGCGAAAATATTTGACCTACCAGCTAGTGGAAGCAGGGCATCAGTGGCCGGAGGGTTGGTACAACCGATTCCAATCCCTGATTGCAAATGTGAGCAGGTCACTGTGGACTTTATAACAGGTCTACCAACAACCCGATGAAGATATGTCAGCATCTGGGTAATAGTGGACCGATTGACCAAATCTGCTCATTTTCTACAAGTCGGAATAGTACTCAGGTGAGAACCTAGGGACCAGATTCTTTTAAAGGAAAGAGATTATAACACCCCTAGAAATTATATGATTGGTGGAATTTCCTCAAATTTATTTATTTAATTATTTTTGAAAGTTTTTAGGTCAAATTGCAATTTGAGAAAACTTTATTGACCAACATTTGAAAGTCTTTTGGGTCAAAGTGAGATTATTTTTGGTCAAATGGGTGAATGTGAGGCACTAATATAGTTAGGGGCTCAATTGGAAGATGGAAGAACTTTGGAGGACTTGATTGGAGATTGGGTAGAAGTTCTGGGGATCAAAATTGAATTTTAGAAAATACCCCTTTTATATAGTATTTTTCCCCCTAGAATTTTCTTCATTTCTGCATGCACCCCCCGTCAACCCCTTTTGGCGACTTCTCCGGTGAACGGTGAAACCCAACAAATTAAATATCAATCTCTTCCTCTCAACTAAGGAACACAATGGTACTAAGCTTGATGCGAAACCACCAGTGAATCGCCAGGAAATTAAAGCTGAAGGTGAGCTCGCGGCAGAGGTAGTGGTCGCGACATCATCGGCGACTAAAGCTTGGATTGGAGTATTGGGTTTTGTTGGGCTCAGGTCAAGGATCATGTTGATGATTTTAATTTTAAAAACGGGCCACCAGAGTGAGCAAAATTGAAGAAAAATAGAC
The DNA here is from genome assembly GCA_018894105.1 of Jacaranda mimosifolia. Lineage (NCBI taxonomy): Eukaryota > Viridiplantae > Streptophyta > Magnoliopsida > Lamiales > Bignoniaceae > Jacaranda > Jacaranda mimosifolia. The sequence goes on along the minus strand of CM032132.1, from coordinate 31,169,287 downwards.
GGGGCGGCAAACGGCAGTGCTGTGGTGTTTTGGCCCAATTGAACGTATTCCAGGTAGCAAAGCTTGAAATTGACTAGGGTGTCTTGTTGGTTAAGCTGAAAGGTATCGATCGGTGGTGTGTTGGCTATTTCTGACAACGGCAAATGGCGGCATGACAATGATGTTGAGGCAGATTCTTCAACTCATCACGACGATCATGGTGGTTTAATTGGTTCATGATTTTGGAGTCTCGATAAGGATATCTTGGGTGATGACCAAAATTGGAGTTAAGCTTTGTACCATTTATTTTTACCGAATCTTGTACTATGTTAAGAGATGAAAGGATTTAATATGGGTTATGGATGTACGGACCATGCATGTGCGATTGTATGCATTAGTGGGCTTGAATTTGTATTATTATATGATAACTTTAGGATAATGGAGTTAATTAAGAGATTAAACCCCAATTTTGTGGATTTGAGACCTAAGTGATGAATTGGGTTATTATGTTGGATGGACTATTATTAATCAATTTTGTGTAACGTTGCAAGGTTAATTATGTAATTAAAGACCTGATTATATTCCTGTATTACCGGCGTATTTGGCACGTTTCGTAACGATGATATCGATTGAACCCTAACTACTGTATTAATCATGTAATTATTAATTTTAGGTTATTATTCGTATAATTATAATTATAGGATCGAATGAGGATTCTAACAGTGAACCCGCTCTTTTGGATAGGTGACGAGGAGCTGGGTCCCCCGGACCAGTAGGCTGTGACTGCATTTCTGAGGCTTTTGAGGTGAGGGTCTGGTTACTCTTTTATTCTGGGAAGTGTATGTTCCCTAAACATTGAATTCTGTAATTGTTTGAATTCATGGTTTGTTAGTATTCTTTGACTTGTTATCTATCATTTGCTTTGTATAACCTTATGAAGGTCTAACCTCTTAGGTATTTGTTTTGTATGCCCTGAGAGGGTCTATCGCTATGGTATTTGACTTGTATAAGCCCATTCATTATTTGGTATACCCCCATGTGGGTTGAACTTGTATCTATTTTATAGTTGAATCCTGATTCTTGGATTTCGTGAATTGTCGTATTCTTGTTGTTATCTGTTAATTGTTTCGTACACCCATGTACAGGTTTACTTTCTTGATTTTGCCCTAAAATATTTGAACATTCCCGTTCTAGCGCCATGTACTTTCGTGTCTTATCTATTATCGATCAATTTGAATTCATTCTACTTATCGCTTATTTGGCCTTATCGGCTAATCTGAATCTGTTTGGTATATGATTGATTCGCCTTGTTGGCAGATTTGAACCATTTTGTATTTCGTTTCTATGGCCTTGTTGGCATTTGTTATTGTTTGTTTTGTTATATAGGACAAATTTTGGACTGTTATTCGTAGTTGTTGAGCTCGGGACGTGCCATTAAGTTGATCTCAGCTGTTATACTCGGGACATGCTATTATGCTCGGGAATGACGGAATAAGGTGAATCTAATATACATGATATATGTTAGCTTATTTGGATTGCTTTATTTTGATTGTATTCCGATTGTTTGTATTATGCTAATGGAGCAATAAGGACGGTGTAGTTTCTTGGTCTAGATCGTGTTGTTGTCCGAGCCAAATGAGCCGACTACATTTCCTCCCAAACTGATTCTTGAGACGGATAATTCCTTTCGGACTAATCCGGTTGAGACGATCCTAGGATGTTCGAGCTGGCGATAACAACTCCCGAACTAGCACCTACCAATAACCTTGAATTTGATAATGCTTGTGTTCTTATACATTCATGTTTGATTGTATTTTCTTGTAGTTTATGATCTCTTGAATTTTTTCCTCTTCAACAAAGTCCTGATCTAATACTAAATACTATCCCTCACTAAGTCCTTCGAACTTACCTTCCCATTTTATACTTGATCTTCTCAGACAGGATTAAGAGATGGACACGGACTTCTGGCTTGGACTAAAAGAACTATGTTTTGTAATAGAACAAGTGTTTATATGTATATCTTGACTTAGAGATGCTGCGATATGTAAGATTGAATTAATAATTTGCAGTGTGAATGTGTTATGTTGAATGTTAGGGGTCATGTGTGGCACGTATATAGTACTTATGTTGAGGTCGGTTTAAGTTGAAGCTTGTTGCTATCTCTGATATGCATTTGAATTTTCTTATGTGCCTATTGATTGTTTTTATGGGTTAAGATTTAAGTCTAAATTGGTGTGGCATCTAGCTTAGGGGTTTTTCCAAGAGAGGGTGCTACAAAAAAAGTCCTTAGAGGACTATAGTGTATTAAGTACATTTGCTATAATTGTTCATGACAAACTACAAAGCCTATTTATAATACACAATATATTGCATTAGTTCAGTTCTGTGAGATCTGGCAGCAAAAGAAAACAAGTTGTGTAGCCTATCAGGATGGCTTTAATCCAACTTTTTCAAAAAAAAAAAAAAAAAAGTGTAGTTTCATTTTCATTGAGAAGATGTTACTGAGCTTCCTTGACCTCTTCCTAAAGACTCTCCTATTCAAAAGACAAGTTTTAGTAAAGCAATATTTTCTAGCATGGAAGTAAAGAGGAAAAGAACAATATAAGATAAGTATGAAGGAAACCTGAACACCTCTTTCTTAGTTTTGCAAGTGGTTCATCAAGGTCTAAATCATATTCTAGAGAAAAATTCATTAGAATAGCAACAATCAATAACAATTATGTAATTTAGATGGTATACACATCTGTATTGGGATGTAATGCATAATCTATACCTTCAGTAAATAGTCTTTTCATGCTCCTAAACTTTGTAGGGATAAGCACATCAATAACATTTTTGGGAACCTTAGCAAGGTCACTGGCTGCTATATTTACACCGTCTTCCTTAAACTCAAACATATTTAAGACAGTATATTGTGCATGCAATCCATCTTGGCGTGATTTGTAACTCCTTTTCAGCTTCACCAGAAAAATAGTCTACTCTGCTGACTTGTTTGTCATTTCAATAGAAGGTGCATTACCCTATTGCAATGAATTTTCATTATAAAACTTTATAGGAAGCAAACACAAACATTACTTTAATGCAAATAACTAACCGCCAAATGCATTTCCATTGCCATGAATGAATTCATTTGCATTATTTTCACAGCATCATCTCCAAATGCAGTCGCTTCCAATGAACCAATTTCATCAAAGATAATAACAATTGCCATCTCTCGAAATTGAAAAAGTTTTTATTATATGATTTGTTTCTTATTCTCTAAAATTTGAAAGAAAACATTAAGTGTTTTGAATATGATCACAGACCTTGGCCTAGCAACATTCCTTTCTTACATTTCTGACAGTCAATTGTCCAGTTGAACTCTGCAGTATATGAAGAATGGCATTTTTTGCATGCCATGTAAAAGAACTTCTGATTCAAATTGCAAATTTGAATGGTCACTTTCAACAAAAAAATTTCAATCTACATTAAATAGATATGCTTATTCTGTCATTACAGATGTTTAAAAATATGATCCATAATATGCTATCATATATATAGTCATATATTTATGTATTATAACATATATAAATGAAGGGTAATATACCCACATCTTCCATATGGACTACATCTACAACAGTGTGGAACTTTGTGGCTGCCTATACAGATGTCTACCTCTGTTTGATCATCAGCTCAATTTCAATCACAGCATCAACAATTATCTTTAAGTTATTTTCTCTCATGTTCCATTAATGAAAATGGTGTCAGATAAGTAGTGTTATACATTAAATATTCTAAACATACAGAATGTAAATAATATTCCAGTACTGTTCACAAAGTTACCATGTTTTTAACTTCTGAGTTTCCGGTATTGCTGGATCAACATTGATTGTTGTGTTAAGCATATAAGCAAGCGATACTCCTGTGTTTAAGACTTAAAATTAGCAACACGTTTTTTGAGACAATTCAAGTTAAATAGTATATTTAAGCAAATATAAATTGTATATTAAATAATAAGATCAAAATAATACAAAATAGTAAAATCTAAAAGATATCTTCTAATCGTAATGTGAAGAAACATTCAAGTTTTTTGCAGCTATTATCTACATAGCTTCCACAGATAGGGATGGAACCCGCGGGGAATGGGGCGGGGAGCTACTCCCCCATCCCCGTCCCCGTCCCCGTCCCCATCCCCATCCCCATCCCCATCCCCATCCCCATCGTGGGGAAGTTTTGCCCCCTATCCCCCTTCCCCAAATCCCTATGGATCCCCAAAATAATTAGTAAACATTTTTTTGTGTGTGCATAAAATAGGCTAAAAAATAACTAGGTCTCAATTAATATATTTTATTAATTTATATTTTATGATTAACAAATTCTTATAAATTATATGAAATTACTAAAAAAATATAAAAAAAATAGTATATATATACAAAATAGTATGTATGAAATATATATGTATATATATTAAGGGTATTTTAGTTAATATGACGGGGTCGGGGACTTCGCAGGGCGGGGAATATGATCCCCATCTCCATCCCTGTCCCCATTCCCGAATTAGCTTCAGGGGGAGTTTCATCCATATCCCTATCCTCGTAGGGAAAAATTCCCTAAATTCAGGGATACTTGCGCGAACCCTAAAATTGGGGAATTTTTTGCCATCCCTATCCACATATGACATTATTGCTTGACCCTCTGCCACCGCAATATTACTCCATAGGGTAATATCAGAGGCTTTCTTCTATTAATTATATGAAAATTATCACACAACAATAAAGTCTTATAGAAATGTAAAAATTTCTTGAGTCAAAGAATAATTATTAATGTGAACATAACAAGGTTAACTTACTCATAATTCATGATGCCAAATTCATGAATAATGTATGATTTTAAAACTTCCAATAGTTCACTGGTCAAACTTTTTAATAACTATTGCAAGAATTTATGTCATAAATAAAATCAAATTATTTATTGGATACATGAAAGAACAGATCGCATATAATAAAAAAAAGGTTGCAAGCCTTACCAACAGATCTCCTTTGGTTAGAAGCAAGAATTGCAGAAATTTTAGCATTATTAGGCACCAGAACAGATAAGGGTATAACATTGTCCAAAACTTTCGTAATGACATTGTGAACGGTTGAGTATCCACTGGTATTTATTCCCATAAGTTTCAAAATCAAGATTTTCTTCAATCACACGTGCATTTGAAATTATATAAGTATCCATCAAGGAAAGTGTCCTCTCAAACTGATTGATGTCTATATCAAAGATCGTAGCAAGTACTTTAGTCCCCTGTATGATAAGTAAAAATAGAAAAGAACATTTTATTGCGTTATATACTTTTGCACAAAGAACACAAAACAAATTCAGTTTGTTATAAAAATAAAAATACTAACAGATTCATCAACTAAAGTTACACGTTAATATCTACGTGGATTCTGAATAGCTTATCTAGGAGAAGTTTTGGATTCAACAAGAACCTTAACACTCCAGTTTTTAATTTCAAGAGTAATCTCCTTGATTAAGATCAGTTGTTGTGCCATGACGTTCTACATGAAAATTAAAAATAACATTAAAAATCAATAAATAAACACCTATAATAGACAATACAACTAAGCATGTAGTCAAAACAGTTTTCATTGGAGAATAGTACCATAGTATAGTAAATGCTAAAATAAAATACAATCAAATAGGTAAAAGCAATGTATAAAAGCAAAACATCTTTCCATCAATTGACATATCTCTTTACACACAATATTCCTTGTGTATTGTTGACAACTAACATCATGATACGTAGGTTCAATCAGAATTTTCACAGAACATGCTCGCTTTGCTCTTGATAATGCAACATATAACTGTCCATGAGAGAACACTGGTTGTGGTAAATAAATGCCAACACAATCAAGAGTTTGTCCTTAAGCTTTATTAATTGTCATTGCAAAGCAAGGTTTGATTGAAAATTAAAATCGCTTGAAAGCAATTGGACATTTTTCTTTATATATGCACTCTAATGATATTCGTGGAATAAACACAAGCTTGTCTTTATGATCTCATGTTGCTATTTCTGCTTCTATGTAATTCTCTCCAAGCATTCGACAAATCAACCTAGTGCCATTTGAAAGACTTCAATACGATTTCTATTCCTTAGCAACATAACAGGACGATTTTTTTTTGAAGATTAAATTATGTGGAGGAAGATTACTTGACATAACACTACAAAAAAAAAATCCTCATATTGACCTTGATCATTTAGATTGATAGCTTTATTGAAGCTAGTGTATTATTTAGATACACCAGGTAACTTTTCAATCAGAATATTATTTATCTCTAACATACTTTTCATTTTTAGGAGTCAAAATTGCTTTATTACTAAATCATATGCATCATAAGAATGCAAAGAAATTAAAGGAAAAATATAATGAATCAATTGTTCAATGGATGTCTGACGATCAACGAATGGCAAAAAAATATTATCTGGTACAAAAATGTTATCATCTAACACAAAAGGTTCCATTCCATTACCAACTCTCAACAAAAATTCTGTGAACTCAAGACCATCTCTTGCACAAATATTCTCATGCAAATTAAATTTTAATAATTGTGGCCAAATGTGCAAAGCAACAAAACTTGCATTTATCATGTGTGATTTTGTGCCAAAAAGCACTATAGGTAATGTTTGATGAAAATCTCCACCAAAAACTACCACTTTTCCACCAAATAACTTGGATTGTTCATCTGTAATTTCTCTCAACAATCTATCAAATGATTCAATAATCTTCCAATTTGCCATTGAAGCTTCATCCCAAATTATCAATTTACACAAACGAATCATTTTGGCAATACTTGATTGCTTACTTATTTTTGCCTCTGAATTTTGATCAATTTCAATTGGCAATTTAAACCTAGAATGAGCACTTCTGTCTCCAGGTAACAAAGAAGCTGCAACTCCAAAGGTTGCTACAGCTAAAGCTATGTGTCCTTTTGACCTTACATATGCAAGCAATACTCTATGCAAGAACGTTTTCCCAGTACCTCTAGGTCCATCAATAAAAAAGAAGCCACATTCGTTAAAAATAATTTTATGTATAATTGCATCAAAAGCCTTTTTTTGTTGTTGGTTTAACCTTTCTATTGAAGCTAAATCATCTAAAGGCACAACAATGCTTCTTTCATAAGCAAGTTCTTTAGAAAAACGTTCTTCTTCACTTAACCTTTGTAGATTAGATGACAGAAAATTCATGAACAGATTTACCCATGCATATAAGAAAATCATCAACACTATTCAAAGTTTTCCTCTCAAGATCAATTTGTGATATATTTTGATTTCGTGAGTAATCATAAAAAAGAACATCAAAGAACTTCACAAATAATCCTTTAGGATTAGGAGGAGGACTATACACCGATAAAATAGCAAACAATTTCCTAATAGCTGAAGGCATATGAAAATGGGATGCTTCTTCTAAACATTGATCAGCATAAAAATGAGATTCTAAATATCCTCTATGGAGTGCTGAAATTCTAAAAGAATCAAACAATTGATTATTGAACGAAAGCAAATCTTGAAAAGATGTAGGTGCTCTAACGTTCAACAAAAGAATTTTCAAATAATAACGTTCGCCCTCAGTAGGATCCACAACTGCAACTCTACATGTAACTATTTTTTTCTTATGTGGCTTCCATCTTCTATCTTTTTGTTCCCAAATAAAATATTCTGAAAATTCTCTGTATAAAAGTTGTAATCTCTTAGCATCAACATTATTAGCATTCATCGAAAAGAATTCAGTTAGCATCGTTCTACCAACAAAAGGATTCATTATTACTTCATTTAGAGGTCTTTTTCGGCTAAAGCTAACAAATTGTTGATTTGGTAAATGAATTGGCAAAATAATGACAGGTGGATATATTTTTGTCATATCAAATGAAAAAATTCGCCACAATCCTTCAGCTGCTAAAATCCAGCGACCTCTTTGAAATTCATTAATTTCATCTATATTATTCACACAAAAACTTATCAACTATGTTATAACAAATCCTATCATGACCTTTGTATATGTATTTATATAAATATTTCACAAGTTTAAAATTTGTACAAACTTTAACATTTATATGACAATCAAACTTTGTAAGTAAATAAGGATAATATGGAAACACAAACCTATTATCTAAATATGCATTCCGCACAAAAATTTTCCTACCATCATTATGCCTTTTATGGTTTGAATGTGATGCTCTCCCATGATTGGTTACATCACAAAAATCTTTTGGGTATTTATTTTTACAAGATCCATCTTTCATGCAAACATTTTTTAGGTTAGCAATACCACATGGTCTATGCATCATATAAGAGACAACATATGAACGTAACAATGAAGAAGAATCATCTGGCAATTCAACTGAGATTATTGAATCATAAAATTCAGGAGAACTCAATTTATGATGCTCTTTAAAAATAATTATCCAATCTGCATAGGGCAATCCTCTTTTTTGATACTCTAGTACATATACATATGCTGCAGTATCTCCAAAGATTTTTTTCTCACAATTTCATCTTTGAGCTCTTCATGTTTTGCTTTAAATACTCGAGCAACTAAATCTGGCTTATCATGTGCACTTTCTGTTGGTAAAAGCTAAGATGTTATTTCTTTCCAAGTAGGATTACATGTCATTGTAATAAAAAGATCAAGATTCTCAAATCTCTGCACTAATGTCATTGCATTTACATTCCTTTTCATCATATCCCTTGGCCCACCAATGAACGATGAAGGCAACAATATTCATTGTCCGATCTTATTAGGTTCATTGATTCGATCAACAACTAAAGTATCAACTATCCCTTGAAGAGTCTAGGCTCGTGCATCCATTTGTTTCTATTCTGTTCTATAATAGTCTAACCTTTGTGTTTCAATTTTGATGTATGAATCAATAGCATATTGTTGACCTAATCTCCCCGAATGCAAAATACAAGATTCCTCTCCACGTCGAATTTGATACCGGTAACATGTGTATTCTCAACATGAGACATTTGTTCTCTTTTTTTTTATTTTGAACATACATTGTAAAATTGTTATAACATTTAATAAAAAATTAGAAAATAATTCATTTTCTTATATTTAATAAATGTAATAGATTATATTCTAAGTTAAATAAATATCTTCATGTTCAAAATGTAATAAATTAGTGGATGATTGACCAACAGCAGACAAAATAACATTTTGGCCATACAATGCCACTGCTTTCCTTTGTCTTGTTTGGCAAGCACGCTCTATTTTTGCATGCCACCCAAGCTCACCATAGGGAAATAACAATAGATATTGTAATGGGTTATAACACCCATAATGGTATAAAATTGGATGTGATTAGTTATTTGAACAATAAATACGAAGTTTAAATTATTTCCATTAATCTATAAATTCAATTATTTAAGTGGACTAATGTGCAATGGAGAAGCACATAAGATTATTAAATTAAACATACCTGTTGTATCATTCACAACTTCTTTAGCGATCACAATATTGGATAAATTTATTGATGAAATATGTTCTGAGGATATAGTTCTGATAGTTCCATTAAAGGTATCTGCTGCATTATTTACAGCAATTTCATGAATTAGAATATTTGAGGATTCACCATTAGTATCATGATTAAGAGATACATATTCAGTTCCTGAGATGATAGTTCCATTAGAGTTATTTACTGCAACATTGCAGCATTTTCATCAACTGAAATATTTGAGAATTCAACATGACTATTATGATTAGAAGACATAAAGTCAGTTGTTGGAGCGATGGAAGTTTGTTCATTTGTTAAAAGAAGTCCAGGACCTGCTTCAATAGTACTCCTTGATGTTGATTCATTTGTATTTAACAAAACGACTTTATCTATAGTAGTAACGCAACTCCTATATTTCTCCCATTGTCTTTGAAGGAAGAGTGCCTTCTCTTCTTTAGACATTGATTTATGATCAAATATAGCCCTTTCCTTGCGCACTTTTTGCCTTTTCTCATCACTCTCCATAGCTAATGGCAAAGCACATATAAAAATCCTAAAGTTTTAAATAAGCAAAGAAGAAAATCAAACAAGTTCAATAGAACAAAAACTATTATGTCCTAACACTAACACAACTCTACATACAAAAAACTACCTTAAATAACAAATCTTATTACAGCATACATAGCTACAAAAAATTTAAATATAAATACAAAGAGCCAAACCAATAGAATATTAAAACAAAATAATCGTAACCAATACAACAAAAGAAAAATTATGATGCCTTAACAAGATTTCTAAAAAAGTTGAATAAAATGCAAAATTATTTACCTATCTTAAAAATAAATACAGATACAAAAAGCTCACAATAAATAACAGAATAATTAACACACAGAAAACCACAAACAAACAAAAAAAAACAAGCAAATGCCCAAAATAGAAGCTAACTCAAAAAGAAACATCTTCTAGATTCAAAATAAACAAAAGTACATATAAATATCATTCATAAAATTACCTTAAGAAGCACAAATTCTTTTCACACGGCAAAAGAAGCGGAACACAGTCTCTACATTTTTAAGGAAATTAAGGAAATTAAATCCAACAACCATAAAGCAAACAAGAAAAAAAAAACAAAAATACACAATCGAACAAGAAACATATAAACAATTCATCAGTTATTACTTAATTGCAGACCTATACAGCAACAAACTTTAGAAAATAAAACAAACAAAATCTTGCCTAAGCAACACCAAATAACAATCTGCTAAACTTTTCAATAACTATACATTTGAAGACTATAATTATTAAACTATACAACTGCCATAAAGCCACAAAGAAGAATTTTCTTTGCATTCCAAACAGCAAAACTCAAGTGAAAAAAACTATACTATAATATCTTAATATTGAAGCTAACAACCTAAAAACAGAAACTCAAAACACCACAAAAAAATGATTGCTACAAAAGAGTTCCCAAACACTAAACTCTATAGCTTACTTACAAAACAACATAAAAAGTTGCTGAAAAGTTTCTACAAAGAAACAAGAAGAAAGAGCGAAAAATTATAAAAAGCAAAAAATAACAACAACACATGGATGAGGCACATTTTCTTCCAACATTCCAAGCAACAATCATCAAAATCATAAAAATTAATAGCAGCTAAACAAAAGATATTTTTTATTATCATTTGCTACAAAATAGGATTAAATTATTTCAAAGACATCAATAAAAGAAAATTTAAATAACTTTAACTGGAAGAGCAAAATCTTTCCACAATATTTGTAAAATCCAGCATAAAAAAAGGGTAAATAGCAGACAACTCCCCAATGTATAGGGTCATTTGCACTTTTGCCTCCCCAACCATTGCAAGTGTGCGGAACGATTACCCAACATTTGCTCATTGTACTTAAATACCCCATGTTTCAACTTTCCGGCAGCATATTTAAAAGTTGTTGCACTTTGCCCCCTGACGTTTTAAAATATATATATATTTAGCCACCTAAAGTACTTTAAAATATTACCCTTAGCATTAAATTCATATTTTAGTGGAATATAGTCAAATATTGTTATCATATATTACTTAATTGTCAATATATCACCAGTTCAGTCAATTTGAGTTATCTGAAATCTGTAACAACTTAATGTTACAAAATTTTCTAAATTAATGTGTGTAAGATAATTAAAAAATAATTTTAGAGCTATACCAAATGATTGTTATGGTGTTCTTATAAATTTGTGTTTATTTGTTTAATTAAGAGTGCAAGTAGTTTAGGATTTTAATTTGAATAAGAATATATAAGATAGATGACACTAATTGGATGAATATTGACAACATATAATGTAGATCTTAATATCAACATTATCTCTCTCATTTATTTCTCTATTTAAATTAAAAATATTTAATATCATTTGCTAACAAATATGCATAATGTTATATTGATATAAAATCAATTAGAATATAATTTTAAAATTAGTATTAATCAACTTATTCATATAAACTAAGTAAAATATAATTATAAAATTAATTTGTAAATATATAATTGATTAAATTGATTTAACTGTCCATATATTGATAAGTGACTACTGTATGATAATATTTTGTATAAACTATTTCACTTAATTCCACAAAAATAAAATCTAATGATAAAAGTGCTACACTTTAAAATGATTAAGTTGTTAAATGCACATTTTGTTAAAGTTCAGGAGGTAAAGTGCAACATATTCAAAGTATTTCAGTATCTCCGATGGAATATTTTGCTGAAAAATGGAACGAGGGGGTATTCAAGCACATTTAGTGAAAATTGAGTAATCTTTTCGCATATCTGCAATGGTTGCGAAGCAAAGTGCACATGACCCTATACGTTGGGGGGTTGTCTGCTATTTATCCTAAAAAAATAGTAGGATATTCTTAGCCCTTTTTTCAGAACATACAAAACTCTAAAGTACACAAAATCTATAAGAATTAAATAAATAAAAAAGAAATAAGAATACAAATCATAAAGAATTTTAAAATTAATAATATAAAGTATAATTGAAATCTTGATTTATCATCTATTATAATAAAGACCCATATCATTAAAGATGATATCCCAAAAATAAACACTTACAAAACATATATACACTAATGCATCTTTAAAAAGAAAACTTGTCAACAACTCACATCATAAACTCATAAGGAAACTATTAAGATATTCTATATATTTTAATTGTAAAAAGCAAGTCTTTAAAATAATCATAAATATTTATTAATATGTCCTCAGTAACTTTAACTTCAGCATACATCACTTCAACAATTTTTTGAAGCAAAAGAACAGATAACATAGTAGAATGCAAATAAGAAATTACAATAAATATCCATTGTAAACAATGCACAATCCATAACTAATGAAGTATAGAAAAATCAAAGGTTTTCTTGAATTAAAATTAGAGCTATTAAACAAGACAAAACTGCAAATAGTAATAAAAAAGGATAGAATAAATGGTCGTACGTTGTTGAAATTAACCTTCTTCTAAAACAAACTCCAAACAATAATCCTAGTAAGAATAAATAAATAAAACAAAACTGAACTGAAATTATTTTCTTATCAACTATCATAAAAGTATATCATATTATTAAACATAAGATGCCTAATATGTACATATATCAATATTAAAGCATAATCAATACTTCTCCGAAAAACAAACTCATATAAGTTTAAGTTATAATCTAAACCTCTAAAAACACCAATACAAGTTATCTCAATGCGTTGATTTTATAAACAAACCACCAGAAAACATAACCATCACTATTAAACAACAAAGATAAAAAAAATACTTATGAAAAAGGAACAAAAACAGTAGAAATATAGCATGAATTCAAGAAAACAAAAGTTAAATCATAAACATCAGTTGATAGAAGGGAAGAGCCCTTTTTAAAAATAAAATAAAATAAAATACACAGAAATCAGTAACAATAAAAAAAATGTTAGGAAAAAATATAGAAGGCTACTGTTAGCCCATGCATGCTATAAAAATGAAGAAAAAAGAAAAAGTACTATCCAAAATCAACAAAAACTACACATGAGAAACTGAGATATAATCTTTTAGAAAGTGTAAACCTACATTTCTAATGTTTAACCATTTACAAGATTAGAGAAAACAACCAATACTCATAAAAAGACATCCAAAATAAAACACTAAGAAGCCACAGGAAATAAAATTAGTTGGCAAGCCAAAAATCTTAACCCAAAACACCAAAAAAAAACCTTGTGAGAATAAAGCCTGCAAATTAAAACAACTTAATGGAATAGACATGTTTCTTTCTAATAAAATACACACAAAAACCATAATAAAACAACAAGAACAAGAAGAATGTAGAGAGAGAAACCCAAAAAACCAACTGACCGCCTTCAACAACAAGCCAAAGCGTAGAAGAAGAAATAAAAGAAAATGATAGCTAAAAAGAGCAAAAACCAATCATTTTTTTGTAAGTACAAAAGATAGATTAAAAAGATTAAAGTATGGCGTCCAATAACAACTCCCCTATGCAGCAACACCACAACCACATCTATCCCATACGGCTCACAGTAAGACAAGAAGAGGGCAATAGACCATGCACAGCAAGCCAGCTAAACATCCAAAGCTTTTTCGTTCATCTAGCCTGAAACCACGCACAAACCACTCCCCCAAAATTCATATACGGACACACCAAACCTTGCAGCCAAAGACCCAAATTCAGTACCCTCTTCTCTCTCTGTCTCTAGACAGCAAATGACGACGGACAACCCAAGAAAAATCAAACACGACCAACCTGAAAACAAACCAAAAAAAGAAACACGTTTCTTCTGACCTCCCATAATGCCTATTTATTTTATAACCCCTCTTTTCTGATCAGAACAAATCCATCAACAAAAAGTACATCCCCCCACTGCAGCGTCCACCCAAAACGACGTCGTTTTGGAATAAATGCAGGAAAAAAAAGAAAAAAAAACTACACCACGCGCATACATATTTATAGATTAGAGTAATATATTTTCTATGGATCAAAACTCTAATTACATCATTAAGTAGAGAGAGAGAGAGAGAGAGAGAGAAGAAGAAGAAGAAGAAGAAGAGAAATAAGAAAAAGAAAAGAGAAAAGAGAGTCGGCAGCTGCACAATTCTATCAAATGAGATCAAGTATTCTTGGTTGATTAGAGGAATTGGTTAGTAATAATTTTTAATTTTCTAATGGTTTGCTTGTAAAGGAAATTGGTTGTGGTAGAAGAAATTACTAGTGATTAATCTGGTTTGTTTTATGAATCTAGGAGTTGAGATAAAAGAACAAGAGAAGAAGAAAGAAAACAAAGGACGCAGCAAGCTCCTCAAGCCAAACATCAAGGAGGGAAAAAAAAAAAAGAAAGAAAAAGAAAAGGCAAAGAAACTTGTTGCGGAAATCGGCGAGCTGATGTATGTTTGTGGCAATATGTTATAATTTATTCTCAACATACCATGATCCAGATGGTATATATGTTAAAGAGGCAAGAGGATGTTCTAATTTATCATGCTTGTTGGCAGCCGTGCATGAACTCTAAGAAATGGAGGAGTTTGATTTTGAAAAATCATGCATGTGGGTTGCACTGGACCTAAGGTACAAGTGTTGATGTGCGGTTTTCATAAATTTTATGCCTATTAATTTAGTGTACCAGGGAAATAACTTAAGCACTGTTCTATGGGTTTTATCTTCATGATGGCTTTTAATTGATAAACTAGAAGGAATTCTTTAGTTTGAATTGATTAATGATTAGTGGGATATGAGATATATGTAATGACAGTCATGAGGTTTTGTTGACCTGCCACAAGTAGGATATGAAATTGGATATTTATTTGATTTGTAAATTGCTTTTAATGCTTAGATTTCCATGAAATATAAATGGCTCGGCAATATTTTACTTAGTTGCTAAATTATTAAAATTAAGATTACTTAGGTATTTTGTTTTAATGAAATGCCGAGTGCTTAATGACATGTTATTTGATTATTATGCTTTTATCTAGTGTCTTATAGATCATATGCTAAGTTTGTAGAGGAAAAAAGATAGAAAGAAGTTATGTATTCAAGATTCATATTTTAGTTGGGATAGATATATTAGGTTTCAATTTAGAAGACTTTCAAAATTATTATCTTATTGTCTACCGTGAATTTTTTATTAAGTTGACTAGGGTTCAAATGAGGCTTAGTAAGATACAGCCAAGTAAACTTTATAATCTTTCGAACCATTTAACTGATATTTGATTTGTGTTAAACATTTGTTCTTTTTGGTGTTGTGGGATTAGACTTTGAGTATGATTATAATCGAGGTCGGTGCATTGAGAAGTTCAAAATGTATTATCTTGCAGTCGATATTTATTAGTTAAAAATAAAAGAGGAGAAAAGAAAATAGAATTTTCATTGATTAGATATTAATTAAGTTAAGTGTCACTATTTTCAGCAGGTGGTTAGGCACTTAACACGACAGAGTTAACTCTTGATCTAATTGATAAGTATTGTAAGTACCTAAATTTATAAATATTATATGATATTATGTTTCAAAACATAGAATGATATATGCTATAGTATGATCCACTCATAACTTGTTTTCAATGACATTGCACTATAATTATATTCCACTGAGCACATGAATTTCTCTATTTTATTTCGTGATGCAAGGAAAAACAGTTTCTTTTAAAGCCATTGATATTATTTCAATATGTTTTTAGACTAGCAGTTAAATACAATGATCAACAATAATAATTGGATTTACTGCTACTGCTATGGTTACTGTGAGTTGGATTCAAGTTGGTTTTGCTGTGTGACAAACTTACAACGGGCGACAACGGGCTTGCCAGTTGAACCCTAAGCCCCTATGGCCTAATCTCCCCAGCGCATAACAGAAGCCATTTGTAACTGTGGGTCATAGGGATTCCCGAGGACCTAGGCTCGGGCACTGTTTGGTAAAGTCGTGCCTTGCCTAAAGTGATAAAAGATTGTTATGGTAGGAGTCATAAGATTGACTGACTACAGCAAACACTGATTCGATCATCGCATTTAACTTTTGCCCTATTAAAAAGTGTTTACTAATATATTCCTATTTTACTATTGTATAACGCATGACTGTCTTTCAACATTCTTCTTGAATGTTTATAACTGAGCATTATCTTGATAATGATACATTTTTGAACTCACATTGCACGCATTTGACATTCACTGAATCATTTACTCACACACTATTTTTTATTTTTTTTTAACTTCCTTCTGGTAGACCTAAATCCTAGCCCTAATGAGAAGAGAGATCATGCTTTCAATAAGAATCAGAACTTAAATTTTATTTTGTAACTTTTGCAATAATCGTAATATTTGATACATATTAGCTTGTTAGTTTCCTTATGAATTTTATTTGAGATTATATTGTTAGTTGAGTTTTCATGTTGTAAGATTTACTTAATTTATTTTGAATACTTAGTGTTCTTTTGTTTAAATTTATGATTAGGTTAGATGACTTCTATTATTTGAATGAGTTTCACACCTCGAGACTAAACTGTATGATTTAATTTTGAAGCATGACAATAAACACATGAGAGTTAAGCAATAAGTAATCCAAAAAGAGCTACTAGTTCAGCAATTGTGTAATGCAAGGGAAACCAGCACATGTCGAAAATATTTTGGTATTGGAATAGCTATTCCACCAGAAAACAAACTAAGTGCAGCTGAATTAAGCAAATATTTCTTGCACTTTTATTGAGATGCAAATGTTCTAATACCATCAAACTGAAAAATCTCACCCAGAATCGAAGCTTCAATCTTGATAAATCACACTTTTGAGTAATTCATGAATCTCGTTTCTCAAGAAAACAAATGTTCCGGAAAATTAGAACTGGAGCATAGGATTTGACTATTAGCTATTTAGCAAATGCGAAATGGGATTGCACATATCATACGTCATACTTTTTCACTTGTGTAGGTTATGAATGTTTCAGCTTCTCTTCAACAAGTTCAATACAGCGGTACAGAACCAACTCGACAGGGTTCAAGGCACACATCATATCAGATGCTAGTTGATCGTAATGTTTTTGACTTTCTGCTGCAGTTCCCGTCACTAATGTGCGCAGTGGGAGAAGCCATTCATTGTAGGCCTTCTGCAATTTGTCCTTGGACAGTATCCCAGTACAGTTTGAATTCCCTGTTTCACAACCTTGATCACATTAGAATGTGTTGACTTAATATGCAATGAACAATTGAAATGATATAGCTCTTTAGCTAGACATAAAGAGACATAATTTTGCAGGGAAGCGGAATCCCATGTGAATAAATGTACATTATATCCCTAGCAACTGTGGATAAAAGAACTGTAGAGGATTTGCATGAAATGCATAATATAAAATAAGGAAAAAAATCAACAGAGGGAAATTAAGAGATGAAATAACTGCCAAAAAGTAAGGATAGCAACAAGTTGGATTGGGGAGAACGTCAAAACCAAGATTCAACCTGCCAAAATTTTTATATACACGATACCTAAAATAGTGGGTGAACCAATAGGGTGAAGCCGTTAGATCTGCTAGATGCACTCTATAATTTTAAAAATATCCTTAGAAAGTAATATTGTTTCTAAACCCACCCCATAGGGGATGGGATCAGGCAGATCCGGATTTTACCTGGACGACTGCCATTCCTACCAACATGAAAATCTTATAAATTAAGGTTTTCCGTATTATTTGGGATGTAACCAAATACTCAGGTAATGACTGACACAAGAACTATTTTACTTGGATGTATAAGTGTTCGCAATAACCACATAATCCACTTAGCAAGAGTAAAATAAACAACTATGGTCATAGAAGCTCCATATCTTTCAACCAACAAGAATCATGTAATGCACGTCCACAAGTTCAAAGAACTGTCTTTACCTGTTGACTCTGTAATCAGTATAAATCTGTAGAGATTGAGGGCCGATAAAACCTGAAGCATAAAGAAAATCATTGGAGATGGATCATTCAATTGTAAGAAACTTTATTCAGCATTAGTAAGGAAAAAGTTCGCATAAAATTTGAAATCAACTAGCTTCAAGACTAACACTAAAATTCGGCACATAGAGAAACATTTCATAATAATTTCACCAAACTCTAGAAAAAAGAAAGAAAAAAAAAACCTGAAAAAGTCATGTTCTTTGAAAAATGTTTGTTTAGAAATCAAGATTTAATTCAAACAAATATGACGAAAACTAACAGAAAATTTCTTCAGATGTCAGAATTGTTTTATAAACTCCTAAAACATTTCCAAATCTTACAAAACATCAAACAACAAAAAATGAAGAATCCAACATAGCTCCAAAACAATTACAAAATTAACAAAATAATAAGTGTTTCAGAAATTATATGAAACACCATTATCCTCTTTGCTTGATTGCGTCTGTCTGTCTGCACAAATATGTGAAGTACTAGCCTCATTTCTTGACTGATTCAATATTATTTCCAAAGCCCATTCGAACAGTTAAATGAATTTCACAATTTGAACCCCTAATAATTTCAAATTATGAGCAAAACCAAAGACACACACACTTCAAGTACATTTTGTTATCAAGTAGAACTTATTTTGTGATCTAGAGGAAGTCATAAGTTAGGTAGTTAGGAGGACAAGAATTATATCTCTTTCAAAGGAGGTAAAACGGCAATATTATTTCTATCCTTCTTTTCCTTTACTTCTTTTGTTTTTTCCTTTTGGGAAGTGGGGGCCGGAGTGGGGTTTGTTTCGAAGTTCAAAAGAGACGTCTCAGTCTCAAGACATTGTTTCACAAACTGGAGCTTATAAGAAAAGGCTGGGTTTATAAACCAGCTTATAGGCAATCTAAATAGCTTCTAATTACACATCCATATTGGAAGCAGAAAAACAGTATCCAATGAAAATGTTATCGCCAAAAAACTTTGCAAAATCTATAGTCAAACACATCATGAAGGTCACATTTGCAATGCAGTTGGAAAGATCAGGCACTACCCTAGGACTTTTGTTACGTTCCACTACTTAAGCCAGTGGATGCCAGTCATGCCACCACATGCCCGCAAAGTAGTCCTCATGCATATTTTGCTACAAAGTTAAGAAACCTTCTACAAGAAATAATTCTTCAAACTCTAACATGTTCGTGGCAGGAAAAGAAAAGAATATATGGAGAGATGCAAATAAATACTTATACCAAAGAATACAAAGATTACAGTTAGTCTAAAACTCAGTAAATATGAAGGCATATAGAAAGGAGAAACAGATAGCTAGTACACACAAACACATGCTCACTCACTCACAGAGAGAGAGAGAGAGAGAGATTTACTGCATCACTATACTCAGGGAGAGACGGAGGTCCACCCTTTGGAGGCCTGAGAACCACCTCCACCAATTCAAGCACAAATGGATTCCAAAACGATGTACATTGACTAACTTCATCATTTAGGACAGCATCAGCTGATGGATTTCTTTCTATTCTTCCCATGCGCATTTCCTCTTTGACACAATCTAGAAGTATCCCAATCTGTGACAAAGTGTACCATATATTCCTGACATTAAATTTCTCACTCCACAGCAGTTGTGTGCACTTCTCAGAAGTATCTAAGGGATTACCATAGAAGAAGAGTCACTATTCTCTACCAAAGCCTTTAAGACATCAAATCTCAGAGAAGTTGGAATGTCTGCAAGCACCTGATTTAGAAACAATGGATTGAATACATGAAATTAGGCAAAAATATTAAACACTTCATTGATAGCTCATGCGACAGAACAAGGCTTAGAATCAACAATTTTAGGATGTAAAGAGGGATATATTTGGGATGGATGAATATGTAGACAAGAATAACAAAGTCAATTCACCAAATATCAGAAAAATAAATAACTAAAATTGGTATGCGTTTGAGGTTTCTTGATATGTGTCCTCCCTTGAAGACCTATTCAAGGAAGAGACGGGGAGCACTTGACGAGGAACAAGGAAGTGTAGCTGACTCCTTCCAACTGAAATTGCTACTGGGCTAAGTTGTCTGAGTGCACGTGGACAGCATGTAGAGCGGAGTGTTCCCACTATCACCATGACTTCCACTTTGTTTCATTTCCTATTTTTTAGGCATTTATTTTGGTTTGTTAGCATAGAATATTCCTGGATATGTATTATAAATATCTTCGGAAGAGTTTGTTAATAGCTATCTTGAATTTGTTATTTGAATTTCACATTGGAGATTTGTCATCTCAAATTGACAGATTATTGGTTGTACCTGTGTTCAAGATTCTTACACTTGTATTGCCAGTAAAAGTTCTTTCTTTTCAAATCTTTCTTTTTGCTTTGGCCTATTTAATTTTGATCCTATCATCTCTCCATGCTTGAATAACTTAGAATATAAAAGCCTATTGATATGAAACTGCTAAATATCACTACTTTCTCATATGTTGCACAGTTCTAGAATAGTGGCAGAAGAAGACCAACAAACCTTGTCAACTACCATTTCAAGCCTCGTAGAACCAATGTATCATAACAAACTGGCTTCTGTCAAGTTAGGAACTCAGTGCTCCTTGTCAAGAAAAATTTTCAAAGAGAAAAGGATGAATACAAAACAGTGGCAAGATTTCTAAAATTCCATCACCTAGGGTAAAGTTAGAATGCATCGCTAATTTATGAGGGCACAAAATAACGTCAGCCAATGACTATACTTTTGGGAACTAAAATTGCCAAGTGATACCTTTATCCTCCCTCACTAGTTCGTGGGGAACATTGCCATGAAGCTTGCTCCTATGGTCAAAATAATTTTATTTTGCGTTAAATAACCTTCTCATTTCCAAATCCCTTTTTGAAAATCTTTGCTTGAGAGTTTGTCAATTTTCACATATCTCAACTCTTAAGCGACTATCTTGAAAGCAAGAAGAGTTTTTTCTCAATCATAATTTGTCTGACTGGTAATTGTACAAATCAATTTTTCCTCCAAGTAATTAAATCAAGTTTTAGATGCTCAAGCAGTGATAGTCCACGTTTTTTCCTCTTATGAATTACATGTTTCTAACCAAAGTAACTTGCTAAAGCATCCTTTTCTGTCCCAATAAAACAAATCCTCAAAGCATTACCACACAATCAAACAAAATTATAAACAAAACCAGCACAATAATTTTCGCTAGACAAGAGGACACTCACAACTTCAAAGTAGGTAGCACTAAAGCCTTTACCTTTTTGAATGCAGTAAATGCATTCTTCCTTAATACAGAATCTGAAGCATACATGATGACCATCTCAATAGCCTAAGGATGACAAGTGAGTAAAATTATTAGATAAATAAGAATTTGAAAAAAGTCAAAAGGAAGACCTTATATGGCAACAACTACCTGCAAACTGGTATACAGAGTTGGCATATGCATTGAGTAGTCCACATGGTCATTGGTTACGTGTGATACGGTACCATCCATAACACATAGAAGGAATCTGATACCATGCTGCTTCAATTCCCATGGCAGATTTGGACATGAGAATATATACTTCAACATGCCTATTGCTTCCCATCTTCTAGCCCAGTTACCTTGAAGTTCCATTATGACAGCAGTCACATCTGCTTTGGCAGCCATAGCAACCTCACTAGCCTTGTAACCCCAAATTACTGGACCAAATGGCAAAGCGTAATAATATATGTGATTTGAACAATACTTAGGCAAGTGGCAACATCAATTAATTAAGAATAGCAAGTTGTTAGTAACCAACCTCCAAGTGCCGCTCCAAGCTTGACTTGAGAAAAGCAATCCATACCATCTTCACTATCATCTGTAACTTTCATAAAAAGGGACTATAATTAAATGCCCTCTTCAAGAAGATGCATATGAAACTTCTCCACCAGTTAGATAAGCAAACCACCCAAAAATGGCTCATGACATGCAAGTAAGAAAAATTACCTCCAAGGGCTAGTTTAGAGATCATATCAACCTCGCATCCTGTTACCAAACCAATATAAGACAATTCACAATGTTGAAGCAAGTCAGATAACTCTAGCACCACTGGAAGACATCTCGATACGTCACGTGTTATTGCAACCGAAACAAGGGCCTGTACATCAAAGGATTCACTATCAAAAAGATGACGGCATCAAGTCAACCAGGACACAACTTAAGACAGCCAAAACTAGAATTTCACTTTCGCAAGAATTGTCCACCATGATCTGCAAGACATATAGGCCTAATAAAGCATGGAGTTTCTTCTTGTCCTTGCCTTCCTGCCATAGGAAGTGAAAAAACATGGTTGAGAATCTGTTGGGTATACAGGATTAAACTAATAAAGCAGGACAGATAAATGTCACTAACCAATTTTACACAGATTTCTCTTATAGAGTAGGCAATGCCAGTTGCTTTATGGAACAACTTCTCATAATCGGTATCTTCGTCATCTAACTTAGAACAAATGGTCTTTAAAACATTAAGAATAACCGGAACTGCAGTTTTTACTTGCTCATAGTGCCGCCTTTGGATTAAAATGAGAACTGGAACCAGAAAAACATGAATGACTATTTATCTTTACCGAAGGAGATCCTGCAGACTTCATATTTTAGGTACAGAAAATTATCAAGTAACAGAAGCATTGACAATGTATAATTGTTGCAAAATCAAGAGAATCCATGTCTGAGGCTTATCATAGAACTTGTAGGCTTTCAGCTTCAAGAAAATTCAAGGAAAACAATGTATACACAGAAAAATGAAAAGTAAAGGTGTTATGAGCATTCAATTTTTCCAATTAGAAAAGAAAATCAGGATGGAACATTAATGCTTTGCCAATGAATATAGAGGTGCCTCCATTTTCTTGCTGCCTTATAAACCTTGGCTTTGTTATCTCCACAAGGTTTTTTAACCCCATGAAGCCATCTTATAGTAAGTTAAAAGGCTGAGGTACAGTCAGCTCATGCACAATGTTATCGAAAATCTCACTAGAGGAATAGCTAAAAGTTGTTTTCAGCTTCATCCTTGTACTCTTGTCTTTTCCACTTAAATGTTGTAGTGTAAAAAGCTGCTTTTCAATATTGCCTTAGGAAAACGTTTCTTCACACAGTGCTCAAGAGGTGCTAAATCTCTAGGTTCAAGCTACTTTTCAAAAATTAATAGGAAAGATAAGCAGCACAAGATCCAAGCACCAATAATCAATAACTTGGTTATGGAGCAAACATAGTCTTGACGACACTAAAACAGAACTCTATAGTCACTATCATGGTTGTCAAGAGCACAAAGCACAGCGACGCGCAAAGGTCCCCTTGAGCTATAGCGCATAGCGCGCTTTATTGAAATAAAGCGCACCACATATATATATGTATATATTTCTACATGTACCCAAAATATCAATATATTTTACATATTGTAAAAAATAAACAACTGATCAATCACAAGAATAATGATTTAGATGATTTTGGTGATTCCTCCTTTAGTGATTTTGGTGCAGTAGTTGCATTTAAATGGTTAGGGCTTTTTACATATTTTCTGTCCCATTCAGATGCCCTGGAGTCCAGAGAAAAACCCAAAATACCCAACCTCTTTCAACAATCTGCCTTCTGCCCTTCCCGCTAGAAAGAAACGAACAGCCCTAACACGTTTCACACTTTTTATTAGAAAGAAATTGAGATTTGTATTCTCGGTTTTAGTCCTTCTGGACTCCTGGGCAGAAAATAAAAAGCCCCAATACGTCTTTCTCCACCCTTTTTCTTCTAGCGATTTTGGTTTTTTTCTTTCCTATTTTTTTTTTTTTTTTTTTGTTCAAAAAAAAAAAGCCAGGTTAAGCAGAGCACGCATAGCGCTGCACTACTGTGCGATAGCGCCAGTAGCACAGCGAAGCATGCACTTCGCTGAACCCCGCCTGTGCGCTTCACGTAGCGCTGCACTATAGCGAGCTTTTGGCGCCTTTTTCAGCTATGGTCACTATACAAGTAGCTATTAAGCTATGCATATGCACCAAATATATTTCATTCAGTAAAAAGTTATATTAGGATACAGAGTTATTATAATTTTTAGATTTCAAATCTACCTAATACAAAGTCATTTGAAATCCTTTCCCTAGACCCTTACATCAAAACACAGTGTTAGGGAAGACGGATCACCTCAGCAAGAAAATTTACAAATTATGGATAAAGAATATACAAGTTTGCATACACAAGATGTAAGTAACTTGCATGCCTTCTGTCATAAATTAGCAAGAACTTTCCCCTTTTATTCATCAGCATAATTTTCCCTACATTCTAAAGATTCCAGGTCAAGTGGTGGAAGCTTATAGCATTAAATGACAACATTATTACCTCTTCTGGCTGTAGAAAAATAAAATAATATATAAATATATATACCTTTCATGAGCCCACTAACAAGAGGCATGAAGTAGCCAGGAAACATAAACAGTTCGCTTGGAGAACCTATTGCCTGACAAATTTAGGAATGACAGGATGTAAATTATTTGACAGATCAAAAAGACAAAAGCCAGTCTAGATTTGACAAGAAAATGCGGGTAATGCATATTTCCACTGGTTGGATTAATTAACAAAATATGCATTATAAGGTGCAACTCTCACAGAGCAAGTGTATCAACTAAAGACAACCAGTAACTGAAGTTTTTTCCTGACCTACTGGTAAAATCTGCATGAATTTTATTGCTTTCTGACCATGTCATGAATTTCTTAATTTTAGTTAATATCTATCTCCACCATTTTTTTTATTCAAATTGTTAATTTAGGTAAGCATCCACATCTAAAACTAAAGCTAAGAAAATTGATTAAGGGAAATTAGGGAATAGAATGTAATCCACCATTTCATCTCTTAGGGGGGTGCTAGGCCTACAAAGAGAATAAGAGAGCTTACTCCATTATTCCCATTTTTCCAACACAGAGCAATATGCTTCAAGCTAATTGCAAGAACATCCTTATCGTCTAAGGATAAACATGCAATGAAAGATATATTAAACACTCTGAATCCGCACACTTCAATGAGTGAGTAATAAATATGAACTAATTATACTCGATTCAGTCATAACTAGAAAGGAACAACAAGTAGCATACTTGGCAGCTAATACTTCCAGTATATTCATCAAATTCAAATTTTTTTCACTAGGAAAAGTTTCTGATAACTTACTTAGAGGAACTGAACCTTTTCTAAAGATATTTGAAAAGAAAACCCAACCAATACATAAAGTACATAAGATCCTAATGCGTCTCAAGATGGCCTATTTGATTGTATTGTAAACAAAGAAAATAACCATCTGTCAGCCAAGAAAATATTAGTAAACCTGTTCATAAACCTCAAATACAAAATATGAAATTTTCCAGATAGAATTGGACAAAAAAGGAGAAATATGCATGAAGTATTATTCAAAAGGAAGAACGGCTTGAACAACTAAATGTGATTACTTGTATTATGAGGAAGAAATATCAAAATCATTCTATATACCTCACAGAGAATTGAAAGCATATCACGTGGAGTACATCTCTCAACAAACCGATTGACTACATCTTCGGCAACCTCCAAACACCTTGTCGATAAACAAGCAAACCTTGCCACCGCCTTGGGCAACTCAAATGCCAAAGCATCAATAACCTCCTGAAAAATAGTTTTCCATTTGCTCATTGAACAGAAATCAAAGCATACAAAAATTCAAAAACTAGCAATTCAAATATGTACCTGGTTAAGGGAAGGTGAGGCCACGTACTGCTGAATCTGAGTGAGAATTTCAATAGCGATTCTATCAGACTCCTCATTTCCAGGTTCTTCTGTAGCTACAGAATCGGAGATTGAATTAAGGAAATCTACCAGTTCGGCAATCAATTGCTCCGAATTATTGAAATCACCCGCTTCAATGAACTGCATGCATCCCAAAACAATTAAAAATAAAATTTGAAAAAATCAAAAGGAAAACACCATCACATTGCCAATTCAACTTAGATAATTTATGAGTGCACATAGACACATATACAAGTATATATGTATAAATCGGCCCATTACCATGGAGCAGCAAGCTAGGGTTTCATGGGGAGTAACAAGGATAGTGTCCATCTCTGCAACCATGGCAAAAATTCTGGTTCCACTCTAAGTCAATGGATTTACCATTCAATTATGTAAAATTAACTTTTTGGAGTCAAGCTATTCTAAATAAGCAAGTGCTATATTTTCATTATTTCTACCAAGTTTCTGTTTTTTTGTTTTGTTTTGTTCTTTTCCCCATAGATATAAAAAGTTATAGTGTGAATAAATTGATGAACTATATTATTATAAGTTAATAAATTAATGATTGTTCCCTCTAGTGATGAGCTCAATTTTTAGGTAAAAAATTAAATTATCTTATAATCATGGTTGTAAATTAAATCTCTTTTTTATTTAGAGGATGTCTTAAACCATCCTGTATGATATAATATATTATATTATATGAGTTTATCTGATGCTAAGATTGTGTTTGGCTAAATTTATTTAAAAAAATTTGTAAAATTCTATAGAATAAGAGCTTATGAGCTCTTCAAAAATTTTACCGAACAAAATTTGTAAAATTTTATAAGTTATCAAACATCTTGTAAAATCTTTTGAGGAGTTATTAAATTAAATAGACACCTTAACTGGCTTTTTCATTTTTGTAGATTGCACTCCTTTAATATATAATTTTTCAAATTGATAACCAACGAATTTGAAAAATTGTAATGCTAACAAAATTTACAACCCAAAAGTTGATTTTAGCCAAACGCATCCAAATTCCAAGTAATTGAATGAGAAACATATGATCAATTATTTGATTTTTGTGAAGAGAAACATGTCGAATTGACGTGGTGTCACAAGGCGCTTTTCAAGTAATTGGGAAACTATGCACTGTGCGGCTAGTAGCCTGCTGCACGTCAGCTACGTCCACCAAAAGCTCAATAACCATCAACCGTCAAAAGCTCAATAACCACTAGGTGATTATTGCGTAGCAATCATGCCCAGCAGCACTCACGCACACACCGGAACACTTTAGAGGCACAATCCAGTAGAAAAAAATCCGATTTCATTGATAACGGCAACAGTGCAATATCGACAATTGTTGGAGCAACGCTAGACGTGGGGGGACTCCAGCAAGGCTCACTACAAATCAGCTTCAACTCTTCATTCCCCCTTTATAATAGACCTGGATAAAAAATAAAAATAAAAACCTTTGCCCACAGTAGACATTGAAATGTCGGGGAGGCATACATTTTGTAACTCCCTCTCTCAACGTCCAAATCACTCTCCGCTTAAACCTATGGATAGCTCCTGGCTTCTACATTAACTCCGCAAAGTTCCAACCCCGTCCGATTCTCCATGGAACAAGAATTGCCCTCACAATAGATTGGAATTACAACAATGCCACAGCACTGCCACATTCTAAAAATCTTCGTTGCTTCCTATCCAAACGGAACCGTCTACTGGTGAAACTTGGTGGAAACATTCCCAACACCTCAAGGAACACCCCACTAAAACAATTTCACAAAACTCGAACTCCAAGACCCTCTGCTCACGCTACCCGTGCAGGAGACCGCTCTTGGTCACCCTTAATGTTCGGTGCCCAAACAGACACGAAATGACTTCAAACTCGGTGGGAAGCATCCTCAGAACTCAAGGAATATGCCATTAAAACAGTTTTACAATCCGCACCTCATAAGTATCTTTGCCCTTACGTGCTAGCTAATAATGCCTTGTCACTCCTAACGCCACCTCAAGTCACGGATCACAGTCGCCACTCTAATCCAAGGAGCAACCAGTGACACCCTCTCTTACTCGATCCGTTGACGTCCTCGCCAACACATATACAAGGGCTCGAAATGTATGCATTGCCCAAACTCAAATCTGATCACTTTTGCACCGGATGAATGGTAGCTCCTCTGAGCTCTCAAAACTATGCCCCTGCACAACTCGGTTCGTTCCTCTGCATGGTACCCTCAAGCACAACTCAAAAGAAGCCTGCACGACAATCACCAAAAAGAACTGGCTTTCAACACAGCCAACTTTGCTTGATTCAAATCATGAAACGGGAGTGCACATGTGATCTCCGCACTCTCGCCTACTGTTTGTGTTGCCGGCCTCGGCAAACACACATCCTCTTCAAGTGACTACCTTTAGCCAACTTGAACACAAAACTTGGGGCCTCTGCCCAAAACTCGAGACTCAAGGCCTCTACCCGAATCTCAAATCCGGCTGCTCAGCTTGGCCAACTCTACCGACTGACACTGCATAAGAAGCCTGATGCTCCGCTCAAAATCTACTCATAGAGTCTGTTGCTCCGCTCAGTTCTGCATATAAGGCTTCACGCCCCTCTCTATTCTCAAACTCAGTTGCCCCTCTCAAAAATCCCTAGACCACAAAGCTCATATACTGGTGCTGGAATTTCTTTGAAGAACATCCCCAATTTAGCTCAAAACAACTTAGTAGGCTTCCCCACTCAAACTCATAACAAGTCTCAACTTAATATGTGTCCAACACAGGATCTCTTTATCACAGACGGATTTGAAATTAATTTCTGGCATGCATCCCTGTCTGGAGCACGCAACTCTACTCAAGAAACTTATTCTCCAACCTGGAAACTCAAATTCTTATAAAGTCGCTACACCGTATTCGAGACTTCTGGTAGTTTCTCAA
This sequence comes from Jacaranda mimosifolia, assembly GCA_018894105.1. Lineage (NCBI taxonomy): Eukaryota > Viridiplantae > Streptophyta > Magnoliopsida > Lamiales > Bignoniaceae > Jacaranda > Jacaranda mimosifolia. The sequence continues at coordinate 31,140,251 of CM032132.1, read as the reverse complement.
CTCAAAATCTCTATTCTGTCATGTTTGCGGAAGCAGCGGGTTCTAACGCCATCACCTCGGCCTAATGGATCAAGAGTCGAGGCTTCGATACCACCTTTCTCGCCTCCTCCTCAATATTAGCAGCCAGAAAGTATTGTTCCATGTCAAAAAGGAAGTTCGCGACCTCCTTCGCATCTCTCACATCGCCATAAGCTCTGGGATCCTAAGCCTAGCAATTGGATTTGAAGCAATAACAGGTCCATTACTCACTGCTCTTTGAAGCAAGCCAATCTAAATCGACGTTGCCTCCATTTCACATTTCATATCGGCCATATTGTTTGCCCTCAATGCCTCCATCAAGGCTTGGCAAACATCCCTGCTCTCGCCCAACTGTGAGTGAAAATCCTTAATCTCCGCCTCCAATCCCTCGACCTTCTCCTCTAAGGTCTCAACAACAAACCGCAACCTGGAGTTCTCGTCCTCCAATGCATCCAATTGTTGTTTGGTAGTGCCCACTCGTCTCGAGGCTTCCTTATTCTTTGGCTGGCTCTCTTTTAGGGCTGGCGCAACTTTACTCACCTTTGGTGGCACTATTCTCTTAGTTGCCACCTGTGAAATTGTATTGCACCACTAGTAAATGGCCCCAAGATTGTCCTCTCCCTCACCTGGCTCCTGCTCCTTAGCAGCAGAATTCCAAGTCTCAACTTTCTTAGGCGTCCTCCTGTTCCTCAGTGCCACCAAAGGCAACTAAAGTTGCACCAGTCCCAACAAAAAGCCAGCCAAAGGATAATGAAGCCCCGAGACAGGTGGGCACTACTAAACTATGATTGGATGCACTTGAGGATAAGAACTCCAGGTTGTGGTTTGTTGTTGAGATCTTGGAGGAAAAGATCGAGGGATTAGAGGCGGAGATCACGAATCTCCACTCACAGATGGGCAAGAGCAGGGATGTTTGCCAAGCCTTGACGGAGGTGCTAAGGGCAAACAATGTGGCTGATATGAGACGTGAAATGGAGGCAATGTCGATTCAAATTGGCTTGCTTCAAAGAGCAATAAGTAATTGACCTGTCATTGCTCCAGACCCAGTTGCTAGACTTCGAATCCCAGAGCCTAGAGCTATGGCAGTGCGAGAGATGTGAAGGAGGTTAAGAACTTCCTTTTTGATATGGAACAGTACTTTCCAGCTGCTGATATTAAGGATAAGGCGAGACAGGTGGTATCGGAGCCTCGGCTCTTGATCCACTAAGCCAAGGCAATGGCACTAGAACCCACAGCTTTCACAAACATGGCGGAACAGAGATTTCAAGTTGAGAAGCTACTAGACATCTTGGACACAACGCAGTGACTTTATGAGAATTTGAGTTTCCAGGTTAGAGAATAAGTTTCTTAAGCAGAGTTACGTGCTCTAGATAAGAACGAATGCTATTGAGTTCGAAATTGAAATTAATTTCAAATTCGTCCATGAAAAAGAGCTCCCGTGTTGGACACAAATCAAGTTGAGACTAGTTCTAAGCTTGAGTGGGGCAGCCTACCCAGCTGTTTTGAGCTGAATTAAGGCCGCTCTTCAAAGGGATTCCAACACCAGTATATGGACTCTGCGGTTTAGGGATTTCTGATAGGGGCAACCAAGTTTGAGAATTGAGAAGGGCGCAAAGCCCTATATGCAGAACTGAGCAGAGCAGCAGGCTCCATGAGCAGATTTTGAGCAGAGCATCAGGCTCTTTATGCGGTGTCAGTTAGTAAAGTTAGTCGTGTTGAGCAGCTGAATTTGAGATTGGGGCAGAGGCCCCGAGTTCTGTGTTCAATTTGGCTAACGGTAGTCAATTGAAGAGGATGTATGTTTGCAGAGGGTGACAACACCTCCAGTAGGGAAGAGTGCAGAGATCACACGTGCACTTCCCGTTTCATAATTTGAATTGAACAAAGTAGGCCGTGTTGAGGGCCAATTATTTTTTTATTTTTTTGATCGTCGGGCAGCCATGCAGGCTTCTTCAAAGTTGTGCTTGACGGCACCATTTAGAGGAACGAACCGAGTTGTGCAGGGGCACAGTTTTGAGAGCTCAGAGCTACCATTCATCCGGCGCAAAAGTGATTAGAGTTGAGTTTGAGCACCGCATACACTTCGAGTCCTTGTGTGTGTGTTGACGAAGACGTCAACAGATCAAGTGGGGGAAGATGTCACGAGTCACGCCTTGGAGTAGAGTGGCGACCGTGACTTGAGGAGGTATTAGGAGCGACAAAGCGTTATTGGCTAGCACTTAAGGACAAAGAAGGCCCATAAGCAGGGACTCTGACGAGGTGCGTATTGCAAAACTGTTTTAATGGCACATTCCCTGAATTATGAGGATGCTTCCCACCAAATTTGAAGTCATTTCGTGTCTGTTTGGGCACCAAACATTAAGGGCAACCGAGAGTGGTCTCCTGCGCACAGGTAGCGGAAAGATAAATTTAGCAGAGTGCCTTAGAGTCCGAGTTTTGTGAAATTGTTTTACTAGGGTGTTCCTTGAGGTGTTAGGAATGTTTCCACTAAGTTTCACCAATAGATGGTTCCGTTTTGATAGAAAATGGCGAAGATCTTTAGTGTGTGACAATGCAGTTGCATTATTGTAGTTCCATTCTACTGCGAAGGCAATCTCTGTTCTATGAAGAATCGAACAGGGCTGGAACTTTGCAGAGTTAATGTAGAAGCCGGGAGCTATCCATAGGTTCAAGTGGAGAGTGATTTGGACATCGGGAGAGGGAGTTACAAAATGTATACCTCTACGGCGTTTCAATGTCTATTGTGGGCAAAAAGGTTTTTTTCTCCAGACCTGTTATAAAGGGGACATGCATATCTAAGGGACTGTGGGCATGCAACAGTGGGCATCGGCCAGTCCTCCCCGTGCTGTAACGGCACCAAGCGAGCAACTCCTTGAAGGCAATGGGAGCTTTCAAGGCCGGCTCTAGACATCTCATAGGAGTGTTTAGAGTCCCCAGACGGGTTGGCAACCGAATGGACGGCATGGAGCCATAGGGGGCCACGTTGGGTCCGGGAGGGTGCCGAGAGGTTGCAAAGCGGAAACACTATTGCCCACGGGCTTCAAAAATTATGGGTCAACACCTCAAAGTTGATTGAGTAATCAAGACAAGCACCCAAATGTCTCATAAACTAACTCGCAAAGCATGCGCTATGGGTTCTAACTTTGTTGCAGGGGTCCATTGGCTAAAGACATGAGGTCATGGGGCGACACCGCATAGTGGCCAAGTTGAGGCATGATGCTAGCGAGCGGGAAACGATGTCCAACACTCCATGTGGGACTAGTATAAAATGATGGCACTTCACATAAGTTTAGACTTACATGTGGCCCTGCTCGAGCGAAGCACGAGCACTACAACACAGCCTAAGCGCTCCAAGAGAGTGACGAGCATGAGGATTGACTTATGGGCGCGCAATCAACCCTCAATGCCGAGACAGAGCGAGATTGTTCCTTTGCCATTAAGAGATCATGTAAGAGACCTTAGATAGAGAACTTGCGTGTTGGCCAATCGAGGACCATTGAAAAAACACGCTCTCAAAGTTGGCCCAATCACCTAGCGATTATTGAGCTTCTGACAATTAACAGTTATTGAGCTTTTGGCGGACGTAGCTTACGTGTGGCAAGATACTAGCCGCACAATGACTTTGTCACGGACGGACTCTATCTTGCAACGAAACATTCATCTACCCATGGAAAAGCTTGGGATAATGCTAGCGCATGTGATCTTCTTGCTCCCAGGTTGTCTCTTCTACGTTTTGATTACACCACAACACTTCTACTTGAGGAATCCTTTGATTCCGAAACTCTTGGAATTTAAGATCCAAAATACAGATCGGTTGCTCTTCATAGGTCAAATCGCTTTCCAGCAATACGTCTTCATCTGAAATAACGTGGGAGGGGTCAGGGTGATATTTCTAGAGCTGCAATACATGACATCTGTTACGCTATATCATTACTTCATATCACAAGTTATTGCATATCTTGTTACTTAATCCCTGCTTAACAATACTTTGCTTATCGCTAGATTTACTTTTAAGTTATTGCATGTCTTGTTACTTGAATCCCAACTTATCAATATTTTGCTTATCGCTAGATTTACTTTCAACAGTTTTTCTCTTGACTACTTGTTGTACTCTTCCCTCGCTAAGTTCTTAGGACTTACCCCTCTTGCTGTATCTTATTTCCTTCCCAAACCGGGTCTAATGGTAGAAGAAGGTCTAAGGCGAGCACCTGTGATGGCATGTGCGTTTTGTAATAGAATAGGCGTTTATGTATTTAATGACTTGAATTTGGCTACTTCCCGACTTGTATTTATCTAGTTTTACGTATGTATGTATATATCTATGAACTTGTCTAGGATGCACCAAACTCCTATGTCTAGACTTTTTGGTTCGATATATAAATAGTTAAGTCTGATTTTGTCTTTTGATATGTACATATCTGCATGCTTTAGTGATAAGTGGGCTTGAATATGTTAAAATAAGCTTAAATATGGTTAAGTAAGCCAAATAATATAATTAAAACCCTAATTTTGTATAATGTTGCAAGGACCAAGTATCAATAGAAATTTGAGTTAATTCTTGCATTTCGACTAAATTGTTGATTATGGACTTAGAATGTTAACTCAGAAAATAATGAAGTAAAGAATAATTAGTAACCCAGAACAAATAAATCCCTCATTAATACTAGCAACATTAACATGATTAGTAAGTTACCTATATCCGAAATGGGGCGAGAACCTGAGTAGGGTAGATATGCCTCATAATAAAAGAAAACACCTGATATTAAGACATACTAGTAGTTTCACAATTGTTAGGAAAGTATCATGTAAGTATAATAATATTATGTGTATTTATTGAAACAGGTGCCAAGGATTCAGGCCTTCCAGAGCTATAGGACGTGGATAGCACTTTTGTGGAGCTCTAAGGTGAGAGTATAGCCTTTCTTTCTTCTGGGACTTGAACTATCTCCGTTGTTTAAATTCTCTCTATTTATTTGTCTAAACTTAATTATACTCGTTCTAGTGCCCAAAACTCCTTTTAAGTCGTCAATTTTTTATTCTATATACCCCACAACCTTATCGGCTGACCCCGTGTTCATTGTCAGTTTCCTATGAATATGTTATTTAAAATGATATTGCCGACCAAATTATACTTATGTCTTCGAGTTATTATCTTTCGCATTCTTTGAGCGGACCTTGTCGGCTGTTATACTATGCAAAATGTTGTTCCTGTCTAGCTCCTAAATATGTTCATGCTGTTGGTTATAAGTTTAAAGTTTATGTATAGGCATTATGTCTTCTCACCGCCCTTAGGACGTTACACCCATAGGGACTCCACGGGAAGTTGGGTGAAACAGATCAACAGTGGCTGTTTCCCAGCTAGTATCCACTCACGATCCTAACTTGCAGATAGTTGGAGGTAGCTGTCTGCAAGTGGCGGGATCCGACATGCGGCCAGCCATGCCACATGTCATGTTACTACCTACCAAGTTGAGTGCTCGAGCAATGGAGTGTAAGAGAAACTTGTTTATGCTATACTTGTATCCTGTTTGACTTGATATGTTCTGTTTTAGGAGTATTAAGGTCGAATTTGCCAACACCCTACTGAATTTTTGTATGGCATATGTTATGTTTTATCATTACTTCATGTCATAAGTTATTGCATATCTCGTTACTTGAATCCCTACTTATCAATACTTTGTTTATCGCTAGATTTACTTTCAACAGTTTTTCTCTTGACTACTTGTTGTACTCTTCCCTCACTAAATCCTTAGAACTTACCCCTCCTGCTGTATCTTATTTCCTTCCCAGATAGGGTCTAATAAAAGAAAAAGGTCTAAGGCATACACCTGTGATGGCATGTGTGTTTTGTAATAGAATAGGCATTTATATATTTAAGGACTTGAATTTGGCTACTTCCCAACTTGCATTTATCTAGCTTTAGATATGTACGCATATATCTATGAACTTGTCTAAGATGCACCTAACTCCTATGTCTAGACTTTTTGGTTCAATATGTAAATAGTAAGTCTAATTTTGTTTTTTGATATGTACATATCTGCATGTTTTGGGTTAGTCTTTTGGGTGTACCTTCGCCGCTATCTTTTAAGGTTATTCGTTAGGTTTTGGTATTTTCAAGTCATCTTTAGAAATTATGCTTTTAAGTTTGAACAAGTGGCACCTTAGGTTAAGCCTCAATTCTGGCAAGAGTGCTACATAAACCAACTTAAGTATCTAAATCTAATTTGAAGCAGTAATGTAAGGGCCGCCATAAATGGTCCAAATTGGCTTAAGTGGGTGTTTCTATGAACTTATAAACTCATCAAAATATATTATAAGATAGTGTTTGGTAAAATTTAAAATAAATCTATAAGTTCAAACAATAAGATTTTATAGTTTTATAAACTCTTTTAGAAAAAGAACGGAGTTCGTCACTTATTTTTAAAATCTCAACAAGTTCTTTTAATTTTAACTATATTAATTACAAAAGTATCATCGCTAACATTTTATAAGCTCTAAAGACATTTATAAAGCATAGAAGCTTCTAATATATTTTAAATAAGCTTAGTTAAAAACCTTTAAAAGTGTGTTCGAGTAAGCTTACAAGCTTCTTATATTTCATAAGATATTTAAAAGTTTATAATATGTTAGAAAATGTTTGGTAACCCTTTTTTGTTAAAGAAGCTTATAAGATCCTATGTTAAAATCTTATACGCTCTTTTAAAAAAAGCAAAGAAATTCTAACTTATTATCAACATCTTAACAAGCTCCTTTAAATTAAAAATTTTATTGCAAAATTATAATTACTAACATCTTATAAACTCTAAAATCTTATTTTATCGAAGACATAGTTATTAAAGGCGAGAGGCGGGCGGCCAAAAGGCGAACAAGGTGATAATTTAAAAAAATATATATATAAAAATATATATAGTGCGAAAATTTCAAAAAACATATCGACATATAAATAATGTTAAAAAAAATCCAAATTCACACTACAAAAGTTTATTCATAACTCGTAAAAATACTAATCTATAGTCAATTAACAATAGATAATTATATGTCATCCTCATCTCCACTCAAATCTAATGCAAGCTCATCATCTTCATGACTTCAAGCTGTAAATGTAAAGTAATATATTCGATTTTAGAGTAAAGAAAATAGAAAAAAGAATAACAAAAAGCAGCAAATAAATAAATAAATAAAACTGAAATAAAGTAATTACAAGAAATTTAAAAACAGCAACAAAAACAAATGAAAACAGTAAAAAGGATAAAAAAATAAATATAAATAATTATTAAAAAAAAAAAAAGCATAAAAATTAGTTTATAATAAGTTAAATAAAGATAGAAAAGTTAGAACTTTGTTTTTATACATAAAAACAGAAAACAGAAAACAGAAAATAAAAAGAACCAAAAAAAGAAGCAAAAAAAGCAAAAACCATACCTGGAGGCGGTGGCCGATGGCAGCGGCCGGTGGTGGACCAGCGGAAAGGGGCGGAGAACCGGTTGGTTGGGGTTGGGCACAGTGGGTAACTTGCACAGAAGTGGGCTAGGGCTTTTTTGATTTCACTGCCTAGGGTTTTTTTTAGGTAATTTTCCTTTTCCTTTTTTTTTTTTTTTTTTCTTTTTTTCAGAAGGCACTAGCAGCAAGGCTGGCCAGGCGGCCAGCCTCACTGTCTGGGCGAGGCGCAGGAAGGCACCCTCGCGCCCACCCATGGGCGCCTTCCTGCAGGCGCCTCGCCCAAGAGTGGCTGGGCGCCAGACTGGCGCCTCGCTCGCCTGGGCGCCTGGGGCGGCCCAAGCGAGCACCTTTAATAACAATGATCGAAGCTTTTCAATAATTTATTTCACAAACAAAATAATCTTATAGAATGTATAGAACTTATACGATATTATAAATAGGTTTAGTCAAACACATTCTAAGTGTAGTTCCAATGGGCTTTCAGGCCATTGTGGTTGGCTTCGTTTGTGTATTGGGCCAAGTTGATTCATCCAAGCCCACTCAATTGATAGATTTATTTTTACCAACATAGGTAGGATAATTATGACATTTTAGACTGACCATAGTAATGACAAACCCAACAAATCTTGCATAAATAATCATCATTAGATAAGAAATAGCTAATCAAAAAATGACATGTCTTTATCATCCATGCGCTACATGAGGCTAGAAAAAGAACGGGCTAAAAAATCAAAAGGAGTCCACTTTTTAGTCATTTTTTTTTTAATAAATTGATGGTCACTTAACGTCATCTCTGTATGAATTTAAATTATCATAATACTAATATTAATCATATTAATAAATAATAAAGTTTTTAATTTTTGGTATAATATAAATAATAAAATAATTTTAACAATAATTATACTGAATAATATATAATATTAATTATCGATTAATATAAACCCGTATATGACGAATAATTGTTACGTTAATGGTTCAGAATGTGGGATATATTCACTACATATTCCATAAAATTTTCTATCATGTTTTGATCATATTACATGTGTTTGTCATTTAATATCGAGTGAGAAATATATTTTTGAAAACAGAAATCAATGATTCAATTTGGTGTAGCACGATGTAATTTCTATCTTGAATGTATAAAAGGACTTTATTTTTTTAATATGTACTTATAGCATAAACTAAAATACAAGATAATTCTAAAATAAATAGAGAGCAAGTTTTTAGCATTTTAAATTTAAGTAAAAATTGGCAGATTTGGATTAACTTTTAAAGAGTTCAAACTAATAAAATAAAATAGTCCTTACTGAATGATTAAATTCCTTTAATTAATTATAACATAATGTTCATACCACATTATTCTGTTCAAGACTTCTAGTACATCTAAAAAGTTCCATACATGTCATACTGTTGAGTTATGAGGTGGGCCCAAAAAGAAAGACATACTAAGTTTTAAATTGTTAAAAAATAAAAGAAAAATTAATATGAGGTAACCAAATATAATACTGATGAGGGTAAAAACTGTATATAACTAAATTGGGATGGAATCTGGGTGGTTCAACCTGCCTGGTTGAGTAAATGAGCTCCACAGATACCTGGGCTGAGTCCTGCTACCACAAGCAAACATCAGGCTAGCCGATATGCCCTTAACTATGGCACTCCGATGCTCAAGTCAATATGAGAATGACCAAATATGATGAGCATATAGAATGACATACCTTGTAGAGAGGCTGCAATGGGGTATTTATAGTCCCAAGTGGGATATCAAAATGTCCTTGGTATCCTTGCTCTTGCAGGGAAGACCTTTGTCCTTGCATGAGGATTTTTAGGTATTTTCCTTATCTAGAATCCTCTTTCCAGGTGCCCCACCCCCACATCATTTTGGGATTGGTGGAGATCTTTGCATTTAATGCAGAAGTAAGCCGCCTGTTAGTGTATTTAATGTGGTAAAGCAGTGGTTGAGTGCATTTAATACGACAAAGGCTGATGGTGAGAGAAAGCTTCCTATCTTGTAGGTCGACCTATTTTGGTCGAGATATCTCCCCGACCGTGGGTCTCACCGTCCTTCCTGGTCGAATGCACAACCTCTTCGGGTAGACCTATTATGGTCGAGATGTCCCCGACCGTAGGTCTCTCCGCCCACTCTGGTCGAATGCATGACCTCTTCTGGTCGACCTATTCTTAGGGTCTGGGATGGTTCTATTGGGCCTATTTGGCTCGTCTTACTTCCCCATATCAAATACCATGTTTAATGTTAAAAGATTTTTCAACACCAAAATATGATATGAAATTAACTCAAAGAATATTAAAATTTTCTCAAATCAATTATCTTTAATTTTTTTTAATTGAAATTATTGGAGATAAAAATAAATAAATAAAATATAATATAATATATTACTTTGTAAATGTGAAAGTTTTGTAATAACTATCTTAATCAATGTTTAAAAGAAATTATTGAACTGTTCCAAGTTTTCAGTTCCCATCTCTCTACCCATCAATCTTTTCTTCCTTATATCTCTCTTTTTATTTTTCCTTTCAACCATATATTCTCATTTTATTCTAGATTAACTTTCTTATGCTTCTCACAAATCTGAAAAAACTATAATGATAATAAAAAGCTTATTGGCATTAACTTTTTAAGTATCAATTAAGCCAAATAATTAGCTTAGACCACCAGCATGAAAAAGCTAAATCAAAACAAGGAAACTCAAAATCGGCAAGATTTATTAAGAGTTTCTATAATTTCAAGCACATAAGAACAATCACATTATGCTAAAGAATCAATAAGCGGAGTTTCATTTTATTTTTTCTTATAATTTTTCTTCTAACCCAAAAAGAAAGTCTACAAGATACTCGGTGTGACGGTCTCATTTTCTTAATGCTCCAAAATGCTAGGTTTTTTCTCAATTTGGAGTAGGGAGGGGGCAAAAAAAACAAAAAGCAGCAACAAAATATAGCATATATGAGGCTTACCTTTTCAATAGATATGATGTATTTAACAAGCTTTTCAATCTTGAGCTCTCCCATTCTGTCATTTATCCACAAATCAAAGCTAAAAAATGATGAAAACCAAAGAGAAGTTGGTGTCTTAACACTCTTAACTGGCATACTTGCCAAATTCCATCACATTGGAGAAAGAAAACATTGTGCATGTCCATGAAGCAAAATTTCCTAAAATCAAACACCGAAAAGAAAATATAATAATAAAGTTTGAGAATCAAGAGGAGAAATCAGCTTCCGGGATAGGTTTTTCAGGATAACATATCAAGGTAAAACTAATTCCCAACATACGTCATTCAACTATCTAATATGGTAATCTTACAACAAACCAGTTTTTCTATCATAAACAAAGTTCAGAACCTAACACACAAACCTGGGGTTTAGTAGGGACAGCAGGTGATACCGCCTTTCCTCCGGAATGTCTTCAATTTTCCTGATCAAATAAACATAAGAACCTTGAAATATGCTCCAACTAGCAAAGTTTCCTCAACTATCATCAATCCTAAAAATCATCTCACATTCTCAAGGAATTAAAAGGATCTCAACTACTTTCCCTATGGCATCCGCATTCAGAACTATTTACACTCATTTGGAACTCATCGTTCCACAGTATCCCTGAAAATCTCAATTATATCCCGTCTATGTAAATGATGAAGTAGGTTAAACCACTTCCAAATTACACGAGAACAGCTTTTTCCTGTAGTTATTCTTATAGCCAAACTGTGATTATTCATCACTTCCATGAAAAGAAGATTTTCTTTCACAAAATAAAGCAGAACACAGGTCTGAATATTTTATTATAAATACCAAAAGATCAACTTAACATTGTCGTCAAATCAATGTTGGAAAAATGAAAAACGAAACCTTAGAACACCAAAATCTTCAGCATCAAACGTTCTAGCATGAGCATCCGGTTCCTGGTTAGCTCAGGTAACCCCTAACTCTATACAGTAACATACGAATTTCTGTCCCAATTAATTATTCCCTCAGCTTTTGACAAACATTGGAGCACAAAGATGCGGAATTTACAAAAAGAAATAAATATCTGATTCAAATCAAATAAATACCAATTGTTCAAGATAATCAATTTTGTAAAAATCTAGAAAAGGAGTAAGTGGGCGAATAGAGGAACCTGCACTCACACCGGCTTTTAAGTAGGGGTGGCATCAGGCTGGAATTACTAGGATCGGGACAATCAAGTCAAGTACTCGGTTGACTGGGTTTAGAATTTCCCCTCCCGATTCCGGCCCAGTTGCTGACTGGGTACCCAAATTCCGGGTAACCGATCCCGGTATCAGGTTTCAGGACCAGGATTCATGTATTTTTTTATTAAAAAAAAAAAAAAAAGAAAGAAAAGAAAAGACAAAGAAAAACATGAAATCAGCCTACTAGGCTTTCGTTGAAATGTAAATATGAAATCGGGCATATTAGTGCGCACAGGTTTTTTTTTTTTTTCGGTTTAAATCTTAAGACACAGTTCTTTTATACTCGCCTCAAAATAACTACAATTACATTCTCAGGCCCACAGAAAAATATACATCTGACTGCAAGGGCGTATTTGCCTTTGCTATTTGATACATAGCAAAGAATGAAGAAAACCCACAAGCGAAAGAAGATCTAGTCCACTTTCACCCGAGCCTCGCCGAAAATTGACGATTTCTTCAATGAACCAGATGCAGTTACTGACAAGAACTTTCTATGAGCAGTTTTTCAGGGAAAGGGCTTCCGGTTACGGCGATGCTGATAAGAATAAACAATGGAGAATGGATTTTTCTCTGCCCTGTGTCTATTTGTGAGTGCAGATGAAGAAGGAGATGCGGCTAAAGAGGTGAACTGACTGTATAACTATATTTATGCACACATATTAAACTACAGAGTAACAGAAGCGTGAAGACAACTTATGTCTTACGGTTGCTTTGGGGACGTGACGCCGTGAGCACTGAGAAATTTGGAGGACGGCCGGCGGGCACTTAGGACGACAGAGAGACGCGGCGGCCGGCGGGCACTGGCAGCGGACTTGAGGTTGGGGCGAGCGGCTCGGCAGATTGGGAAATTGGGAATTGGTTTGGGGGAGAATTTGGGGAAATTGGCCCGGGGTTGGGGCGAGCGGGAGACAAATCGCTACTGGCATGGGAGAGTGGCAAATTGCCAACTTTGGCTATGTTTGGTTCGTTTTGGGTGAATTTTGAGAAGTGTTTTGGATAATGGTAATTTGATAGTTAAAATTGAAAAAAATGTCCCAATATTTGGTTTTGTTCTGAAAAAATATGAAAAATAGAATTGTTTGTTTGAAATTATTTTGTAGGAGATAAATTTTATTGTAAATGTCAAATTTGTAACTTTTTTGTTGATTTTGTGAGGTGAAATTGTATTGTTAAATTTAATAAATATATGTGGATATATATAGTTAATTGATGTATGTATGTATATATTTGTAATCATTGATATATAATTGTTGTGAAATAATGTGTAATTAATTTAATTTTAAACTTAAAAAATTTATAATTAATGAAATTATTAGAACATAATAATTTGATGAAATGAATAAAAATTGTGAAACAAAAATGATTTTATTTAATTATAAAACTTTACTTAATGATAATTAAGCAAAAAAATGAATAAACATATTTGATACGCCTGTAATAGCCCGAGCTAAAGCAAACATCAGACCTGAGGTGACTACCCCACAAATACTATTACTGAACGCGCGAGAAAGATAGCCGAGCTAAAGCCAAAGATAGCCGAGTTGAACTCGTATGAAGGGCCAAGCTGAACCCGTGGGAAGGGCCGAGTTGAACCCATGGGAAGAGCTGAGCTGAAGTCAAGGGAAGAGTCGAGCTGAACTCAGATTTACATTGGTTCCCATAGTGCCATGCACGATCGAAAAATGAGGAACATGGGCTACACGTGGCTCCATTTTATTGATTCAGTTGTAAAAAGATAATGACTGTTTAGAGGGCAGTTATGAACCTGAGTAGTGGGATGTTTAGTAACATAAGAAAAGCATTGGTGAAAAGTTGTAAGATATATTGAGATTAACACGGAGACACTTGAGAAAGAAAATGGTTCTTGTTTTTGTTGATTGGTGCTTTTACAGATTATTTTTGTGCATTAATTTGGCGCCGTCTGTGGGAAATCAGATTAAGAGTCAAAGCGTGAGGATGAGTAGTTCAGGCGATAACGGAGAGACAGGTATGAAGATGACAATGCAGGGTGATCAGACAGCCATGGCCGCCACAGTCCCTCCTCTAGTGGCTGCGGTGTCGACGGCTGCTATAGGAGGAAAAAGCACCCCAACACCCCTAATGGTGGGGCAAATGACCACTGAGCAGTTGGCCAACTTCTTATGATCGACATTTGGCATCATCACTTCTACTCAATCCGCAGGAGTGATGCACCCAACACCCCCGCCAATGCCGCCAAACCCTATGGTCATCCCCTACCTACCAGGGATGCCACCTAACATTTCATCTCCTAATCCGATGTTTTTTCCCCCTGCTTCGGAGTTAGTTAACCCTGCAACTCCGGTGAGGGTGACAGCCATGCCGGTGGCACCTGGGCCGACAGGTGGAACCACCGTTCAGAGTCCCAGGGTAGCCCTCTTTTTTGGAGCAGTTGCACAAGGCACGGTGATAGCTGGGCCCCCTTTCCCTAATAATTTAGGATTATTTGTAAGAGGTCAGGAGGTAACAGTCGCACCGGTATTGGATGAGCCAGTGAAGGCTGGAGGCATTCGTGGTTTGCCCAAAGAGTCAGATATAAGGATCCACACCTGTGTGGCAGAAGAGACAGAAGTAGTGGCGGAAAGTCAGGTATCCATGAGACATGGCGTAGATAAGAAACAGAAGCCCCGGGCGGATTTGGTTATAGAGATAGAGGAAATGATGAGAGAGTTGGATGAGATGAAAAGGAAGATGGAGGGGAAGGTAGGGGAAGAGATCAAAGCTTCACCTTTCGTCGAAGCTATACTCCAGGATCCCTTCCCAAAGAACCACAAGTCTTTCAATATGCCTAGGTATATGGGCACCGCAGACCCTACTAATCACCTGTGCGAGTTCGAGAATTTGGCCCTATTGTACCAATTTTTGGATGGAGTGAAGTGCAGAACTTTCCTCACCACTCTGGGAGAAGCTGCCCAGAAGTGGTTTGGGCAATTGCCACCCAGGTCCGTTCATACATTTGACCAGTTCGCCCAGAAGTTCCTGTATCAGTTCACCAGTAGCAAGCAATATTGGCGGAGTGCGCAAAGCTTGCTCTCATTCTGATAGGGAGAAAATGAGAGCTTGAGGGGTTTTGTTAGGCGGTTCACTACAGCTGCTTTGGAGGTTCCATCAGCCACTCCGGAGTTGCTAAGTGGTGCTTTTGCCCAAGGACTTCGGCCTGGCCCCTTTTTCAGGTCCTTGAGTAGAAAACCGGTAGATAATTACGACGAACTCCTGCATCGTGTGGAGAAATACATCCATGAAGAGGAAGATAGTGAGGCGAAGGAGAAGGAGTTGAGAGAAAAGCCTGCTACTAAAAAGCCTAAGCAAGAAGAGAGGTTCAGAGCAGCACTCGTGCAGCAGGTGAAGGTCCTGACAATAATGGGTCCCAAGTTTGACTACTACACCCCCTTGAGGATGCCAATGAAGCAGGTCATGCAGGCGATTGAGCACCTCAACCTACTACGGTGGCCACGCGCCCACAGAGACCCTCCGAGACGTCCCAGGTCAGACAAATTTTGTTATTTCCACAATGAGTATGGGCATGTGACAAAAGAATGTGATCATCTCCGAAATGAGTTGGAGCAACTGGTGCGAGATGGGCAGTTGAATGAATTTGTGGATCGGGTTGAAACTGGAAGCAAACATAGGCGCCCTATGCAGGCTGAGCGCGAGGAACAGCAGAGTGCATGACAACCTGAAGGGGGGAAAGGATACTAAGAATGGGATAGTCAGAGGGGTGATCCATATGATTTCGGGAGGCCCGGCTGAAAGGGACACCCATCGAGCCAGGAGAGCTAGAGCCCGAGCCGCAGCACACAGAAACATAGAAATAGCCTCCGTGTCCGATACTAGAGACACCTCCATCATTCAATTTGGTCCGAATGATCTGAAGGCCTTGCATCTACCTCAACATGATACTTTGGTTATTATAGCTATGATAGCAAACTTCAAAGTAGCTCGCATTTTTATCAATGGTGGCAACTCGGCCGACATCCTTTTTTATTATGCTTTCTAGCAGATAGATCTGGAGAACACCATGCTGGAACCCATGGAGACGTTTCTGTTCGGATTATCAAGAGAGGCGGTCAAACCTAGGGGGCGAATTTCCTTACCCGTTTCCCTAGGAACGAGAGTGTATCGGAAGACCTGTATGGTAAATTTCTTAGTAGTAGATGCTCCTTCTGCATATAACGTGATTTTTGGCAGGCCTATGATGCATCTCTTCCAAGCGGTAGCCTCCCCATACCATATGAAGTTGAAATATGTGGTGGGGCGAATGGTAGGAGAAGTAGTAGGAGATCAGTATACCTCAAGGAAGTGTTATGTGGATGCAGTGAAGAAAAGATGTCACAAGGACGATGAGGTTGTACACAAGCAGAGGCAAAATGGTTCGAGCACACCCCTAATCGCGGAAAGGCAGCAAAAACTCGAACCAGAGGGGGAACTCTTGTCTGTAGAATTGGTACCAGGAGATCCTAACAAGATTACGCGGATAGGCTCCCACCTAGAAACGAGTCTAAAGGTAGAAATAATTGTTGTACTTAGGGAGTACATAGATATTTTTGCTTTCTTTGTTAAAGATCTTACAGGGATAGACCCAAGAATAGCCGAGCACAAGCTCAATGTCGACCCAGCAGTTCGGCCCGTCAACCAGAAGAAGAGACACTTCGGGCCTAAGAAAGACCACATCATTTAGCAAGAGGTGGAAAAGCTTTTAGATGCCGGGCACGTCATGGAAATCCAGTTCTCGAAATAGATTTCTAACGTGGTATTGGTACCAAAGCATGCGCACAAGTGGAGGGTATGCATAGACTTCAGAGACTTGAATAAGGCTTGCCCGAAGGATTTCTATCCTTTGCCCAGGACGACCTGTTGGTAGACTCCACTTCTGGGTGCAAACTCCTCAGCATGATGGATGCATCGTAGGGATATCATCAGATCCCCCTCAGTAGGGAGGACCGTAAGCGGGTGAGTTTCATTTCTTCGCAAGGAACTTACTACTACCTGGTCATGCCTTTTGGTCTTAAGAATGCAAGAGCTACATATCAGAGATTAGTGGATCGGATGTTCAAACATCATATCGGCCAAAATGTGGAAGTATATGTGGATGATATGCTGGTAAGGAATGTGAGCCGAGCTAATCACGTAAGAGATCTAAAGGAGACATTCGAAACTTTACGCAAATATGGGATGAAGCTCAACCCAGAGAAGTGCGCTTTTGGAGTGAAATGGGCCAAGTTCCTGGGCTATCTGGTAATAGATAGGGGAATTGAGGTGAATCCGGAGAAGATCTGAGCTATTATGGAGATGAGCCCGCCCAGAAATGTCAATGAAGTACAAAGGTTAGTAGGAAAGATAGCCGCCCTGAGTAGGTTTATATCCCGCTCTGCAGACAGAAGTCTTCCCTTCTTTGGGATATTACGGAAGTCAAAACAATTTGAATGGGGAGAAGCAGCACAGTGCGCTTTTGATGAGCTGAAATCCTACTTGGCTGAGCTGCCTTTACTAACAAAGCCAGCACTGGGGGAAAGACTCTATTTGTATTTGGCGGTAGTCGAGCAGGCGGTGAGCTCGGTTCTCATAAAAGAGGATGGGGCTAGTCAAAAGCCAGTATATTATGTCAGCAAGATTTTGTATGCTGCCGAGTTGAGGTATCCCGAAATCGAGAAGATGGCGCTGGCTATGGTGGTCATGGCATGAAGGTTAAGACCATATTTTTTATCTCACCCTATAGTTATATGTACTAACCGCCCCTTGAAGCAGACTTTAGGGAAGGCTGATGTGGCGGGAAGGTTGGTCAAATGGGCTATGGAGTTGGGAGAATACGACATAAGTTATGCCCCTAAAAATGCTATAAAAGCACAGGCCTTGGCGGATTTGTGGCTGATGCACCCATAACCAAGGATGAGGGCATATGGCAGGTATATGTTGGCGGGTTGTCAGGACAGAGTAGAAGTGGAGCTGGTATTGTACTCATCAGCCCAAAAGGGGAAGAGATGGAGTTCGCGGTGAAATTCCACTTTAAAGCCTCGAACAATGAGGCGGAGTATGAGGCTATGATTTGGAGGACATCCTCATTCAAAGCGGAGCCAGGCATGTGCAAGTGTTCACTGATTCGCAGTTTGTAGTCAAGCAAGTTGAAGGGCAGTATGAAGCTAGGGAGCTGAGGATGAACAAATACTTGCAGCTGGTGCATAATTTGAAACAACAAGTGGCCAAGCTACAGGTGATCCAAATCCCCCGAGATGAGAACATGAAGACTGACTGCTTGGCCAAGATGGCTAGCTCCTTGATATAATGTAACACCCGGCAGGTGACTATCCACGAATTGGACAAAGCATGCCTCGATGCGAAAGTGCTAGTAGTAGAAGAGGGTCAGGATTGGAGGACACCGATTGTGCTATATTTGCAAGGGGATCATACAGATGCTGACCATAAGCTGCATGTACGGGCGGCCAGGTTCACTATTATAGGAGGTTTACTATATGAGAGGGGTTTTTCCCAGCTATTGCTACGATGCTTGTCCCCTCAGGAAGGGGAGTATATCTTGAGAGAGATTTATGAAGGGTGTTGTGGGATCCATTTAGGAGGGGTAGCCTTAGCCTCCAAGGCCATCAGAGCTGGATAATTTTAGCCTACTGTCCAAGCTGATGAGGGAGAGTTGGTGAAAAAATGCGTCAAATGTCAGCGACATGCCCAGATCAGCTACGCGCCCGCCAAGCTGATGCACGCTCTGAGTGCTCCATGCCCTTTTGCAAAGTGGGGAATAGATATTTTGGGTCCTTTTTCGGTAGCGACGGGTCAGAGGAAGTTCCTTTTGGTACGGTGGATTACTTTAGCAAGTGGGTGGAGGCAGAGCCACTGGTTAAGATAAGCGAGAATAAGGTACTCAAGTTTTTATGGAAGAATATAGTATGCTGGTATGGCATCCCCAGAGAGCTGATCTCGAATAATGGAAGATAATTTCAAGGAGCCAAAGTGCAGGCCTGGTGTAAGGAGATGAAAATAACCCAGCAGTTCAGCGCCGTAGCCCATCCCCAGACAAATGGGCAAACAGAAGTCATCAATTGGGATTTGCTGAAAAGCTTGAAGAAAAGGTTGAATCAGGCAGGGAGTAGATGGGTAGATGAACTGCCCAGCGTGCTGTGGGCGCACAGTACCACACCGAAGACCTCTACTGGGGAAACACCATTCAGCATAGTTTATGGAGTAGACGCACTGATCCCAGCCGATGTAGGGATAGAATCTCATCGGCTGCTGTCCTACAACCTCAAAAAGAATGAGAAGTTGCTCAGAGATTCTCTAGATATGGTTGAGGAAAAAAGGGACAACGCCTGTCTTAGACTGGTCAAGTACAAGCAAAGGATGCAAGCTACCTTCAACCGAAGGGTTAAACCCCGTAGCTTTTAGATAGGGGATTGGGTGTTAAGAAGGGCAGATGTAGTAGGGAATGTGGGCAAGTTGGAGCCAAATTGGGAAGGCCCGTATAAAGTGTGCAGTGTGTTAAAGGGAGGAGCTCATGAGCTGGAGATACTGGAAGGCAAGAAGGTAGCACAGCTATGGAATGTGCAGAACCTTCGGCATTTTTTCATGTAATTTCTTTTCGTTAAAAGCCTACCTAGTTAGTTAGTTCTTTGGCGTTTGTCTTGAAGTATTGTTCCAAGTAGTTTTGATTTCCTGTAAGTTGTTCTGAAATTCAATCAATTTATTCCTTCTTCCTGACACTAAGCATCAGCTCAGCTGATTCCATATGCAAAGGACGAATGTCCAAACTGAACGAGCGAATGCCCGTCTGAAAAATCAGCTCGGCTGATTCCATATGCAAAGGATGAATGTCTAAACTGAAGGGGCGAATACCCGTCTAAAAAAATCAGCTCGGCTGATTCCATATGCAAAGGACGAATGTCCAAACTGAAGGGGCGAATGCCCGTCTGAAAAATCAGCTCGGCTGATTCCATATGCAAATGACGAATGTCCAAACTGAAGGGGCGAATGCCCATCGAAAAGATTGGCTCGGCTGATTTCATATGCAAAGGACGAATGTCCAAACTGAAGGGGCGAATGCCCGTCTAAAAAAATCAGCTCGACCGATTCCATATGCAAAGGACGAATGTCCAAATTAAAGGGGCGAATGCCCATTTGAAAATCAGCTTGCATGGCTTAACATGCGAAGGACGGATGTCCTTGCCGAATGAGGGAACGCCAAGGCAGCTCGGCCGCCAGAACGGCCCACAGCCGCACATGCCAACGGCCCGACACCGTACGCACAGCTCGGCCGGGACCTTCTCAGCATCGTGCGCGCAGCTCGGCTGGGCTCATCTGGGCATCGTGCGCGCAGCTCGATCGGGCTCATCTCGGCATCGTACGCGCAGCTTGATCGTCCCTAAAAAAAAGGGGGGGAGGAGATGGATGACATCTCAAAGTAAAAGAAAGCAGTACAAGCATGTTTTTGGACAACAAAAGCTCCTATACATTCTATTTCCACTAGAGAGATACAAGTCATCTCCTAACTAGCACTTCTACTTTAGTGCATGCAAAAACAAAACAGGGCTTAGTCGCTTCTAGAATTTATAACCATGCTGATAATATTCAAGATGGAGGGATCGGAAGATCTGTAGACACGCTAGGGACATGCGGTTTTGTTGGGGCGGCGATGCTTGGAGAACCCTGCTGATGGCTAGGCTCGGCTCGGGCGAAAGTCTTATCTGAGGATGGCATCTCAGCGGAAGGGGGTAGCTCGGCCACGCCCCCTCTCCATCATCGGCATCTCCCTCATCTTCTAAATCCGAGGGAAGGGTATCCACATTCTGATCTAGCTGCCCCAACCTCAAAATACCTTTAGCCTTCAATTGATCCGCACAAGTATTGATACCATGGTAGTAATACTTTAAGGACCTCTTCACTGACATCTGCCTAAACTCATTGCTCTTCAAAAATTCAGTCAAGCGTGACTCCCAACACGCTTCAATGAAAGCTTTCCCCTCCTCGGTATCATGAAACACCTCGAAAAAGCTATCTCGCCCTTCGCGGCGCCCCTCCTCTCTAGCCTTCTCTAATGCTTCTTTTTGTTGAGAAGATAGCTCAGCCACTTTGGGCTCAAATTTGGTCAGGCTAGTGGCCAGCTCATCATGCTTAGTCCGAAGAGAAGATAGTTGTTCCTTCAAATCTCCCAGCTTGCTCATCTCTCTCTGAAGCCGGTCCAGCTTAGTTGCCATCCTCTGTCTATAATCTTCTAGAATGCTCGTCTGCAAGCAAGGAAGAGTGTGATCGAGGCTAAGACACTAGAAAAAGTAAAACTCACTATATTACCTTGGAGAGGAAATATGCGAATTGGTTGCGTAGGCTGTCAAAGGGCATAACATCGGCCAGTTGCCTGTCCGAGCTGGTAGAAATTCCCCTTAAGAAGTCTCGTCCCAGGGAGTGAGTATTGTCAGTTAAAATCGAGCTGCCGACCATAAGGTATGTGTTCAAACGACTCCTCCTTAGAGCAAGGGAGCTTGGTTCCTCTGGAATGTTCTCTTCAGTTGAGGTCTCTACAGCAGGCGGTAGGGTAGGCCTCTTAGGAGTAGGGATGTCAGGAGGTGGGGCAGGCCGTTTCCTAGCAGAGGCTTCAGTGGGAGGCCTTTGAGAAGAGCTGGCACCCCCATAGCGCTTTAGAGGATGGTCATTCTTTTGTCTCTAAGACTAACCCTTAGCCTTAGCTAACAGGAACGCTTTAGTAGACACCCTCACTGCACAAAAAAAAAGGGAGGGGGGTTAAGCATAATTTAATAAGCTTGTCAAATTCAACAAGGTCAAGTAAATACCAAATGGCTTAGGAAGCTCTTCCACTTTAGGACTCAAAGCGAAGTGGTAGAGGAAACCTGGTTTCGCCAGATAAGATAGTTGTAACTGGCAACTATTGAGCCTATCTAGGATCTGCCGCCGCCCCGGTGGAAACCGTGTCCTAGGCCTCGAGCTATCAAGCGGCATATGTTCTATCCACTTAGTAGGAAAACCCCAAGGCTCAGGTGAAGATATAAACAAGTAGTGTTCTTTCCAATGCTTCACGGAGGTAGGGTACTTGGATAAAAAGTGAACATCCTCCCGAGAGGATAAATAAAATAAACCCTGACCTAAGGACTTGGGGTAGAAAAGAGAATGAAATAAGGTGGTCGTGGGCTCTATTTGCAAGTGCCTACACTGAATGATGAACCCAGTTGTTAGCCTAAAAGAATTAGGTGTAAATTGGTTCAAGGGGATACCTAACCCTCTTGAAATCAACTTAAATAGCTCAGGCAGTGGAAAGCGCAACCCCCCCGGTATCTGTTCTACATAGAAGCATAGAAATCCCGCTGGGGGATTATGTGGTCGGTCTGAGGATTTGGGTACAACTATAGAATATTCAATAGGAATGCCCATAATCTCTCTCAATCTCCTACTCTTATGTCTGGTCATCCTAGAATAATAAGTCTCATAATAAGGTAATCCTGCATCTGCCATGCCTCTCTTGGTATCCCTCATTACTTCTACGGGAATACTGAGCACTGAATCATCTGAGTCACTATCCCTAAATAGTTCAGTGGACATACTAGTGGTTCAAGAACATGCATCACACTTAAAAAGATACCAAGGAAAAATAGAGGAAAATTAGAAAGAACTTGGACTCATTGCTGGGGAAGAGGTGCAAAAAAAAAAAAAAGAGAACTGGAAAACTCTGGTAGCCCATGGTGAAGTAGGCGGCTCGAGCAAAGTGTGAAGTAGGGAAGTAGAAATGGGGAGAAAGTATGAGAAGGGAGATGGAGGATAAATGAAAGAGGAAGTAAGGGGAGGTATTTATAAGGGTGAAGGAGGATGCTAGAGGACACCTACCTCTCACATCCACCGTACACATGGTCTACGAAGAT
This sequence comes from Jacaranda mimosifolia, assembly GCA_018894105.1. Taxonomy (NCBI): domain Eukaryota; kingdom Viridiplantae; phylum Streptophyta; class Magnoliopsida; order Lamiales; family Bignoniaceae; genus Jacaranda; species Jacaranda mimosifolia. The sequence goes on along the minus strand of CM032132.1, from coordinate 31,117,702 downwards.
GTGTGCGATGTGATATGAAATTTAATGCCATTAATGAAAAGGCTTAGTTGGCTTAGAAAAGGGAAAAGAGATAAGGCAAACCCTTCTCTTTTTGAAATTTGAAAAAAGGCCAAATGGCGGACTAAAAATCGCACACCTTGGTATGGGAGTCCAACCAGGCGCATCTTGGCCAAAATGCGCCTCGGCTAGACAGCTTCTCGGCCAGGCGCACATCGGCCAGAACGCTCATCGGCCAGACAGCCTCTCAGCCAAGGCGCGTCTCAACCAGGGCGTGCATCTCTGCCGAGACACGTCTTGGTGCCATGCGCTCAGCTCGATAACTAGCGTCGCGCACAACCAGGCCGACCGTGTCTCAGCCAAGACGCACCCCGACCAAACAGCATCTCTGCCAGGGCGTGCATCTCTCCCGAGATACGTCTTGGCGCCATGCGCTCGGCTCGGCACTGAGCGTATCTCGACACCGTGCGTTCTGCTCGGCATCGACCGTCTCGCGCAGCCCAGCCCGGGTTCGCCGAAGGTCCACGTCATGAGCGGCCAAGTGCCCTGTGGCTGGGCCTTAGGCGCGCAGCTCGGGCTCGACCACCTTACCAAAAAAAAAAAACGTTGAGTTAGGGACAAAAAAAAAACCTGTTGAGTTAGGGACAAAAAAAAAATCGTTGAGTTAGGGACAACTCGTGAGCATGGTCCGTCTTTAGCTCGGGCTTGGTCATAGTGCAAAACCTTTTTGAACTAATTTGTGGGGGGAGATGTGATACGTCTGTAATAACTCGAGCTAAAGCAAACATCAGACTTGAGGTGACTACCCCACAAATACTATTACTGAACCCGCGAGAAAGATAGCCGAGCTAAAGCCAAAAGTAGCCGAGTTGAAGCCAAGGGTAAAGCTGAGCTGAACCCGTAGGAAGGGCCAAGCTAAACCCGTGGAAGAGGCCGAGCTGAACCCATGGGAAGAGCTGAGCTGAAGTCAAGGGAAGAGTCGAGTTGAACTCAAATTTACTTTGGTTCCCATAGAGCCATGCACGACCGAAAAAGGAGAAACATGGGCTACACATGGCTCCATTTTATTGATTCAGTTGTAAAAAGATAGTGAGTGTTTAGTGGGCAGTTACCAACCCGAGTAGTGGGATGTTTAGTAACATGAGAAAAGCATTGGTGAAAAGTTGTAAGATATATTGAGATTAACACTGAGACACTTGAGAAAGAAAATGGTTCTTGTTTTTGTTGATTGATGCTTTTACAGATTATTTTTGTGCATCAATATTATTATGCACTGTTAATTAAATATTTTTTTAAATTTCTGTAATTAATAATACTATTAGTAATTAACTAAGTAAATTTGAAATAATTTTGATAATATTTTAATTAAGGTGTAATAATTAATATATTTATTAATTTAAATAAGATTTTAATTTATATATTTACTAGTAAATACACGAGTTAACAAAAATATTAGTCATATTTTTATAAATTTGTATTTATTAATATATTTAGGGCATGTTTGGTTGGCTTGATAATGCATGATAGAGTTATTAAATCATGCCTTATCACTTGTTTGGATTGGATGACAACAATCTAATAAGCCCGTTTTATAACCATCAACCTACATCCATATGTGTAAAGTGTGTGGTAATTAATCCAACCACTCACATTGGTATTACTTATCCCACACGTGTGTGTTAGTATTTTTTTACTTTTTTGGCCCCAATATATACAAGTTTAGTCTTATAAGTTGATTTCAATTAACCAAATTAACCAACTGGAAAACTCAAACTTTTTTTTTGTTTTGTTTTTTTTATTTAGTTGTAGTCATGGTTAATAAGCTTTATTACTTCTTCTTCTTCTTCTTCAATTTGTAAAAAATGATTAAATCAATAAAAAATTATTTTTAGATTATATAGTGCATTTGGACGTTGGGGAGCTACATTCTCTTTGTCTCTAGTTTTTTTGACAAATTAATTTATTATAAATAATTTCATATTTTCTGTAATTATAAAATTATGAAACTATTTTTGAATAGTTATGTGAAGAAAGATTATTATAAAATTAATTATTTTTTATTACTATGTTGGATAATTATAATATTATTTGAAAATTATAAAAAATAATTATGAATTATGAGAGTAAATTATAGATTAATAATTAATAATGGTAGAAATTTATAAATTAATAATTTTGGAAATTATAAGTAACTTGTTTATTTTAAATTAGTAATTCAAGAAAATTAACAAAATGAATTATATACTATAATTTTATGATATGAAATTAATGATTCTGAACTTACATTATAAATTAAAATTTAATAATTTTGAATAATATTAAAATAATTTAATTTATTTTGAATTATTAATTTCTAAAAATTGGAAAAAAATAAGTCAAGCTATTAATGTTGGGAAATTATTAAATTGATCCAAATGTTATATTTACACATATCATAACTATAAAAAAGTTAATTTATTTTTATTGTAATTTATTAATGTTATAAAATAATATTTTTGAAAAATTATAAAAATAAATTAGAAATTATGGGTTAGATTCCTTCCATTGATACTTTGAGAAGTGATTAAATCAATAAAAATAGGGAAGAAAAACAATTTGAAAAAAGAGAATGTGTAATTCATTGCAAAAATAATTTGTGAAAAAAAAAAAAGAAGAGAAAGAATTGCTTGTCTTTTTTAAATTAAAGGATAGTATGGTTATTTCATAAAACAATCAAATGATAAGGATTATTATACTTCAAACCAAACAACAATCATGTATGTATATTTACAAAAAATAATGCAAATCAAAGAATGCTGCAATAGTTAATAATCAAATAACTTATCATAAGATAAGTTATCAAGGGATAAACTTAAATTCCAACCAAACTTGCCCTTACTGTTTAAATAAATAACTAAATATAAATATGTAATAATTCATATAAATACTATTAAATTAAAAATGTAAGGTAAATATATAATAATTAGTATAAAAACTAGTAAAGAAATAATTAAATATATAAAAAATAAATAAAATAACAAAATTATATATTAGCTTATTAAATAAGATAACTTGACTATGAAATATACTTAACTTTTCTACTTTGTTATTAATAAATAATATATTTTACTTTGTAATTAGTTATTCATAAATAATATATTTTACTCTAATCTGTATATTAATTAGGTTCTACTCTAGGAATAGTCCATTTATTAAGTAATTCAATATTATGAGGAATATCATATTTTTCATTGATACTATTTTTAACAATATCTCTCTTCCTTAAAATATTCGTAAGGAAAGTTTATGTGTTGGACTTCCATATATCTATACACTTTTAAAGCACCATGGCTCTGATAGCATTCAGGGGCAGAAGTAATATGTATCTGTTATAGAATTTATTTTAAACCAATGCATACTCTTAATCCACGATGTAAAAAGGTTAATAAACCTATTAATGAAACAATTAGTATAGAAACCAATTTTAGTAGGTCTAATATTACTACTAGAAGGGCAATAAAATGGGAAGAAATTATTTTTCCTGAAAATTGGATTATGGATCAAGTTGTTAATTTACAGCCTATGGTAAATTCAAATGTTACTAATCTAATACAATCTTCAGATGATACTGTTCAAATACAGTTTGAAGATAACAAAAGATTAATAGAATCTTCCTCTATATCCAGAATTTCTAGATCTCATTCGAATACATCTTTCTACTCTCATATTTCACCTTTTGATGATATTGATTTTCCATCAAGAGCTTTTACTTCTCAAATTAGAGAAATGTTTTCAAATGAATCTGAAATTCATAATAATAAAGTAAATGAATTAAGGATTCCTAAAAATAATATTGTTAAAGGAGTTTATAATAGCCAAGAACCGAAAATAACCGAGTCTGAAATGAATTTTTCTATTTAATGGAATTTAGCTCAAAAATTAATTTTAGTCCTGGATCTCCTGCAAGGTAACTTACTAAAAAAGAATTTAATTTACCCAAGTGGGAATCATTTAGAAAATGGTTTTTTGAAAATTTCAATGAAGAAGATAAATTAAAATTTCAAAATGAATTTTATACTTTTGCCTCAAAAGAAAATAGAATTATACCATTTGTTCTATGGTTTATAACCAATTATGTTGAAAATTATATTTCTGTTATGGAAAGAAATTATAAATTAAATAGTGGACAAGTTTTAAAAGCCATTTATCCACCTCAACAACCTTTTCAAATTTATAATAATGGAGAAATAATATATTTTTCTGCATTTCAGAAACTTCTTGAAAATGAAACACTTCAAATCACTGCTGCTACTATTAATAATTTAGTAAAACAGCAAAATTATGCTAGTATGTATCTTAATGTATTAGGAGAACAGATTTCTTCTCTTCATATTAGAGTTGAAAGTCTATATTCCCTTATGAATCAAGTTAAGAATTTGATAAGTGTGGCAAGCCTTAATCAAGGACAACCACAACCACCAGAGGTAATTGCAACCTCTAGTATTCAACCTCCTCCTGAAATTCATAATTTCAAATTCTTGATAATAAATTTAAAGGATTAAAACTTAATACTCTTAATAAAGAGTTTGAAGATGGAATGAGTAATACAAATAGTTATAAGAATTATATTAAAGATGAGATAAATAAAATTGAAAAGTATGCTGATGGGCCTACTATGACGATGTATTATTATCCTAGACCCACGCCTCAAGATGTTCTTAATGAGGAACAAGAATATATTGTTAATAATAGTTATAATGGTAAAAATATTTATGAATGGAATTTTGATGGTTATACTGAAAGACAAATTTATAATATTGTTCATAGAATGTTAATGTATAACACAATTTCTAAAACAAATGGTAATAGTGATAAAGATGTTGCTAATATGATTGTTGCAGGCTTTACTGGCCAATTAAAAGGTTGGTGGGATAATTATTTAAATGCCTCTAAAAGAGCTGAAATTCTTAATACTGTTAAGATTGAATCAAGTCATAATATTGAAAATGCTACATATACACTTGTTGTTAATATTATAGAACATTTTACTGGTAGATGGTCTGATAATAGTGAAAATATTAGAATATTACTAAATGGTTTGAAATGTCCTACACTCACTTCATTTAGGTGGTATAAGGATACATTTTTATCTAGAGTTATGGAACACCCTAAGTCTAATAGTACTCATTGGAAATCAAAATTATTGATGGATTTCCCTCTTTATTTGCTGAAAGAGTTAGAAAAATCTTAGAAAAGGAGGGGCTCAAATTGAGTATGAAAATTATACTTATGGTAAACTAATAGGAATATTTATTCAAGAAGGTTTATCCTTGTGTAATGAGATTAAATTAAATCAACAGATTAAACGCCATAATATTACAGGAAAAAGACAATTAGGTCAATTTGGTATGGAACAACCTTCCACTAGTAAGCCTCATAGGCAAAAAAAAAAAAAAAGATAAGATCTCTTCTAATAAAAGAAAAGAGAAAAGGAGAGAAAAGAGAGAAAAAAGAAAGAAAGAAAGAATAGAAAAGAAAAAATCTAGAGCTTGTTTTAAATGTGGTAAAATAGGTCATTATGCTGATAAGTGTAAAATGAAGAAAAAGATTAATAATCTAAATGTTGATGAAGAGTTAAAAGAAATTATTTCCAAATTACTTTTAAATTCTAATTCAGAAAATGATTCGGATGTTTCTAATAATTCAGATAATAGTTTTGAGAAATCTTTGGTTTCTGATGATTTAAAAGCATTAGAAGATGATAAATGTATTTTCTGAAGAAGAATGTTGTGATCCTTGTCAACAAGGTAATCCTTGTATTAAACAAGAAAGTGATAATGAAGAATTTTATAAAAATTCTAGCTGAATTTAAAATTTTAAATGTTAATGTTTTAAATAATGATAATCTTAGGGAACTTTTGAAATTTATAAAAGATCCAGAAATTACGTCTAAAATTATAGATCAAATGGAGAATACTCCTAGTACTTCTTCTTATACTAATTATAATAGTTTTGATGAATATCAAAAAGTTTATACTTCACCAGAACCTTATTATATGGCTGAGGTTCAAAAATTTTTGAAACAAAGGCAAAATTTTGAAACTCCCACTATAGTTAATGATTTGTCTGTAGAAATTAATAATTTGAAAAATGAGATTTATAATCTTAAACAAGAAAATAAAGTTTTTAATGAAAGAATTTCTATTTTAGAGAATAATAATAAAATTATGAGTTTTCATATTAAAGATCTTGATGAAATAATAAGATTTCCTTCTAGTGACAATTTTCTGTCTACACTTGAGATAATTACATCTCAAAAATGGCATGTGAAAATTACTTTACTTATTGATAATAGATTTAAAAAAGAATTAACTGCTTTAATTGATAGCGGAGCAGATTTGAACTGTATACAGGAAGGAATTATTCCTACCAGGTATTTTCAAAAAACTACTCATTCTCTTAGTTCTGCTAATGGTCAGAAATTAGATATTCAATATAAATTACCAAAAGCATATATTTGCAAAAACAATACTTGTATTCCTACAAGTTTTTTACTTATAAAATATATTACAAACCAAGTTATACTTGGTACTCCATTTTTAAAGAAAATATTTCCTATAAAAAATATTGACGAAAAAGGATTTAAAGGAACTTTTGAAGGAAAAGAAATAATTTTTCAGTTTATAATTGAACCTTTTACTAGAGTTCTTCATCAAATTCAGGATTTGCTTATAGCAAAAAATCATCAAATAAATTTTCTTAAAGAGGAAATTAATATTTTAACAATTGAAGAGAAACTTCAAAATCCTAAATTAAAGGATAAAATTGAATTGATAATTAATCAATTTTCTTTAGAAATATGTAATGAATATCCAAATGCCTTTTGGAATAGAAAGAAACATATTGTTAATCTTCCATATGAAGATGCTTTTGATGAAAAGAAAATTCCCACTAAAGCTAGACCATGTCAAATAAATTCTGAATATTTAGAATTATGTAAAAAAGAAATTATTTCTCTTTTACAAAAAGGTTTAATAAAACCTTCTAAATCTCCTTGGTCATGTACAACCTTTTATGTTAATAAACATTCTGAACAAGAAAGAGGAATACCCCGCCTTGTGATTAATTATAAACCTCTTAATAAAGTTTTAAAATGGATAAGATATCATATTCCTAATAAAAAAGATTTACTTGATAGACTTTATGAAGCTGTCATATTTTTGAAATTTGATTTAAAATCAGGATATTGACAAATTCAGATTACTAAAACAGACAGGTATAAAACTGCTTTTAATGTTCCAATATGAAAATTTGAATGGAATGTGATGCCATTCGGTTTGAAGAATGTGTCCTTCAGAATTTCAGAAAATTATGAATGAAATATTCATTCCTTATAGTAAATTTATAATTGTTTATATTGATGACATTTTAGTATTTTCTAAAACCATTGAGATGCATTTTAAACATCTTGATATTTTCAAGAAAATTATTATTCAGAATGGCCTAGTTATATCTAGAACAAAGATGAATATTTTTCAAACAAGAGTCAGATTTCTAGGACATAATATAGAAAAAGGAAAAATTATTCCTATTAATAGAAGTATAGAGTTTGCTTCTAAATTTTCTGATAGGATAACTGATAAAACTCAATTACAAAGATTTTCAGGAAGCCTGAATTATATTTCTACTTATTATAAAAATTTAACAGAAGATACTGCTATTTTATATGATAGATTGAAAAAGGATCCTAAACCTTGGAGTGAACAACATTCTGAAGCTGTTAGAAAAATAAAACAAAAGGTTAATAATCTTCCTTGTCTTATGCTTGCTAATCCAAACTGGAAGAAGATTATAGAAACTGATGCATCTGATATAGGTTATGGAGGTATTTTAAAACAAATACATCCAGATAATAAGCAAGAATATCTTGTTAGATTTTATTCAGGAAAATGGAATAATAGTCAAAAGAATTATGCTACTATTGCAAAAGAAATTCTAGCAATAGTAAAGTGTGTTTTAAAATTTCAAGATAATTTATATAATCAACAATTTGTTATAAAAACAGATTGTCAAGCGGCAAAGTACATGTTTAATAAAGATTTTAAACATGATGTTTCTAAGAAAATGTTTGCTAGATGGCAAACTCATTTAGCTCCTTTTGATTTTGAAATCCATTATAAAAAAGGCACAAATAATAGTTTGCCTAATTTTCTTTCTCGCGAGTTTTTGCAGGAATGATCCCACGAGGAAGGGGTCAAAACTTCCCCTCTAATAGAGGAGGAAAAGGTAAAACCATTATTCAACATGGTTCTCAGAGGTCAATATCCTCCAATATTGCACAGGGTGATATCCCAGATGATCCTCTCTTCAAAGGATTTCTTGAATATAAGAAACAAAAAGATCAATAGAAAGGTAATACCTTTTCTTATGCCAATATTACTGCTGGGGAAGGAAATGATGATTCTTCCACATATGAAAAAAGTTTATCTAGAGAAATAATACTACTCTTGGAAAATAAAGATCTACAGGCTCATGGACCTTAATGCAAAGGTACCTTGATACAATATCATATGCTGTAGGATCTTATAAACAACGATCACATTATAAGAATATACTCATAAGCACATGATCCTGTGAAATCAATCATTTTTATCCGACTAATAGTCGATCAAGTTTCAATTTTAGTAAAATTATAATAAAAAAATATTATATCTTCTGAAGAATGGGGAATTAGTATCCTAAGGGAAAATGAATATTTTCATCAGGAGTTAAAGACTCCAATCAAATTTAATTATTGGGATTATATTGAGGCATATAATAAAGCCTTACTTTATGAAAATCCAAAGAAAAAACATTCTTTGTTTATTAAGGTTTGCTCTGAAGTTTATAAATGAGAGCTTCTTAGTTGGTTTCATGAGTGGTGGATTAATTATGGTCCATCAATAAAAATTCTTCCATAACCTTTTAAAGGTTTTTATATAGAATGGGTGAATTGCTCACTAAAACTCATTAATTTGGAACACCAAAATAAGTGGATTGAGGGAATGGCCCCAATGTGTTTCTTTATTGAGTTCACCATTCCTTGGATATGGAAATGGCTCCAGAAGTGGATCATACTCAACAAAATATTCTATGCTTGAGGAGAATCTTCTTCACAAAATTCTGGAATAAAATACTCTTAAAAGATAAAGAAACAGCAGCATATTTTGGACAAGAAACATTGGATTATATCCAAATTTTTTTTTCAGAATATCAACAACTCATAAAGGCTAAGCAGTAGAGAGAATCTCCCAGTCCTTTCCAGCATATAATGAGAAAGATGCAGATGAAGAAAGGAGTAATCTCCAAAGAAGAAATGGTTGAATCATATATTGAGGAAATGAAGAAAGATTTGATAAAAAATCTGGATATTGAAATGGATAATAAATCCAATTCTTCGATGGCTACTTCATCAAAAGGAGAAAACCAATACAATTGTATTACAGGAGATCTCAAGATCCTTATGAGGAAGAAGAACCCTCAATTGAGGATATTTTTTATCATCGTACAGAAACAATAAAAGATAATATCAAAAAGAAGTATGAAGAATCATCCACCAGACAAGAATAAAGACTTGTCAACCAATTCAGACAAGAAGCGACTAGCTAGCAAAAATTCACTGTTGACTTTTTGACTTTTATAAAAGTCACTTTTGTAAATAGTACTATCCAGATGCGAAATTTTCGCAAAAAAGTTTTGTTTTGAGTTTTGAAGTCCGACTTTAATTGTCTATAAATAGGGAAGGTCACTTTAGTTTTTAGGCAGAAGCCACTTAGCAATCCTACTCTCCCTTTGTAAAAATCCTCTTGTAAAATTTTCATCCTTTGTATATTTTCCAAATATAATTGAAGATTAAAGTTCTTTAGAGTTTTTTTTTCCTAGGTATATTAAAATTTTTGTTTTGAATTTATATTTATTTAATTTTGTATCAGCCTAAATGGCATGCTAATTTAATTATGTGTTGGGCTATATATTTCTTTATATTAGTAAAGCATGATGTTTCTCATGCTATAATGATAAGTATCTGGAAATGTTAAGAACAATAGGAGGATAAGGGGGGTTTTGGGATTTTAACAGACAGTTTTAATTATGGATCTTGAGGTGTGCCTTGGTTTTCCCGCTGAAGCAGTGAGTAAGGCGCTTATGACATTGTTGGGCCTGACTTGATCTGTAATTAGAACTCGACAGTTAGAGATCCTGAGTAAAATATCGCCTTCATGGCTGGTTCTACCTACACTGCCGCCTTTCATGGCTGACCCTTAGATCCTTGAATTTTGACACATTTCCTGGTCCTGCCCTTGAATGGTATCAGAGCATTACAACAAGTAGTTAAAACTACAGAAGAATCTATAATATTAGATGGAAATGAAAAAGTTTTGACTTATCTACTTTGTTATTAATAAATAATATATTTTACTTTATAATTAGTTATTCATAAATAATATATTTTACTTGAAAATAAAAAAATAAATAAAATAATATTTTCAAATTACAGTTATTTTTTAAACATTTTTGGATGATTATATTAATTTATTTGATTAATATTTTATTGAATGTTTTAGATTATTTAAAGAATTACCATACTATATTTAATTTTTTGGTTAAATTTATAACTAGATGCAAAAACAAAATCAATTTTTTTTTAATTAGTAAAATTTTAATATTTGCATATATGTAATATATATATATATATATATGAGTGAAATGAAATAAGGGAGTGAGAAATGAATGAGTAATGTGAAAGATAGAGTGAGAAAATAAGGGGTATATATGCTTTTTTTTGCTTTTTAGAAGGTGTTTAGGGAATAAAAAAAATGTGTTTTGGGAGTTAAAATTGGAGAATGTATAGTTCGTATGTTATTTTCTTTTGGAGTTAGAAAATATTTTCACAAAAACTAAATAAACATAGGCTTTACATTCTTTAACAGTTTTTTTTTTCTTTTTCCTCAAGAAAAAAAGGAATGAAAAAAAAGAGAGAAAGAAAGAAAGAAAGCAAACTGGTACTCGATTATCCAATTGACTAGTTTTGTTACCCAAATCCCAACCCATGTTTAATACACTGTGATGAGGGTTCGAAATATTTTCTAGGTTAACTGGGTAGGGATCTGATCTACTCGATCGAAATCTGATCGACCTCGCTACGGTTGAGGGTTAGGGAGTGAGTCCTGCAACCACAAGCAAACGTTAGGCTTGCCGAGAGAGCCCTCGGCAAAGGCACTCCGACGCTCAAGTTAGTGTTCTGATCCGATAGGAGACTCGAGTAATAGAATGAAGGCTCAAGAGAAAATAATGGCATACCTTGTGAGAAGCTGGCCAAGGGGTATTTATAGCCTTCTCCAGGTGATCAATATGTCTATGATGCCCTTAGTACGCATGAAAGGTTTTAGCCCTTGCATGGGGAGCTTTAGGTCATCTCACATATTGGTACTATTCCAGGTGGCCTCATCTCCAGCTCTTAGGGACAGAGTGGTACACCAGTGGCATGTCCCTCCCTAGCGCGGTAGTACAGGTGGTATTGGAGCGGCGTGCGCCATTAATGCGGTGGCCTGCCGCTTGTCAGGGTATTAAATGCGGCATGGTAAAGGTTCTGTAGTCAGTCGACCAACCTGGTTGACTTGAGAGATCGGCCACCGAGCTGACTCCGGATGTGCCAATAGACAAGTAGACGCCATCGTCGACTAGGATCGTTGATACAGTCGACCTACTTTAGGCAGGGCCGACGTGGCAGGTCGACCTTATGGATGGGCCCCAAGGAAAAAGCGGGCTTAGTGATGTACTCTTAGGTTGATAGCCTTTGGGCTGGGCCTATTGGGCCACGCCATATCATGAGTCCCCCCCACTTCCGAGTCCCGATTGAGAATATCGACAAGTGGGAAGCGGGAGTAGTTTCAACAAATAAGAATGGCTGGATCAGTCAACGAGAGGTAGGAGGAGCCGACAAGAGACTGGGGGATTTGACCAGGGTTTAGCGTATTTAATGCAGTGATTATCTGGTGTCAGGCGGAGCGTCAAACGACGGTTATGTCATTATTGCCGTCGCTTGGGGTTCTGCGTATAGTGTCCTATAAATAGGTTCGGTAAGAATTCACATTTTTACTTTTATGAGTTGTGTGAGGTCGAGTCCAGCATTCACTGAGCTCTGCATTGCATCTTTGACTACTCTATCAAGTAAATATTTCCCATTCCTCAAAGCGCCTTTATTATACCCTGCTTTCAGAGTTTATTTGCATTAAAATATGTTGAGAGTTTTTGAGGGTGGTGAAGGGAGTCATGGGAGCAATAATAAGGTAACGAGGTCGGATAGGGTTCCGACCAGTGGTGAAGAGGCATCAAATAGTGGTTCTAGTAGCTCACCGACTAGTAGCTCGACCTCGAGCAACGAATGTGCTACCGTTGGGGCTGGGCCGAGTGAGCCCCCGATTTCTTGTGGTCGATTGTTTACCCCAGGCTACTACAGTGAGATTAGGTCGACTGTGGGGGAGGCCAATTTGGCTATTCTTAGGCAATTATACCATGTCTCCGATGACTATGGTTTGATCGCTCTGGGGCCCGTAGGTAGAATGGACCAACCTCCCGAAGGGTGCATCACTGTGTTCGCAGATGATCTTAGGTGTGGTCTCAGGTTTCTTTTAGCCGATGCCATATTCAACCTGTTACGAGGTCTGCAGATCTGCATTACTCAGCTATTTCCCAATTGTTTCTCCACATTATATAGTTTGTCATCTTAATTCATATTCATAACCAACTCCCTACCTTTGCCAACTTTAGTAGCCTCTTCCATCTCTCCATGTCCCGCAAGTTGGGGAGTAGCAAGGAATTCGGGTTTCATTATTTAACGGCCCATCCTCGACGAAAATTCTTTGTAACCTTTGCTTCATCATTTGGTCAAAAGTAGAAGAATAAGTTTTTTTATGTTCAATCACCGAGGGGGTTGGGCTTTAATATCCCTAGGGGTTAGATGAGGGGGCACGTCGAGATCCCAGGGAACTCAACTCCGACCTGGCTAAATAATTTTGTAAGGGATCTGGTTAAGTTTGGTCAGAGGAGGCATCTGGCTTTATAGAGGAGAGAAGTCTCATGTTGGCTGGCTTGTCGCCTACCTAGCTCAAGTTGGCCATGGATGCTCGATTAGGTAGATATTTATATGAGCTTTGTTTATTATTATGCATGCATTATTATGGTCGTATCTTATGCATTGTCCACTTTGCCCCTTGCAAACTGAGAAGACATCATGAATCGGGCACGCCTCCAAGCTATTGCTTGCGTTGAAAAGAACAGGGAGAACTACCAGTGGCTTGCAGATGCAGGTGCCCGACAAGAGGCTCAACAAAAGCCGGTCGCTGCCATTCCTATCGCTGTTGCTATATCGTCTCCCAGTCGTAGTTCGGATGGTCGAGGTAAGATGCCTGTCGCTTCGCAAGGTGGGCCCGCTCCGAAGAGGGCTGATCAAGGCAAGGGCAAGGCTCAAGTTGCAACAAGGTTCGATCTGTTCGGGTGCCAGGACGACAGGGTTTTATTTGGCTTGATGGATCTGTCATCTCCTCGCTTTGGGACCGAGCTGGGGATCCATAATTTAATGTCAGTGATGATGGAAGGAGAGGCTGGGTCCTTACCAATGAAAGTTTTAATAGCTGGTCTATTCACTTCGGACCAGCGCAAGATGATGGAAAAGAGCCAGGGTGCCGCGATGAAAGCTTTGGCGTACCACGCCAACACGGTAAGCTTTTGGTCGAGTCGCGCCTAAAATTTCGTTGTTGTAAGTATTTCCATTGTACTGATGCGAGTGTTACCTCGGGCAGCTGGGGTACAACATGTTTTGGAGGTCGAAACTTGCCCTCAATCAGGCAGACTAATTATGGGCAGAATACAAGGAGATAGATACAACAAAGGCGGCGCTCGAGTCTGCCCAAATAGAGGTTGAGTGGCTGACAAAGCAACTGAAAGAGGTGAACTCGTAGCTTGCAACAAAAGACGCCAAGCTGATGACTGCGGTGACCGCTAAGAGCGCGGTCAACGAGCTTCTGAACAAGGAACATGTAGAGGTGTAATCCTACTATGATAACGACCGAGCGCATGGGTACGAGGCCGCTTGCAGTTTGCTTGTCGGGAATTTAGGCAGACGCTGCCAAATGTTCGACGGGAGACAGTGCAACAGTTCATGCTGACATCAGCCTTTATGGATGCTAGCATCGTCTTTTCACTCGATGACACTAAAGACGCATTCGACAATGCCGTTCGACAGCTGGAGTTTTTGGGACACAATATTGGCGTTGAGGATAAGGAGCATTTGAACTACACACTCGACGACCAGCTCCGAATGTACCCCGAAGAGAGGGCCCCTGTGATGAGGCTGCCGCTGGAGCTGCATCTGTCCCTGGTCCTGCACCTTCTCCTCCTCCAGCTGTCCCTAAGCACCAGGCTTGTGTCAAGGCAGTGACTATGAAGTTTGACTTTGCCAATGATTTTACATTTGACATGAGGGATGGCAAGGTGAATGCAACCCAATATTTTTTGCCCGGCAAACATCTTTTTCTGGTGGATGAAGCGGGCCTGTCATGACCTCCGAGGCAAGATGAAGAGAAGGCCCTTCAAGATGAAGGAAAGGGGTCCAACCAAGTTTGAGGTCAAATGAGCGCCGCTTGATGATGCCTACAGTCTTCTTTCTTTCTTTCTTTCTTTTTTTTTTATTTAATTTGGAAGTGCTTTTGTAATTGGAATTCTTGAATGTTAATGGGATCTATTGTTTAGCTTATCAGCGTGTAGGGATGGCAATGGGTCCAGGTAAACCGGGCATCCACCCAGGATGGGGCGAGTTCGGGGTGAAACAAATAGGGTTTAGGGCGAGTAGCGGGTCTCGATTAAAAAGACTCGCCTGGGTCTGGGGCGGGTTACGGGTTTAGGTGGACCCTCCCCGTATAGTAATATATTATATATTGTTATATAGATATTTATATTATATATTATATTATATATATTATATATAACATATATATATTACATATATATTTATATTATATATTATATATATTTTATAACATATGTATATTATATATATAAGTATAAGTATCCAGTAGGCTATAATACTATATTAAAAAATTAGGCTTTTCTTTCTTTTTACTTGTTTCAATTTTATTCTCTCAAATCCGCTACCCACCACAGTAAAATCTGTACATTCAAGTGATGATGAAGAAAATAGGGTAAAAAAAAATACAAAAAAAATAAAATTGGGTTAGGCAGGTCTAACCTGCCGGGTTCGTGACCAAAGGGAAGGCGAAGCAGGGCGGGTCCCGGGTCCTACCAGATCCGCTCCGTTGCCATCCCTATCAGCGTGTATAAGAATTTAATTCCCATTATTTTTGATTGATTAATGACCACCATATTACACTATGCGTAACAATTTTCGTGGTTCAGTCTTAATAATTCTGTATGGTCGTTTTAAACTTGCACGACTTAAAAATTTGCACGAATTGATAATTCTGCCTGGTCGATTTAAAAACTCGTAAGATTTTAAATATACCAAGTCTTTACTCATTGCTAATGTCGTAAGTGTGGTTTACTTACAGTTTTGGTATCACTTGGGCTGAGTTGATCAGCCCTGTTCGGTGGATTCGTTCGATAACATGCGTAGTTTCAATATCATAGCTTGAAGCCGCATCAGTGAAAAATGCTTGGAGCCTATTAGATGGTCGATTGCGGGGTTGATTGCTAATGGTCATGCCATTTGATTGGGGCTAGAAAACCTTTATTTGGCAGCTAGAAGCTGCTACTCGGTCGACCTTAGGCGGTCTACCGATTTAAGGACTTAGGCTGGGAAGCCTAGGTTTGGTAGCTTGAAGCCGCTAGGTGGTCGACTGTGGGGTCGACTACAAACGATCAGACTGATTGATGACTGGGGTTGGGGAGACTTTATCATGCAGCTTGCTGTCGCCGCTCCATCATTTATATCATGCGAATGTGTTGTTAGATAAAATATTTGGGAGCTTTATTAATACAAAACTGTAGAGCGAGTTTCATACATAGAATTTTCTTAAATTAACAGCGTTCCAAGGGCGCGAGAGCTCATTGCTGCTTATATCAGCCAACCGATAAGCATTATTCTTTGCCACTTTAGTTACTAAATATGGCCCTTCCCATTTCAGGTCGATCTTGCCAACGCTCTTGGAGACCTTGACTTTTTTGAGGATGAGGTCGCTAACTTTGAAGTTTCGCGATCAAATCCTTTTGTTATAGTAATCGGCCATCTTCGACTGATATCTCTGCATTGTGGAGTAAGCCTGTTGGTGCAACTCGTCGATGGTTCCGAGGTCGAGTTCCCTTTCTGAGGAGTTCATGATTGGGTTAAAGTGTATCACCCGAGCTGTGTGTTGTATTAGTTCGATTAGGATTACTGCTTCTGATTCGTAGACCAGGCTATAAGGGCTGTGTCCTGTTTCTGTTCATGGGGTTATCTTGTATGCCCACAGTACACCTGGGAGGTCGTCTACCTAGGTCGTTCCGGTTCCTGTTATCCTTGCCTTAAGGTGGTCGAGCACCATTTAGTTTGTTACTTTGATTTGACCGTTAGCTTGGGGGTTTCTTACCGATGTAAAGTATTGGCGAATTCCCAAGCTTTCGCACCAGTTCCTTGTGCTTCTGCTTTGGAATCGGGTCCCGTTGTTTGATATGAGGACTTTAGAGAGACCGAAACGACAAATTATATTTTTCCATACAAAGCTCTTGATGGCGGCTTTGGTTATCTTAGGGATTGCTTCTACTTTGACCCATTTGGTGAAGTATTTGACCGCCATAATAATGAACTTCCTTTGGCCAATCATTTTTAGGAGAGAACTGACGATGTCGATTCCCTATAGGTCAAATGGCCAGGTGATCTGGACATTTACCATGGCTACCATGGGTTGATGAGATATATTCGAATGAACATGGCAGGATGGGCACCGTTTGGTGAAATCGAAGGCGTCCTTGAGCAATATGGGCCAGAAATATCCATACCGGATGATCTTGTGGGCTAGGGTGTGGCCGCCAGAGTGATTACCATAGATGCCCGTATGGACCTCGTGCAGAACCTCTCGGGTCTGATTATGATCTAGGCATCTCAGTGGTGGGCCTAAGATTGACCTCTTATATAGCAACCCGTGCTCATCAAGGGTGAATTTGGCTGCTTTGCTTCTGAGTCGACGTGCCTCACCCTTGTCCTCTGGCACTATTCCTTGTCTAAGGTAGAGTTTAATTATGTCTTGCCAAGAGGGATTTGCTTTTTCGACACTCCCTACCAAGTCCTGGTCGGAGCGACTTATAGACGGCTTGTGTGCGACCAGGAACATAATTGTTCTATCTCTAGTCCCTTTGGCTGAGCTGGCAAACTTAGATAAGGCGTCTGCTCTTTCATTTTCTGATTGAGGTACTTGGTTCAGAGTGAACTTCATGAAATGCTGGCGCAACCTTTTCACCTCAGCCAGGTACTTGGCCATTGTAGCTTTTTTGGCTTCAAAATTACCTTCGATATGTTTGGTGACTAACTGAGAATCGATGATTGACACACGCTGCTCGACTCCTTGGTCTATTGCTATCTTTATAGCTGCGAGAAGGACCTCGTACTTCACTTCATTATTCGTTACTGGGTAATCGAGCCTAATAGCAAAATTATACTCCTCTGCAAGCGGAGAGCGAAGTGAGACTCCTCCTCCCCCTCCCACAGAGGCTTCCAAGCCATCGATGTGTAGTGTCCAAATGAGGGAGCTATGGTCGGGATGCTCTTGCAGGTTGAGCGTTTCCGCGATGAAATTTGCTAACACCTGTGCCTTTATGGCTGTTCGGGGTTGGAAACTAATGTCAAACTTGCCAAGTTTGATTGCCCATTTGGTGAGTCATCCGAATGAGTCTGGTTTAGATAGCACTTACTTTAGTGGTTGGTTTGTCAATACTGTGATGGAATGTGATTGGAAATAAGGCCTCAACTTTCTGGCCGTTGTGACCTAGGCAAGTGTGAATTTCTCGATCTTACGATAATTGTGTTCTGGGCCCTATAATGATTTGTTGCAATAGTAGATAGGTCGGTGTGTTCTGCCCCTCATTGAGACCAAAACTAAGCTGATTGACATCGATGACACTGCCAAGTACATGTATAGAGTTTTGCCCAAAAGTATATTTGTTAGGGTTAAGCTTCATGCCGACTACGCGAAGTATAGAGAACATGGGTCGAGGTTGACTAGATATTTTTCCACTTTTTGTGTTTTAACAATCATGTCGTCAACATATACCTCCATTGATTGTCAGATCTCATTTTTGAACATGAAGTTCACTAGTCTTTGATAGGTTACTTCTATGTTTTTAAGCCCAAAATGCATTACCAAGAAATAGTAAACCCTATTAGGTACAACAAAAGACGTCTTGTCTCTGTCCTCGGGTGCCATGAATATTTGGTAGTACCCTTGGAACGTATCCATCATACTTAATAGTTCACAACCAGTCGTAGAATCCACCAGTAAGTCTATGCAAGGTAGGGGGTAAGGATCTTTAAGGCAAACTTTATTAAGATTAGTGAAATCGTTAGACATACGCCATTTCCCCTCATTTTTGGGGACCAAGACTACATTACAAAGCTAACTAGGGTATTGAATTTCCACAATGTATCTTGCTTCCAATAGCTTGTTGACTTTGTCTTCGATTATTTGGCTTCTTTCAGCGTCGAACATCCGGGTCTTCTGCTTCACAAGTTTGGATGAGGGGTCCATGTTGAGCCTGTGAACAATGAAACTGGGGTCGATTCCTTGTAGGTCGAAAGCCTTCCATGCGAATACGTCGATGTTCCTGTGAAGGAAGTCGACCATGAGGCATTCCATGTGGTCGCCCAAATCGTTGCCTATCCAGGTGGTCTTATTAGGGTTTCCAGGTTCAAGCTCAATGGTCTTGAATTCGCCCATGGTTCAAGCTTGGTGTCTTTAAGTTTGCGCTTTTTGACTTGCTATTCCCCTTCAGGTTCCGCTAATGGGGTGTCTCCTAAGGGGTTCACTTTGGGTCGAGTTTTCTGCTTCGTGGCCTCGACCGAAATAGTGTAGCATTGCCATGCTTCCTTAACATTACACCAGAGTTCCCCTGTGCCCGTAGAGGTCAGGAGCTTCACTTTCATGTGATAGGTTGAAACCACTGCTCAGAAATCGTTCAAAGCTGGTCGCCTAACAACAAAATTGCATGCAAAGGGTGCGTCGATGACCAAGTAGTTAATCATAAGGGTTCTCGGGGCTTCTCCGAATGAAGTGGAAAGGTTGATGGACCCTTTTGGCATAATTTTCGTTCTGCCAAACCCGACCAGTGGAGTCTTGACGGGCTCGAACTTCAATTTTCCCAATTTCATTCTCTACAAGGTTTACAGAAAGATTATGTTTGTAGAATTGCCATTGTCAATCAGAACTTTTTGGACTCCAAAGTTTGCTATCTTGATAAATATGACCAGGGGCAGTCTAGGTAGCTGTCCGCTCCTTGACCTTTGAGGTGTGCAAGGTCATCCTCTGAGAAAGAAATTGGTTCTGCCCTCGTGGAAAACTAGAATACTATTTTAACTATTGAAGAATTGGTCGACTCCAGCCTTCTTTGGTTCTGCTTCCTAGCCGACTTGGAGTCTCCCCTAGTGGGACCTCCATCTATGGTGTCGATGACCCCCCTTGGTTGGTGGGTAGGGATTATGGGCGGACCTTTTTCCTTTGCCTTCTTTTCTCGGGCTAATCGGCCGTTCTCTTCGAGGAGTCTGGTCGGTTGCCCTTGGTTTTTGCTTGACACTTTCATCCACAAATTTCTTGAGATGGCCATGCCTGATTAGCCTCTCGATCTCGTCATGGAAGTTAAAACAGTTCTCCGTGTTGTGTCCTTTTTGCTAATGAAAATGGCAGTATTTCTTGGACCTCTTCATCGCTTCAGTCTAAGCTAGTTTTCTGGGTCTTTTCAAAAGGTTGTCATGCTTGATGGCGAACAATACATCTTTCCTTGGAAGGTTGAGCTACGTGTACTCATGGAAACAATTGATGGGAGATCGACGACCATTCTTTTGCTGGCGATCATTTATCTCCTTCGCCTTCCTCTTTTTGACCTCCGAGTTGCCATATTTCAACTTGTTCATGTCCTCTTGTATCATGTATCTCTCAGCGAGGTCGAGCAATTCCTCCATCAACCTTGGCCTTTCCCTAACCAAAGCATTCGCGCATTCCTTGTGGCGGAGTCCTAGGAAAAGCACATCAATTAAAAACTTAATTCGCGGGCTGTTGATTTTTAGGACCTCTGTGTTGAATCTGGTAAAGAAATTGCGAAGAGACTCCCCTTCATTTTTTTTAACCGTGTGTAGGTGAGTGTGTGGGAGTTTTGCTTTCCTCCGACTAGCTAATTGGTGCAGAAATTTATTGCATAGTTGATCATAGGAATAAATCGATGCTGGTTCTAGCTTTAGAAACTAATCTAACGCAAGGCCTTGGGGAGTAGTTACTAACATCTTGGCATGGATATACTCGTTGTGGTCATGTAGCTGCATCATATGCTCGAACTGGAGGAGATGTTCATTTGGGTCCGATGAACCGTCATATCGAGCTAAGCCCGTTGGGACCTTAACGTTGATGGCTATCCGCTCGTCAACGATTTCCTGTACAAAGGGCGATTCCCTCTCCCGTCGAAATCATGGAACCCCTTTCTGGTAGTGATTCCTATTTGTGTTCCTCCTCGATAGCTTCTCCAGTTGCCTATTCAGCTGTTGAACTTGATGGGAAATTTCTTCCCGTTCTTTCTTCTCGGCCCAACTGAGATTTTTGCTCGATGGGGGCCTGACTCAATCGACCCACTTGCGCTGCGGGCTCGATTAGGCCGAGCACCATAATCAATGGAGTCTGCTACCTCCTCACGGATGTTAAGTCGGGGCTTTTCTCATGGGGGGTACCCCGGGATATCGTCGCGTCAGTGAGGGAATCGCCTGACCTCCTCGCAACCCCTTTCTTCCTTGTCAAGCCTTTCCTCTGGGTGAGCAGGTTGTGGAGTAGCATTAGCTACCGGTCCAAGTTGAAGGGTGTGACGGTTTAGGGCGGTAGAGAGCTGTGTTGAAATTTGGGCTGATATATGTTCACTGATCAATTTCATCAACTGCAGCATGGTCAAAGTAACCACCTGATCGGGTTAGGTGTTAGATCCGTCGCGCCCTGCTCCGCGGCACGTGTTTCTTTGCGGGGTTGAGGAGGAGGTGTTGGGAACCTCTGATTTTCCTTTCGTTCTGAGGTAGCTCACCTGGTATTCACCATTTTTTTTTCGTATTGGTTGCAAGCTCAAGTTTTCCATAGACGGCGCCAAATTATGAGGGTTTGTAATATTTTCTAGGTTAACTGGGTAGGGATCTGATCTACTTGATTAGAATCTGATCGACCTCGCTGTGGTTGAGGGTTAGGGAGTGAGTCCTGCAACCACAAGCAAATGTCGGGCTTGCTGAGAGAACCCTTGGCAAAGGTACTCTGATGCTCAAGTTAATGTTCAAATTAGACAGGAGACTTGAGCAACAGAATAAGGGCTCAAGAGAGAATAATGGCATACCTTGTGAGAAGCTAGCCATGGCGTATTTATAGCCTTCTCTGGGTGATCAATATATCTATGATGCCCTTAGTGCGCATGAAAGGTTCTGGCCTTTGCATGGGGAGCTTTAGGTTATCTCATATGTTGGTACTATTCTAGGTGGCCTCATCTCCAGCTCTCAAGGACAGAGTGGTACACTAGTGGCATACCCCTTCCCTGGCACGAAAGTACATGTGGTATTGGAGCGGTATGCGCCATTAATGAGGTGGCCTGCCTCCTGTTAGCGTATTAAATATAGCAGGGAAAAGGTTTTGTTGTCAGTCGACCAATCAACTTAAGAGATCGACTACCGAGCTGGCTCCGGATGTGTCAGTAGACAAATAGGTGCCGCCGCCGACTAAGATCGTTGATACGGTCGACCTGCTTTGGGTGGGACCGACGTGGCAAGTCGACCTTATGGATGGGCCTCAAGGAGGAAGCAGGCTTAGTGATGTACTTTTGGGTCGATTGCCTTTGGACTAGGCCTATTGGGCCACCCCATATCACACTAAATATCTGAAATATCTCAAAAATTCCATTTTGAATCTTTAAAACTTGATCATGTCTGATACCCGAAACCCGTCTCATTAGCCTACCTTTACTTTTAAATAATCATTTTTTAACAAAAAAAAAGAAACAATATAAAAATTCACTTTTTCTGGCGGATGTTTCCGATGGAATATGACGAATTTCCTAAAAATGATAATTTTTCAATGAATTTTCAACTGAAAGTTTTGGTTTAGAAAAAGCCTAATCGCAAATCCTTTTATGTTATTTTTCCAACATGCTTATCTTTGTCAGAAAATTTTCAATAGATTTTCGATGCTTTCAGACAGATTTTATATTGTCTAAGACATATTACTTTTCGTTCGATTTTCGACCATGTTCTGTCGGAATATTTTCGATGAATGTTTGATAAATCTCCAACGAAAATTTTCTTTTTTTTAATTAATATATTTTTTCCCAATGAAATGTTGTCGGAAATCTATCTAAATATTAATAAATTAAATTAAATTTTTTTATGGAAATTTGGTGAAATTTTATTTTTCACATCATAACCTGTTGAAACATTTTGTGTACTACAAAACTTAAAAACTATAAATATATGAATTAATGAAATTATTATATATTTCAAAAAATTATAATTTTATAAATATAAATCTTCACTACAAAAAAAATATAGAAAAGTGCATCCTATTTACCGGTGGGGCGGAAAGGGAGGTGAATACTTGACTAGCTTGCTAGTGGCAGGTGACAGATACGTACTTGGTGTGCCATTTGTAAAACAAAAATATACATACATCAAATTTCAATATATATGAACAATAATAAGAACATGGAAAATTAATTAACTACATATGTAAAATTCATAAGAAAAATTAAAAACTAAAATGAATAAAACAAACAAATTGAAACAAATATGAAAAACAACTAACATAATTCAATTTTTGTCAGAATATTCGGAGCCATTAGTCTCATCATCATCATCAAATTAATCTCCATCATGCTAGACCCTGTATGTTATTTCTCATCATTACTAACAATACAATCTACATGTTGTGCGTCCATTCTATCAACATCTTATAAAGGATGATTACGATCTATTAAATCCTCTATCAAATCATTTGAATTCTCTACATCAACATACGATGGAGTATCATTCTAATAAACAACTTCTAACAAATCTTCAGTTTCAACTCAACCTCTAGCATTCGTTTTTATAACAGCTAACCAATTGATCTTATCCCTAATTCTTTTAGGAATATGCAACATAGTAAACCTATACTTGTTGGGCAATTATAAATGGGTCATACTTTATATATCTACAAATTTTCTTAATTTCAACAATATGATATTTTGGATGCACTATATGAGTTTCTTTCATAGGAGTTGCATCAAATCACTCACAATATAACAGAACTACATTTTTTCTAAGTTCTCGTGAATATTCCAACTCAACCACCTCCTTCAATATCCCTTAATAGTCATCTTTACCACCAACCTCATTGACTCCCTTCACCCATACACTACTATTTATCATTTTTTCCCATGACTCCGTACATCTATGTGGAACTTACATCTATTTACAAAAAAATTGGGCCACATCCTAACTTGTCTGTTAGGGTACCAAGCCAAGGTATGCAAGAACATATTTCTTATTCTATTGCTTAGGTCATGAGTCTATAATTTATCACATAAAATATTAGTTTTGATGGAAGTTTTTTACAAATCTATCATTGTTTGAGTCATGCATGATGAAATTAATATAAACATACTTACATAGGACTTAAACCAATAGACAAATTCATTTTCAATCCTTGCATTAACATATGCATCCCCAACCTCGAAATATTCCACAACATAACTACATAAGTGCATTCCACCTAAATTGATTAGAACAAAAAAAGAAAAAGTACCCACCTTGAAGGAAATTAAAATTAATGCTAGTTAGTTGAATGACTTACTTAAGGTTTTCCTTGACCTTTTCACAGTTAAGCAACACATGGAGTACTGCAGCTCTAAGCTCAACATCGCTTAAGTACCTAATCGTGCAGGCACCATAGGCACGAACGACCTAATTAAAAACAGATAAAATAGGTGGAGAATCATAATTTTCATAGTCATCATTCCAACTTATTCTCATCCTTAAAGAATGTACTTGCGACTGGAAATAGTAGGAGCAAAAGTTGAATGTCTCTCTGCAAATAAATGCCTCATAGATAGATCCCTCCACTTGTGCCTTTTGCTTCATAGGTTTTTGAGTCTGCCAAACTCCCTAAGTGTAATATAAATAATACTTTATAGTTACATGGTCACAATTATTCAACAATTTCAATAATTTAGCATCTAAATAAAAATAATATTTTACCTCGCAAATAGATACATCCATTGATATTGCATTAGTTCTTCAATGCTTGGCTCTCTTATTAAATGGATTGGTAGATGCTCCATGCAATCAAAATGCCATAGGAAAAATTCTTTATAACTTGCACAAAATTATAGGAATGTTTTTCTCTATTCTGTTCAAGTCATCGTACCTCAAAGTCTTAGAATATAAGTCCCTGAAAAACTAACTAAACTTGGCCAAAGGCTTCCACATATGATATGGCAATTCTCTTAATGCAATTGGTAGCAATGTTGGAATAGTGTCCAATAGCCAATTAGATTGGCATGTAAAACTACTTAATATAAAATAATCTTAATTGAATGATATTCAGTAAAATGGCCATCTTCATCTTATACATTTATTATATTCTTCATATACATTAGGTTGAAGCCCCTAAATCACACAAGACTACAAGACTTGGTCATGCATATGATGGTGATCATGAAATAAGTCTCCATGGTCATAATTTTAAATATTCCAAGTCATAAATCTTTAGAAAACGAGTCGTATAAGATTCGAATAGACTTGCACTAATAATGCATGCTCCAAAAAATTGGTATTACTCAATTTCATGGACAATCTATGTCAGACATGGATGCATGTTAGTAGGTATTTATTAGAGAATAAGTTCACTAAAAACTAGCCTAGAGAATCTACGAGATAGCTGGAGTGGCATGTAGCTCCCAAGTACCTAAGTAATCAAGTCCTTCATAATTGCCCAAGTACTCAAGTAACTCCCAAGTGGCCAAGTATCTCACAAGTACCCAAGCACCCAAGTACTCAAGTCCCTCCCAAGTGCCCAAGTATCCAAGTCCCGAAGTCCCTCCCAAAACCCAAGGATGACAAGTCCCTCCCGATCGAGTATCCAAGTACTCAATTCCCTCCCAATTTCCCAAGTACCCAAGTACCTCCTAAGTGCCTAAGCACCCAACTACTCAAGTCCCTCCAAAGTGTCCAAGTGTACAAGGCTGCTGAGATGGACAGACAAGACTATCGGGACTTGCGCGCAAGCTTGTTGGGTACTGTTGGGACATATGCGCAAGCCTATCGGGAGCTTCCGAGATATGCGCACAAGCCTATCAGGAACTACAATATATGCCTGCAAGCCTATTGGGTATTGTCAGTACGTTCGCTCAAGGCTATCGGTTGCTGCCGGTACGTGTGTGCAAACCCATCAGAGGCTATTGGTACGTCCATGCAAGGCTACCGGGTGCTATCCAGACGTGGGCACAACATGCCAGGATGTGCACACTAGCCTGGCTGGACATGGACGCACCTTACCAGGACGTACGCACACCCTGTTGAGATAGCGCAACCTTTTGGGATGTGCACGTCGGGCTGTCGGGATAGGTGCGCAAGTCTGCCTCAAGCGCCTATCGTCTGCTTATCAGCCATTCCCAAATTGGCCTGCCAGCCAACATGCTGTGTGCATATTCCCGCTATGTGCCCACAATTACTTATTTATCGGAATAACAATACGGGCCTAAGCTATCGAATGCATTGCTATGCCTCCCTCATGCAAAAGCACTCGATTTGTTATGTGGTATCAACTTATTGCAATTGGTCATGAATTGCAAAATAGAGGGAAAAAACCAACTATTATTTCAAATGGAACTAAGGTTCTGGTATTAAACAATTGAAGAACAAACTCACAACACATTTGTTCATTTGGTTGTACATAAACTCCGTTCGGCACAGAGATATGGTCCAAAGATTTTTCAATATTTCTTCCTAGTCTTCTTCCGATCAGTTGTGCAAATATTGTTCCCTTGTTTCCGTATTTTTTCAATCTAATTTTGTATTTTTCTCTATTTTTACTATATTTAATTAAATTAATTAAATATGTATTTTCGAGATGGAAATTAATTCCACGTTACACAAAAATATCATACCCTATTTTTCATAATTTTTCAATGATTTTTCTATTTTTTTCTAATTTATTGGTATTTTTTAATAAATTAAATTAATTAAATATATATTTTTAAGATGAAATTCTAATTTTATTATGCACAAAAAAATTATTTTCTATTTTTTAAAAAATTTTCCATTTGTTTTCCTATTTTTTCTTAAATTTTTATAATTTTTGGTATTTTTAATTATTAAAAATAATTAAATAAATATTTTTTCAATTTAAAATAAAAAATAACATAATATTTGAATTTTATCGTGATTTTTTGAGGGTCCATGCGAATTTTCATTGTGAAATAATAACAAAAACTTCAAAAATTGAAAAAGTATACTTATTCAACTTTTCAATATCTATTACTGTCGCAACAATTTTTATTTTTGTTTAAGCCTATTATAAGGGGGAGTGTGCTTGGAGGGGTTTTGGCACTCACCTAGCAGGGCTCAACGCCCGTCCCTGAGTTCCTTCGCCCCATCTTCAAGCACTCTAGGCAGGTGTTGGCATTGGTGTGGTGCGCAATAACCGGCGAGTTTTTTAGTGGTGAGCCCAAGCATGCACTGCTTGCAAGGGCGATCTCTTTGTAAGGCGTGCTTGTTGTTTTGAGTGCTGTAGTGGTGCTAAACACTTGGCCAACGGTCAATGTGCTACAACCCCCTTTCCATCTCCCAAGCTCCATTATCTTGTGCTAGCATTGGTTCGATAATGAATAGTCAATGAGCTGTTCCAAAGGGGAGCTAGAGCGGGCAATTTGCTGCGCTGTCTACATAGAAGTCTTTCGGGCGTTTGGGTTACACGGCAACATAGTACTCACGAGGTAATCTGGTGGCATGGTGAGCTTACCCTTTTGAGTTTGATGCTACCACAAGATGCTTAGGCTGGTAGGCGGACAACCATTCTTCGTGTGTTGGTGAGAAATGGTTGGTGAGCTATTCCAATGGGAAGCCCAAGTGGGCGACTTGTTGTGCTGTCTATGTAGAAGCCTTTGGGGCATCGAGCATACACGACAAACATTGCTTGTGAGGGTGAACTGACAGATTAACGAGCTTTAGCAATCTTTGGTGCCGCATGCTAGCCGTTGGTAGTAGCTTGCTAAGCTTGTGTCGGCATCATTTTGGCTGGGCGACTTATTCCAATGGGGAGTTGTTTCAAAATATTTGAAATCACTAAATTACAAAGTGTTGTAAGCCCATGTCTAATTAGTGAACCTAAAGGGTCACACACAAAAGCCTAGAGCGCTCTAATTGGAATTGGAGAAGTTATCTAAGGAATTAGATAATTTAATTGGCCAAGTTTGGAAGAGACCAAGTTGATTAATTAAGAGTTGGTAACAATGGCTTGATTAATTCAACATTTTATGGAATTAAATTAAACCAATTAAAATAAGCATGTGACACTTTAATTAGTCTAGTCAACTTAAAGAGTTAAGTTGATTTAATTAAATTAAGGAGTTAATTTAATCAATTATCTAATTTTGGAGGAAAAATAAAAATGGAAGAGTCCATTTGGATATTAGGTGGCATTTAATTTTTTAATTAAAATTTGATTTTAATTAGTTGAAATTAGAATTACACTTGGCATACAAGTTGGTGTTGGAATAGTGCCCCGCAAGCTAATTAAATTGGCATGTAAACTATTTCTCTTGTAATAAAATCTTGATTGAATGATATTCATTATAAATGGCCATCTTCATCTTATGCTTATATTACTCCATTGGCATTTGGTTGAAACCCTTAGATCACACAAGACTACGAGACTCAGTTAGTACACTCGATGATGATCATAGAATAAGCCTTACATGATCGCGATCTTAAATATCCCAAGTCAAAGAATCTTAAGAGACAGGGTATCTAAGATTCGAATAGACTTGCACTGACGATGCATAATCCAACGATTGGATGTTGCTTCGTTCCATGAGCAAACCATATAACAAATGGGTGCATGTTAGTAGGTGCATGTTAGAGAACAAGGCACTGGAGGCTAACCAAGAGAATCCACTAAGTAGCCATAGTGGCAATTCGGTAGTGGCAAGTTTTCCAACTTACGCTGGTACATATAATTAGTCCTTTGACTTGAGAATCCATCATAATCTTATGTTTAGGTCATCATGCTTTGACTCTTCCTTGGCCACCTAGAGGGTTGCTTAGGTTGAAGTTGGATATAAACTACTTAGACATGGAGGTTTATGAGATCCAAGAAGGGATCCGACTCCTCTTCATTGTGAAGGGCAAGTATATCTCCTATGTGTTCTATAATGATCGATTCTAATGAGTCCTTGCGAAAGGCAGAATGAAAATTTGGAAAAAAGAGTTTTTCAAAGATGAGGTCATAAATCAAAATCAAACATTAGGAGTAGAAACATAGTATTGAGGCTATTCAGGAGCCGACAAATATCTTGCCTTAGGCTTGTTTCATGGAAATAGGAGATGAAATGATCATATTTGCATGGTACGCGTAGAGCTAGAATGGTTCACCAAAAGCATTCATTTAGCCAATTATTGGGCTCCATGGGCTTGAGGTTGGACATCGACCATGGAGATTGGGTACTCTTCAATGACGGTTAATTAATTGAGTCGATTAGTTTAAAAGAGTTTACACTAATATGAATATTTGATATTCTAAAGTGTTGAAACCCAGGAGGATCTATTGCGGAAATAATGAAATAATAGTAAAGTAATTCGATGTAAAGTGACAACAAGATTTAACGTGGTTTGGTGATGTGCCTAATCCACCCAACAAAGAAAAAGAATTTTATTGATCTCAAATCAATGTGCAAGTACAAACTTGAATCCCACAAATCTCATGAAAACACCTAACACCCTCGTTCTAAACTTCGTCTTGAGAGAATCACTCAAAAGCAGTAAAGAAGCCCTTGTGTTATGTTTGTGATACTTTTTTCGAAAGAAAAAACTGATATTTATATTCGAAAATTGAAGCCCAAGGCCCGTGGGCTTGCGTTGTGCATCGGGGTGCACAAAACTTGTGCCCTGGCGTGCACAAATCTGCTTATGCCAAGAAAAAACAGAACATGGGCAGAAACTTTGAGGCCTGGCGCAAAGTTACTGTTCACTACGTGCTGGGGTGCAAAAATCTTGTGCCGTGGCGCACGATGCGTCTTTTCTTGCCCTTTTCGCCCATGTACATGCCTTAGCATACCTTACCTCGTGCCCTAGCGCAAGGCGTCCTTCCAACACGTGTCGGGGTGTGTTCTTGAGCTAGTTTCGATTACTTTGCTCCGTTTTGCTCCATTTCTTCTGTTCCTTATCAATTTTACCTCAAATTTCAAGGTAAAATCAACAATTTTCCACATTGACTTGAAATTCCCATTCATCTTCTTTGTCCCTACCCCCAATAGGGCCTGTTATCTTAGTCTGCAAACATTAACCAAATCCAAGCAATGCTTGAATTTGATTCCTGGAACAGCCTTAGTCAACATGTTTATCGGATTATCCTTAGTCCCAACCTTGTCTACTAAAATGACACCTTGAGACACCATATCTCGGACAAAGTGATACTTGACATCTATGTGCTTTGTTCTCTCATGAAACGCTTGATTCTTTGACAAGTGTATAGCACTCTGACTGTCACAAAATAATTTAGTGATCTCAGAAGTCATACCCATATTATCGATTAGCCCCTTTAGCCAAATACCTTCCTTAATGTCTTCAGCCAAAGCCATGTACTCTGCTTTTGTTGTGAACAATACAACTAATGACTGCAAAGTCGCCTTCCAGCTAACCATACAACTTGATACACTAAACACATAGCCCGTCATGGACCTTATACTGTCCAAATCTCCTGCATAATCCACATCCACATAGCCAATAATTCTTGTAGTAGAATTCTATTAACTATACTTCAAACATCTATTTTCAAAGCCTCTCAGATACCTCATAATCCACTTCATAGCCTGTCAATGAGTCTTTCCTGGCTTGTGCATATACCTGTTCACAACACTGACTGCATGTGAAATGTCTGGCCTAGTGCACACCATGGCGTACATCAAGCTACCCACTACACTAGCATATGACACATTTGACATGTGCTCCACCTCCTCCTTAGTACTCAGTGATGGATCTGATGAGAGCCTGAAATGAGCTGCAAGTGGCGTACTAACTGGTTTAGACTTATCCATCTCAAACCGCTCAAGTACTTTCTCAATGTAATACTGTTGAGACAAGTACAACAATCCTGCGTATCTGTCCTGGATGATCTCTATGCCCAAAATCTTATTTGCACCGCTCAAATCCTTCATCTCAAATTCTTCACTTAACTGAGTTTTTAATTAGTTGATCTCATATATGTTTCTAGAGGCAATCAACATATCATCAACGTACAACAGCAAATATACGAGAAGGCTATCACTACAAATTTTGTAATATACACAACAATCAAATTTGCTTCTAGTATATCCTATTTTGGTAATAAAAACATCAAACCTTTTATACCACTGCCTGGGAGACTGCTTCAGGCCATATAATGACCTCTTCAAAAGACATGCTTGATTTTGTTTCCCGGGAACAACGAATCCTTCTGGTTGACTCATGTAGATTTGTTCCTCCAACTCACCATGCAAAAACGCTATTTTCACATCCATCTGCTCCAGTTCCATATCAAATAGAGCAAACATGGCAAGTAAAACACGAATGGACGTATGTTTTACAACTGGGGAGAATACTTCATAAAAGTCAACTCCCTTTCTCTGCGTAAAACCCTTAGCAACCAATCGCGCCTTGTATCTAGCATATTCAACACCGGGAATCCTTTCCTTTTTCTTGTAGATCCATTTGCAACCTATAATCTTCTGCCCTTTGGGTATATCAATTAACTCCTATGTGCTATTCTTGTATAGAGACTCCATCTCTTCACTATAGCTGCAACCCATTTATCAGAATCTGGCCTGGAAATTACCTCTTTGTATGAGAGTGGATCATCTCTTACAAACTCCTCAGCTGAACTCAAAGCATAAATTACTAGATCTGAGTAAGCATACAGCTGTAGTGGTTTGATCTGTCTCCTCTCCCTATCGCGAGCCAAGTGATAATTTTGTAGTGGTTCATTTTCTTGCTGTTGGTCAGGTGGTAATGTGCTATCACCAGCTTCATCTACCACATTCTATTTCCCCTTTGAAACTTGTGGAGGATCAATATGAATCTCCACATTCTCCTTAACACCCTGTTGACCGCTTTCCTACTGCTCCACCTTTTTCATCATTGCAGACTCATCGAATGTGACGTCCTTGCTGATAATCATCTTGAAGCCCTTGTCATCATTACACCACAAACGATAACCTTTGACTCCATCTGCATAGCCTAGAAATATGCACTTCCTAGCCTTTGGCTCAAGCTTCCCATCCCGGACATGAGCATAGGCTGGACACCCAAATACTCTCAAATTTGAGTAATCAGCAGGAGACCCGGACCAAACTTCCATTGGTGTCTTGCAATCCAAAGCAGTTCATGGTGACCTATTCACCAAATAACATGCAGTGTTAATTGCTTCTTCCCAAAAATCCTTGGACAATCTAGCATTAAAGAGCATGCATCTAGCTCTTTCCAAGATAGTCTTATTCATCCATTCTGCTACGCCATTCTGCTGTGGTGTATGTACAACTGCGCGATGCCTCACAATTCCTTCCTTATCGCAGAATTCCTGAAATTCCTTGTTGCAGAACTCCAATTTGTTGTCAGTCCTCAAGCGCTTGATCTCCTTTCCTGTCTGCTTCTTAATTAAGGTCTTTTATTGCTTGAAGTTGACAAACACTTCACCCTTATGCTTCAGCATGTACACCCATACTCTTTGTGAGAAATCATCTATGAATGTCAGCATGTTCCTTGCATCTCCCTTTGAAAGAACTTGAGAAAGCCCCCAAAGATCTGAGTGAATGTAATTCCAAGGTACCTTTGGTCCTATGAACTGCAGTGCCGAATTTCACCCTATGTTGCTTGCCCAGCACACACATCTCGCAGAAATCCAGTTCTCCAGTCTTCTTTTTGCAAAGCAAACCTCGTTTGCTCAGTTCTGATATTCTCCTCTCACTCATATGCCCAAGTCGCATATGCTATAGTCTTGTAGTATCATTGATTGATGAAGAAACCACTGCAGTACCAGAAATCGTGTTTCCCTGCAATACGTAAAGGCCGTTCCGCTTTTCTCCCTTCATGATAAGTAATGCGCCTTTGGAAACCCGCAGAACTCCATCTCGAGCTCTGTACTCACAACCATTCTTGTCCAAAGTACTCAGCGATATCAGATTTTTCTTCAGATCTGGAACATGACGCACATCTGTTAGGGTCCTTACTATCTCATCATGCATCTTGATACAAATTGAGCAAATTCCTACAACCCTACAAGAAGCATCGTTTCCCATAAGCACTTTACCACCATCATATTTATGGTATGTGGTAAACTAATCTTCTCGTCGACACATGTGGTAGGAGTAGCCACTATCCAAAATCCATTCAGAGCTTAGTAAAGTTTCAGCAACGTTGAGAACAAGCCCACAATCAGACTCATCCTCAATAATTCCTGCAACATCATCCTGTTTCTGATCAGAAGTTTCACCTGCATCATTCGCCTTTCCTCTTTTCGGACAATTCTGTTTCCAATGCCCTTTTCCACTGCACCTAAAACACTTGTCACTGTTTCTAAGCTTGGTTGGGGACTTTGATCGGCCTCTACTCCTTTCACTTTCTCTCGGTCTCTCTTTAGCCACCAATCCGTTCCCACTTTCACCATTGTTGCTGCCCAGGATATGTTTTCTCAACTCGTTGGAATTCAATGAGGCCTTCACATCCTCCATTGAAATCGTATCTCTCCCGTATAGTAAAGTAGTAACCAAGTGCTCAAAAGATTTTTGGTAGAGAACACAAGAGAATTAAGGCTTGATCCTCATCATCAATTTTGACATCTATATTAGCGAGGTCCAGAATCACCTTATTGAAAAAATCAATATGTTGAGTGATAGGTGTACCTTCCTTCATTCTCAATGTATATAATCGCTGTTTTAAATACAGCCAATTCATTTGGGATTTCGTCATATATAGACTCTCCAGCTTCTTCCATAAATTCGCTGGCGTACTTTTCGTGGCGACCTCTCTCAGTACGTTATCCGCCAATGATAACACCAGAGTACCGTAAGCCTTCTCCATGAATTCATCCTTCTCCTCGTCCTTCAGCATTTTTGGTAAGGAATCTCTGCCCTTTAATGCTCTCTGTAATCCTTGTTGACACAAAAGGGCGAGAACCTTCATTTTCCACAGCCCAAAGTCATTCTTCCCGTCGAATTTCTCTACCTCGTACTTCATTCTTGACATCTGATCCAACCTGCTCCGATACCAATTTGTTGAAACCCAGGAGGATCTATTATGGAAACAATGAAATAATAGTAAAGTAATTCGATGTAAAGTGACAACAAGATTTAACGTGGTTCGGTGATGTGCCTAATCCACCCAACAAAGAAAAGAATTTTATTGATCTCAAATCAATGTGCAAGTACAAACTTGAATCCCACAAATCTCACGAAAACACCTAACACCCTCGTTCTAAACTCCGTCTTGAGAGAATTACTCAAAAGCTATAAAGAAGCTCTTGTGTTATGTTCGTGATACTTTTTCCAGAAGAAAAAATTGATATTTATACTAAAAAATCGAAGCCCAAGGCCCATGGGCCTGCGCCGTGAGTTGGGGCGCACAAAACTTGCGCCCCGGCACGCACAAATCTGCTTGTGCCAAGAAAAAACAGAACATGGGTAGAAACTTTAAGCCTCGATGAAAAAAACTTGAGCCCCGGCGCAAAGTTACTATTCACTACGCGTTGGGGCGTAAAAATCTTGCATCGGGGCACATGACGCATCTTTTCATGCCCTTTTCACCCATGTACACGCTTGGCGCACCTTACCTCGCGCCCCAGTGCAAGGCGTCCTTCCAACACGTGCCGGGGTGTGTTTTTGAGCCCATTTCAATCACTTTGCTCCGTTTTGCTCCATTTCTTCCGTTCCTTGTCAATTTTACCTCAAATTTCAAGGCAAAATCAACGTAAAGTCATAAGAGTTGTGAGCTCATGTCCAATGAACGGTAGAACCTAATGGGTTACACACAAAAGCCAATTGAAAATCTTACTTGATGAAGGGAATTTTCTAAGTGTTAGAAATATTCCACCTTAACCGAAATTGAGAGGGAATAGGTTGATTCAATTTTTGTAGTCATTTTGGCTTGATCAATTTAATTGAAATTCAAATGCACATTAAATTCACATTCAACTTGCTTGCAAATTGGCAAGCAAGTGGCACTTTCCCTCATGGGAGGTGTGATGTCTCCTAAGCGTTACACTATCCCTCAATTTATATATAGATATAGAGAGGGGCGGCCAAGATGGTGTGAATGCAAGCATTTTGCATCTAATTGTTAGATTCATCTCTTTTCTCAAAATTTGTGTGACTCTCTTATGTGTTGAGGCTTCATATTTTCTTCACCTCTTATCTTTCTAAATTTTGGCCTTCATCATCCTCATTTATTCTTTGATTTTCCTACTAATGTAAGAGAGATTGGATTGTCCATTGCTGTGTGGATCTTGACATTAGAGGCAATACACTTGGATTGCTAATTTTTTGGAGATCCTTTGTTTGGGCAATAACTTTGGAGCGTCCATTGGAGGTCTTGCTGAAATTGTTTTGAGCTAAATTTTTTACTAAAGATACATCAAGGTGTTATTGTTCTTTTGGTTCAAGGTTCACTCAATTCTGAGGTGATTTGATTGGGCAAACATTGCTAACACTCTGCTGCACCAAGAGGAGGCTGCTTTGAAGAGTTCAAGCAAGTTTTCATCATTTTAGTTGGAATTTGCTTTTAAGGTAATATTCTAACCTTAATCCATGTTAGTAGCATGAATTTGATTCTTGCGGAGATGAAAATCAAGTTTGATTTCAGTTTTTAATTATTTTTAATTAGATCCTTTGCTTACATCGTTATTCTAGTGGTATCGGAGCCTAAATTCATGCTTTAACTTGGATTTTCTTTGATTGATTCATATGATGGATTGATCTAGATCTCTAAATATTTGATACAATTTATGGATTGGAGTGTTTGGATGATGATGCTTGTGGCTCCTTTGTTGATGAAGAGAATTATGCTAATATGTGTTTTAAGTGTTAATTCATATGTTAGTGTACTTTGATTCATGTTTAGCTAATGATAAATTTTGATTTAGCATTGAATGATGTTATATGTTGATATAGCATGTTAATTGTGGTCTTAAGTTGTTTTGATCATTTTTGGATCCAATTGGATTGGATTTAATTGGAGATTTTTAAAGAATGTGATTCTTATTTAAACTTGATTTTTGAAGCATGTTTGAGCACTTGAAATTCCATTTTTAAAAGGTGTTTTGGATCTATAATTTTGTCTATGATGTGTGATTTAGTGTTTAGGAGGTGTCCTAAAGTTTTTGGTGCACAAAATTAAACCAAAATTGACTTGACTCGGTTGAAACCTCAAAACAGGACAAGCTACCACGCCTTACTAGGCAGCAGCTAGGTAGTGGGGGCGCCTGGGGCGCACTTTTTGCACGGTTGTGTGATCGGGCTGGGGTAGTAGCGCCCATTTTCGATTTTGGTGAGTTTTGAGTGTTATTTTGTGTTTCTTAAGTGACCAAAAGTGTTCTATATCACACATAATAGATGCATAAGTGTTTGCAAGTTCTCAATATTATGTTTGATATTTTTGAATGCTTTTTAAATCTTGTTAAAGTTAATTTTCAATTGTTGCAAAAATATGCATTAATGTTATGCTTGTTTTAGCTTGGCCAATTAATTGTTTATATGATAAGTATTTAATTTTTGAAATTGAATGTCAATTCTTGATTTATTTATTGTTCATTTAATTGTTGAATGGATGATGATTGAATGGGGATAATCATCAGCTTTTAATATTGATTTTATTTGCTTCAAGTTGAAAAGGATTGTATTAAATTAAGGCTTGCATGCCTCTTAATTTCTATCTTATAAATGTTATAAGAGTAGAATCACTGGGAGAGATAATTTCTTTCTCATGTAAATGTTATAAGGAGCAAAGAAGACCTTTGGAGGCATAAAGACCAATGAATATATGGGGATACACTCATGTAATAGCTAGATTTAATCAATCTACTTAAAATCAACTAGGTGGTGCACCTATGGCTGTAAGTGTACCACCTGGTTAAGGCTCATGGTCATCCCACCATAGCAGTATGCTAGGCGCATATTGATGTATGTGATGAATAGATTAGGATATAGAAAACCTAAATAAGAAGATAAAATTGGTGAGATCTTGGCAAGCAAGAAAAACCCTCCACTTAGAATGTCTAAGTGCTTTTTAGAATATTAAGTTAAAATAGATACAAATTAAAAGGAGTTTTAATTAATCTATATCTTCTACCAATAGTATATGGCATGACAACGTTACCATCTTTGTGTGATATACATCCGATCACAGGGTTCACACTTAGGTGGAAAGCTGTGATCATATACTTAGCATATGGTACACCTTTGATTTTATGCTTCCCATGCATTATACACTTAGTCATGGGGGATGTTGTGGAGTAGTCTCGAAGTAAAGTTTGATTGATAGGTTTGACTTAATACCTAGTAATGTAGAGGTCGTCTGGTCAGGGGGATCTACATGGAAAATGAGGCAAAATATATCAAGAGTTACATGAGATGCAATTAGCAAAAGTTGCTTACTTTTTGATTGTTTGTAGATATACATCCGGTCACGGGGGTCCACTTACAAGTCCTTAGGGTCTTGGTTCTCACTAAGAAATATGATTTCCCGAATTCTACTAAGGGGTGAATGATTTGATAAAGTATTGGGAGAAAAATATGCTTGAAAGACTATGAACATGTTTTCAAATATTAATATTCAATCACATGCTTATATTTTGTTTTTTGCCTTTGATGATTTGCAAAATCTCAAGAATGGCTAAAAATCCACTCAATGTTATTTTGAAAACCAATAAACCAATCGGGCCTAACTTCTATGTTTGGCTTAACCTCAAAATCGTTCTATATTCCTAGAAAGGGATAAATGTCCTATACCATGGTACTCCTAATCCCATGGGGATTAACATAGATTAAGAGACACGTGAAATGTTCACAAATTGGGTTAAGGATCTTCCTATCCCATAGTCTCATAATAGCATCTACAAACTTAAAAAAATCTCACAGACACATGAATAGTACCTTGGTTCAAGTTTACAAGAGTTGGAAAAGCAAATAAGGTATGAGAAGTTCATGTTGTCAAAGGAGATTTTTCAAGCTAGGATGGATGTGAAGTCATGTATCATAGACTACGGTCTAAAGATGATTAGGCCTAGAGAAACTTTTCAACTTGAACGTAGTGATCTCCATGAGGATTTGATCCTCACATCCTCGCCGAGTTATATTAATCAAACTGTTGATCTAGATGGAGACTACCATGACAAGGGCATATCATTAATGCTTGTTTCCTCCTCTAAGTCTATGGGCCCTAGGGGTGCTAGAAAGGAAGGTAAAAGGAAGAAAAATTCTTCATCTAAGGGAAGGCAACCATTAAAGGCATTCGAAGGAGTCAAGAAGATTATAGAGGATATAGTCGATATTACTTGTTTCTACTTTGGCAAGAAAGGCCATCGGAAGTGGTATTGCAAGGAATACCTTACAACCCTTGAGAAGGGTATGTATTTTATTGAAGTGCATTTAAGGATAAATTATTCTTCATGGATATATGATATCGCATGTGGTTCTTATATTTGTAATTTGTTATAGAGAATAGCAAGAAGAGTAAAATTAAGCGATGGAGATATGATCCACCACCTTGGCAAAGGAGCAAGAGTTGCAGCCAAAGCCGAAGGCATGTTATAAGTTAGACTTAGGAAACTCCATACTTGTATTAAACCCTTGTTATTATGTATCATATATTGTCGAAAACATTATTTCAATTCCCGTTTTGGATAGCGAAAGATTTGATCCTTCTACATCAAATGGGAGATTGATGGTATTAAAGAATAGATTCTTTAGTTGCACATGGTACACTTAACAAAGAATTATACATTTTTGGATTCTCAAACATCAATGGTGCACATTCAATCAAGAAAAAGAAAATTAGATAACCAAGAAGATGCCGTCTTGTGGCATGCACGACTTGGACATATTTCTAAAAATAGGATGAACAAGTTAGAAGTTCTTAAAGTACTAAATGTTAGTGGTATTGGGAACCTTCTA
Source organism: Jacaranda mimosifolia (assembly GCA_018894105.1). Lineage (NCBI taxonomy): Eukaryota > Viridiplantae > Streptophyta > Magnoliopsida > Lamiales > Bignoniaceae > Jacaranda > Jacaranda mimosifolia. The sequence goes on along the minus strand of CM032132.1, from coordinate 31,079,089 downwards.
CTTGTGAGTCTTGTTTAAAGGGAAAAATGACCAAGGCTCCTTTTGTAGGACAAATGAAGCGTACCACAAGTCCTTTGGATTTGATCCATCAGATGTTTGTGGCCCACTAAGAGTTAGTGCGAGGAGAGGCTATTCTTACTTCATTACCTTCATTAATGATCACACTCGGTTCGACCACATGTATCTTATGAAATACAAGTCTGAAGCCTTTGAAAAGTTCAAAAAGTATAGGTATGAAGTAGAAAAGAAAAAAAGACTAAGTATTAAAGCTCCTCGATCGGATTGAAGAGGAGAATACTTGAGTACCGAATTCTTAAGTTATCTAAAAGAAAATAGGATTTTCTCCCAATGGACTTTACCCAGCACCACCTTAACATAATGGAGTAACCGAGAGGAGAAATTATACCTTGTTCGACATAGTACGTTCCATGATGAGCTTTTTCAATGTGCTTATATCCTATTGGGAATACGCTTTAGAAACGGTGGTGAAGCTATCAAATGTAGTACCCTCAAAGTCGGTGCCAAAGACGTTGCATGAGATGTGGTATGGCAAAGCACCCTCTTACTATTATCTAAAAGTTTAGGGGTCTTCCGCTTACGTCAAACGGTTAGTAGGAGATAAGTTGGATAGTTGATCCACCTTGTGCAAGTTTGTGGAATACCCAAGTGAGTCTTTGCGTTATTACTTTTATGATCCCTTGGAACAAAAGGTGTTTATTTTAAGGAACGCCTACTTTTTGGAAAAGGAATTTCTATTAGATAGAAATGGCGTTGTTGTTGAACTTGATGAAGTTCAAGATGATCATCAAATCCCACAAGCTGTGGAAACAAGTGAGCATTAAAAGCCTTACACAAAACCTCTGAGAAGGTCGGACCGAATCAAGAAGTAACATGAAAGGTTCGGATTTTTTCATGAGACATGTCAATCGTATAACAATCCGAAGACCTATGAAGAAGCCATGTTGGACATAGACTCGGGACATTAGTTTGATGCTATGAAATCCAAAATAGACTCTATGTACTCCAACAAAGTATGGACTTTGGTAGATCCACTAAAGAGAACAATTCCCATTAGTTGCAAGTGGATCTATAAGTGAAAGTTAAAAGTCAATGGAGAGGTAATGACCTTCAAGGCATGACTAGTGGCAAAAGGTTACACTCAAAGACCCCATATCAATTTTGAGGAACCTTTTCATCGGTCATAATGCCTAAGTCTATTCGGATTTTACTTGCCATAGCCGCATAATATGACTATGAGATATGTCAAATGGATGTAAAAACTGCTTTCCTCAATAGAAATATTGAAGAAGAAATCTATAAGGAGCAACCACAAGGTTTTACATTCAAGGGGAGTGAGCAAAATGTTTGCAAACTCTAGAGATCCATTTATGGACTTAAACAGGAGCCCCAAAGTTGGAACATATGTTTGTATAAGATAGTCAAATCATTTGGCTTTGTAAAAAATGTGTATGAACCTTGTGTGTACAAGAAGGCTAGTGGGACTAGTATAAAGTTCATTGTGCTTTATGTCGATGAATTCTTCTCATTGGGAATGAGAGAGCAATGTTAGAGTGTACTAAAGCATGGTTATCTACATAATTCTTCATGAAGGATTTGGAAGAAACATCCTACGTATTGAGAATAAGTATCTATAAAGATAGATCGATAAGGATGCTGGGACTTTTCTAAATCCCATACATTGACAAGCTACTAAAGAAGATTAGTATGGAAGAATCCCAGAAGGGATTCCTCCCTATGGGACACGGTCTTCATCTCTCCAAGTCTATAGCCCGTAAGACTGACGATGAGCGACATAGAATGTCCCACATACCCTATGTGTCCGCCATAGAGAGCATAATGTATACCATTCAATGTACAAGGCCGGATGTTGAACATGCTCTAAGTGTTATGAGCTGCTTTAATCCAACCCCCAGTAAATGTTACTGGATGGCTGTTAAAACAATCCTTTAGTACTTGAGAAGGACTAAGGATTTATTTTTGGTATACGACAATGGAGAACTGAAACCTGAGGGGTTTTTGGATCCTAGTTTCCAATCCAATGTAGATAATCTAAAATCTACTTCTGGATTCATATTTTGCCTCAAATGGCGGTGCGATTAGTTAGGAGAGTTCCAACTAAACACCATGGTTGATTCTACTATAAAGGCAGAATACATTGTGATTTTGAAAACTACAAAGGAAGGTGTTTGGATAGAAAATTCATCCAAGAGTTGGATGTAGTGCCTAGCGTGCATGAACATATAGTTGTATTTTGAAGACAACTTTGGACTTGAGCTAAGATCTCATCAGTGATCCAAGTACAGATAAATGCATTATCATTTGATAGAGGCAACATTTGAGTGAAAATGGTTGCCTAAGAAGAGAATATAGCAGCACCACTGTCTTAATCCCTAAATATAAAAGGTTTTTGAAGGACATCTTGAGAAGATGGGGCCTTAAAGCCATGGGGCATTGGATTTAGGGCAAGTGGGAGATTGTTAGAATAATAGCCCGCAAGCTAATTAGATTGGCATGTAAACTATTTTTTTTGTGATACAATCTCGATTGAATAATATTCATTATAAATGGCCATCTTCGTCTTATTTCTTATATTACTTCACTGGCATTTGGTTGAAGCCCTTATATCACACAAGACTACAGAACTTGGTCAGTACACTTGGTAATGATCATGGAATAAGTTTTACGCGATCGTGATCTTAAATATCCCAAGTAAGAGAATCTTAAGAGATAGGGCATCTAAGATTAGAATAGACTTACACTGATGATGCATAATCTAACGGTTGGATATTGCTCCGCTCCATGAGCAAACCATATAAAATATGGGTGCATATTAGTGGGTGCTTGTTAGAGAACAAGGCACTGGAGGCCCGCCTGGAGAATCCACTAGGTATCCATAGTGGCAAGTTGATAGTAACAAGTTCTCTAGCTTACGCTAGTGCATTTAATTAGTCCTTTGACCTAAAGATCCATCGTAATCTTGTGTTTAGGTCCTCATGCTTTGACTCTTCCTTAGCCACCTAGCGGGTCGTTTGGGTTAAGATTGGGTATGAGATACTTAGATATGGAGGTATATGAGATCCAAGAAGGGATCTGACTCCTCGTTATTGTGAAGGGTAAGTGCATCTCCTATGTGTTCTTTATTAATCGATTCTAAGGAGTCCTTATGCAAGGCAGTATGACAATTCGGAGAAAGAGTTTTCTAAAGATGAGGTCATAAATCGGAATTGAAAATATGGGAATAGAAACATAGTATTAAGGCTATTAGGGAGCCGACAAATATCTTGCCCTAAGCTTGTTTCATGAAAATATGAGATGAAAGGACCGTATTTGCATGGTATGCATAGAGTTAGAATGGTTCTCCAGAAGCATTCATTCAGCCAGTTGTTGGGCTCCATGGGCTTGAGGTTGGACATCGACCATGGAGATTGGGTACTCTTCAATCAATGAAGATCAATTGAATTGAGTCGATTAGTTTAAAGATTAATTGATCTAAATAATTTGAGGATTTAAATTAGACCAATTAATTTAAAGATTAATTTGATTGGTGCCATATGACTATTAATTAGTCAAATTAACTTAAAGAGTTAAGTTATCGATTACTAGCTTAAAGAGTTGAGTTAGTTGACTTAAAAATTAAATCAAAGTTTAATTAATTTAAGGAGTTAAATTAGACTAATTAAATTAAAGTTTAATTTGATTGGTGCCATGTGACTATCAATTGGTGAAGTTAACTTAAAGAGTTAAGTTAACCATCACTAGCTTAAAAAGTTAAGTTAGTTGACTTGAAAGTTAAGTCAAAATTTAATTAAATTGAAGTGATAATTTTGGAGGGAAAATTCAAATGAAAAGTTTATTTAGTGTGGTATTAGAATTTATTTGGATGATATTTCATGATATGAAATGAAGATTTCAAATGAAATTCAAATGCACATTAAATCCACATGCAACTTACTTGCAAGTTGGCAAGCAAGTGGCACTCCCCCTCTTGGGAGGTGTGATGCCACCTAAGTATCACACCATCCCTCCATCTATATATAGATATAGACAGGGATGACCAAGATGGTGTGAATGCAAGCATTTTGCATCTAATTATTAGATTCCCCTCTTCTCTCCAAATTTGTGTGACTATCTCATGTGTTGAAGCTTCACATTTTCTTCACCTCTTCCCTCTCTAAATTTTGGTGTTCATCATCCTCATTTCTCATTTGATTTTGCAGATAATCTATGAGAGATTGGATTGTCCATTGGTGTGTGGATCTTGACATTAGAGGCAATACACTTGGATTGCAAAGCTTTTGGAGATCCTCTATTTGAACAATAACTTTGGAGCGTCCATTGGAGGTCTTGAAAAAACGTTTTTGAGATAAATTTTTTACTACAGATACATCAAGGTGTTGATGTTTGTTTGGTTCAAGTTTCACTCAATTCCAAGGTGATTTGGTTGGGCAAACATTGCTCACACTCTATTGCGCCAGGAGGAGACTGCTTTCAAGAGTTCAAGCAAGTCTTCATCATTTCGGTTGGAATTTGCTTTTGAGGTAATATTCTGACCTTAATCCATGTTAGTAGCATTAATTTGATTCTTGTGGAGGTGTAAATCAAGTTTTATTTCAGTTTTTAATTGTTTTAATTGGATCTTTAGCTTACATCGCCATTCAGTTGGCATGTAAGTGGCCAAAGTGTGAGGAGCATGGGAAGGGTGCTTCTATATGCACCCATCACACACTATAAATACCCCTAAATCACACCATTTATCCTGATACTTTGTCCCATATTCCCTCACAAAATTATCTTATGTGTTGATAAAAATAACTATCTTTTCTAGATTTTCTCCAACCTCCATGTTTTCCAAACTTTCTTCTCCAGCATATTCCTCTTTCATCCTCATCCTACTTCTAGCATTAGAGTGAGGATTTAGAGTGTGATGTGTGTGTGGATAATTTTGAAGACATTATATTTGGAGTGCTAGATTGTTGGTGAACAAGGAAGGCTCTTGCATAAGTGTCCTTCCACCTCAATTGCTGGCGGCTTGGAGGCTCTTTGGAGATTTTATTTTGCTGCTGTAGATCCACATTTTGGAGCTCTTTTGGAAGAGTTTTGTGGCCTCAAGTTGCTGTCCTTGGTGGCCTAAGGTGTGGAAAGAAAAATCAAAGTGAAACAAGTGGTAGATCTTCACTAGAAAAGCTTCTATTGGAAGATCTCCAAATTGATTTTGTGAAAATCAATCAAGATACTTTTTGTTGCCCTTAAATCCTTAATTATGGCATAATCTAGATCCTCGGGTGCAATAACACAAGTTACTTTTAAAGTTTTAATTTTATATGGTGAATAGATTTTTATCTCTCCACTTCCTTCAAGTAATTACTTCATGAAGATATGACAATCATGACTCTTCAATCTATAGATCTCGTACCCATATGTGTCGAAGAATATCCATCAAGCATTCGTAATGACTTCATCCATTCACATGCAATTTTTCTTTGCTCGGGTGTTAAGACATACTTAGCTTTAGACTTGCCCTATTACTTGTTTCCCTTTATAATTAACTCAAGCTCGCACCTCCTGTAATACACATCAAGTCCAAGCGAGCTTTAACATTATATTTAATTTTTCCCTTGATTTCCATGACAGTGTTAAAGATATTGTCAAACACATTTTTCTTTATGTGCATGATATCCAAATTATGTCTCAATAGGTTAGTCTTCCAATAAGGCAGTTCCCAAAGTATGCTCTGCTTGATCCAATTGTGTTGCACACCATACCCCAAGATTCTAAGAATACTACAATGTTCAGCAACCTTAGGCAGACCGCATACAAAATTCCATAATTGCTTTCTATTCAACAAGAGAGGAGGATAATCTTTTTCAACTCGATTCTTCAAGAAACTAGTAGTGTTCCTCCTAAATGGGTGATCATGATCTAATAACTATTGATGGTAGTCAAAATAACAGTTCTTTCAGTCATTTTTCAAGGAGAATGCTTTTGAGTGTTCTATATAGTATGGGCAAGTCAATGTACCTGTTGTCATCCACCCAGACAACAAACCATAAAATCATTTATTGTCCATAGCAAAACAGCTTTAGGATAAAATTTTGCTTTGTGCTGGCGTTATAAGTGAGAATACCTAATGTCTGAAACTAATTCAATTCATCAATTAAAGACTATAGGTAGACATCTATCATCGCTTTTGAATTTTTTGGCCCAAGAATAATGTATGTCAAAAACATATATGGCAATGTCATACACATTTTAGAAGGCAAGTTATACAATATCACTATGACAAGTCAGCTAAATACGGTGAACAGATTGAGAGAAAGGGGTAAATTATCAACACACAAACCAAGCCTCACATTTCTAGTGTCACTTGCAAAGTCAGGATGTGTTATATCAAACTATTTCCAAGCATTCCAATATGATGGATGACACATGACACCATTTACTCGACGGTTATCATGATGCCATGTTATCTGAGGTGTTGAACACATCAACATAAATAGCCTCTGCAACCTACGAATTAGAGGTAAATAGTGCATTATTTTCACTGGCACATCTGAGAGCTTTCTTTTACCCCTTGTTTGATCCCAGATTTGTACCTAGGTGCTCTACAAAACTTACATGGATTGTCATTAGTATATTCTTTGTAATACAACATGCATCCATCGACACAACGATCAATTTCGTTGGTCACCAACTCGAGCCTATGGACTAGCCTTCGTGCCTTATAGTAATTAGTAGGTGCACCACTCCCTCGTGGTGTGGTCTCAGACATAAACTGTAGCACATAATCTATGGCATTATGGGACATATTGTAGTTACTCTTAATGCTGAGCATTCTCACAATGATAGATAAAGAAGAGTGCATTTCGCATCCATCTCATAATGGGTGATTGTACTCAGATAATAGGTTATAAAACCTTTAAGCATTTTCATTGGGTTCTTCACCACTGTCAGATTGAAACGGTGCACCATCATACCCCCAATTAATCCTACTGCATCTCATACTATTTCCATATATTTATATAACTCACCAAGATACTGATCTTATCTACCACTATTACGTGTGTCATAATCAAATGTATAATTATATGTTTGCATGTAAGGATATAACTCTCCATGGTCTATCCAGTAATAATAATTTTCCCAAAACCCTACTTGATACAAGTGCATCTTAACTTCATCGGTTTTAATAATTGACATTTTATTCACACTGTTTGCAGAGGCATCTAATATTCCCATTTCTCGCAAATTGGGGTAAACCGCGTGCATGAGTAATAAATTCCTCAACCTCATCCATAAACTCCTACCTAATTCTAGCACGACTAGGATACAACCTATTGTACATCCAAACTCTATGTGGAGGATACTATCCATCTATATCATTAGAAAAATTATATTACTAATATTAATAGAGTGTTAATATATGACATATTAATTACTCATATTTTTTCATCATTTTAAGTAAGGTTTAATTTTAAGATTACAACTAAAGGATTATTTCATTTCATATTATAACTAACAACTAAAGATTCAAATACTTCATTAATAGTCAGATATATCTAAACATATTCATAGAGACATATACCACATAATACTATGAAAAAACCATTCAACATCACAGCAGCTTATTATTCTATACATGTACATATAGGCAAGCAATAATTCAACAACAACAAATGGAAAGACTCCATCCCTTTCCCCAAAGCCCATCCTCCAACCTAAACCACCAATTCTAAATTCTATACTCAGCACATGATTACGCTTCATAAACACATACAATTTCCATAAGATTAATCCATATACATAAAAGAAAAGCGCGCTTACCTTTTCAAAATATGCAGAATATAAACACCTGAGAGAAATAAACGTATAAAAGTATTAGATATCAACAACTAAACTATCTGCATATTACAATTAAAAAGAGTAATTATAAATTTATTCAATAAAAACTTTCTAAGTAGAAAAAATTAATGACACACAAAGAAAATATATATTATATCATTCTTTCTAAATCCATGATAATTAGCAAAATAATTTAACTAACATGTAATAACTAATAAGAATTCAAATTAATATTAAATAGTTAATTAAATCATACATTGACATTAAGGTACACATACTTACTAATCAGTTGGTAAATCGAACAAACACTAAATTAAATAAATAAAACCCTAAAATATCAACATCTAAAACTCAAAACATGTATTAATGAATTAAAACAACATAAACAAATGCAGACCCTAAGTTAGTTTCTAACTTCTATAAAATTAAAACTTTAAACCATAATTTGTGTCAATCATTTTTAATCTTTATAAATATATACACATAAAGCACCAACAAACTAATCTAATCCATAAACTTGAACCTTCACATAATTTATATTGAAAACATAATTAATTTTTAAATAATATAAATACATACATATACGTACACATATATATAAGTACATACTTATATTTACATACACATACATGTACATATATATGTAAATACATACATAAATTTATATACACACATATATAAATTCATACACATACATATGAATAAACCAAAAATTGGTGGTTGGCACGACGGTGGTGCGATGGTGGCTGGTTGGCTACAACAGTGGTGAATCAGAGAACAGAGATAGGAGAAGAGGAAAACGGGAGGGAGGAAGGGCAGGAAAGAGAGAAGAAAAGAAGATCTAACGGACTAACAAATTTAATTTTTGAAAGGATTTTTGACAGAATTGCGTCAATTGATTCCCTCTGTAAGTAGAGCATTTAATATTAAATAATTTGTTTTAGATATTCCAATGGATTTTTCAAATAAATATTTTGTTGAAAGAACTGGCGCTAAGAAAGTGCAAAAATTTGCAATTTTTCTGTTAGATTTATGGCGGATTTTCGACGTCTGTCCTGGCCATCAAAAATTTGATGCAAGTCCATAAAAAATTTTCGACAGAATTTATTTCGTCGAAAAAATGAAATTTTTTTGTAGTGAAAATATAAAATACAAGTTGCTATTTTATGATAAAAACCATCATAAAAGACTCTTTTTTATTGCAGCTTTACATTTAAGCAGGAACAAAGAAAAAAAAAAGCTTTTAATTTAGTCATTAGTTTGTTAGGTTTTGAACATTCAATTTAATTTATTCTAAGAAATATTATCAATATCAAATGCATAAGGCTATGGTTAGATGTATTTTCTGAGAATGTTTTCATTCTTCGAAAATATTTTCAAAATAAAATAATTATTTCTCCCAATTTTTTTTTTCCAAAACATAATTAAAATATTCTAATAAATGCAGACACTTACATCTATAAAAAATATAGTATATATATTGATAATGTTAAATTTAGTGGGGGTTTCGAATGCAGTATAGAAGCTTGCTCCAATTGACCTAACAGGATCGAGCTCTAGGTAATAGCAAAGGCGTAGGTCGAGTCCTGCAACTAAAAGAAGCACCTAAGGCTTGCCGAGGTGGCCCTCAGCTAAAACCCTCCAATCTTTAAGTCAGAGGAGAGGGAAAAAAGCAAAGTGAGGGTCGAAGTGTGTAAGCACACCTAGATTTTTCTTCAATCGGGGGTATTTATAGTGTGTTCACTGGCTTGGTAAAGGGGAAGGTCGGAATGACAATCTACTCCCTACAAGCTAGTTGGATTTGACTTGTCCATAAGGACCTTAGAGGTCTTTCCTAAGGTTAGTCAACCATCATACTTGTAACATCTTGTATTTTCTCGTAAGCAATTTTATGTTAAAATTAAATTATTAAATCTATTTGATAACTATAGGAAATCAAATGTTTAAAACTCTGTGTAGTAAATAAATTATGTTATAAAATTATAATTTTTGGTGGAGTTAATGTCATTTTAGATTTTATAGGTTAATCAAAATTCGGTTTTAAAAATTCAATAAATGTGTACACAACATAAATTTAGCCATACATATTACCTAAATAATAAAACATAAAAACATAGCTCCTAAGTTATAAATATATATTTAAATGTGTCGAATATATAATGATATAAAGATTAGGGGGTTCTCCTCACTTATTTCATTTTATTGAGGCTAACTCAAAATAGCATAAAAACTAAGGGACTCTTTAATAAATAAAGAACTCCTACCTCTATAAATAGAGGACCAAGAGGACCAAGCTAAGGATGAGTTCCACACATAAAAGCCTTTGCTTCAAAAATCTCTACATGCGACCAAGATTAAGCTTCCAAACCCTATTCTTCATCCTCAGCCATCAAGACACCATAACCAAACTCTTCTCAACTCACCAATGTCTCAAAAATCTTCTCAGAAATTTACAATTTCAAATCCTTAAAAGTTTCATCAAAATAAGGAGAAAATTTTTCCAACTAGTAGAGATCCTATCCAACTTTAAACTTTAAAAAAAATAAATTAGAAATCATCCTTCTAACCAAATGATCATGCACACAAATACACCTTTAGAAAGCCCTTTGTGTGTAGATTATTACAGTAGGATGAGATTCCATAAATTTTGGTAGGATTAAACTTGAATTGTTGCCGAAATTAGCACTGCCACATGCAAGCAGAAGCTAGTAGAACAAAAGGTTATTTTTTTTTCTATAACAGAAGCATCAGCCATCCAAATTACAATAGGGAGCCATGGATGGATATAGTGATAGATCTAGAAATTAAAGTATTTGTGTTGTTGGGGGGGGGGGGGGGCAAAAGCTATAAGAATATGAAAGTTTAAATATAAATTTTGCATTTTACGAACTTGAAATATATAATTTGTATTGAAGTTGAACGTAGTGATGTTTTATACCATAAATTTCATTAGTAATCGAATTAATATAAAAAAAAATTGTAATATCATTCTCAATATAATTAAGGGTCAATTACATCCATACCCCCTGAGGTTTGGCGTAATTATAAAAAATCTCCATTGTTTTGTAAATTACAAATACCACCCCCGAACTTAATCGCCGTCCAACATTTCAGCCAAACCTTTAGTTGCTGTTAGGGTTTTACCAAATGATCATTAAAAAATTTGGGTAAAATTTCAAAAATGCCCTTAGGCTATATGATGGCATTTTAAACCCGATTTGACCTTTTTTAGTGGACAAAAATACCCTCAGGGGTGATATTGTAAGATTTTTGAATTTGGGGACTTAATTGTAATAAAACAAAGGAGAATTCAGGGTGAATTTAAAATAGTAAATGTATTTAAGATAATCTAATTATATTCAATTGAATTTAATAAGTAAGAAAATTAAAAATATAAATCAAATCTATCATCTTGGAACATATAGTTTTAATAATTGAAATGATATATTCAATAATATTAAAAATAATAAGCATATCTAAAATAATTTAATTAAATTTATATCATTAAAATATAACATATTAATAAATTATACTAAATATAAATTTATATTATTAAAATAATCTAATAATATTAAAATAGTGATAAATATATAAAATATTTTAATTAAATTCAATTCAATTTAACTAAAAGTAAAATAACTTAAATCTATCATGATAATATATTTTTAATAGTTTTTTAAATTAAAAAATAATAATGACATGTAAAATAATTTAATTAAACATTTTTATTAATTAAAAATAGAGTAAACTAAAATTAAAATTAAAAAGATAAAAATTTAAATCTATCATCTAAAAATATAATTTTAATTATATACTTCATATATTAAAATTATAAACATATTTACAATTTAATTATTTTATTTATTAATTAAAAAATAAAAAAATTAATATATGTATTTTTAACCTATATTATTTATTAATTAAAAAATATAGTTTTTTTAAATTTAATTATATGATTTATTAAAATAATAATCATATCTAAATTAAAAAATATTTAAAATATTTATTCAAATAATAAATCTCTCTAAAATAAACTTATAAATTTATTAATTAATTAATTTAAAACACAATAATTAAAAATTAAAATATATATTAATTAAATTATTTATTAATTAAAAAAGATAATTTTTTTTTTAAAAAAAAAACCCTACCCAATCTACCCCCTTGTATCCACCCGATGCCCCTTCCCCCTTTTCCCTTCTTCTTTTGCCTGCTACCATGGTAGCTTGGGCAACAAGTAGCAATTTGTTGTCGTTGCTGTTGGGGATGGGGGGGGGGGGGGAAGCGGGGCAACAACTGGCCACTGCCAGTAGGGGTGGGAATGGGGACAATGGCTCGAGATGGGTGGGGGGTGGCCATGATGGTATATACACACATAGATATAGTATATTTATATATATATATGTGTGTGTGTGTGTGTTTGTATATAATATTTATGTACATATGTGTGTGTCTATAAATATAAATATATTTTTAAAAAATTGAAGGTGATAAAATTATATCAAATAAACCCTATAAAATTCAAATATATTGCAAATAGGTCCAAGGGTATTTCTATCAATTTTTTCCTTTTTTTCAATTTTTAATGGAAGGGAATTTTGGTCATTTTACACTTTCCATAAGTATTGTAATTTAGTTTGAAAGTTCAGAGGGGTATTTGTAATTTTCAAAATAATAGAATTTTTTTATAATTATGCCAAACCTCAGGGGGTATGGATGTAATTGATCCTATAATTAAATAAGCAATTGGTTAAAAAATCATTTTTCATTTTATTTTTGAGCCTTTTTTTCATAATATTTATAGCTGAAATTTTTTTCTTACTTGTAGCTGTTGAATGACTAAAAAAATTCAAAAAAGGTTTAAAATATCCACTCACTTTTGTCTCTTTATCTCAATCTTATTAAAGTTAAAAAGATGAATTTTAGTTGTTATGCAAGTTCCTTAGAGTTCTTTTTAAGTAAACCCTTATTCTCACACATGTAGAATGAAAATACCCAAACAGGTCTAACGTAATTATACTGTTCATTTGTTTCTTGATTGTGAATATAGACCTAAAAATTTATTTTGAGTTTACAAAGTTAAAAATTAAATTAATTAAATTTATTTTTATCATTAATTAAAAATCAATTAATCTAATTCAACAAATGTAAATAATTAATTTTTTTTATTTTAAGGCCCAAAAAAAAAGTTAAATCTTCTAAAACTAATGAATGTTAATTAAAAATTAATTATTTTAGTTAATATTGAATGATGTATTCTTTTAATTTAAATTTAAATTAACTATTATTGAAACTTTTTAATAATTTTATATATGTATATGTGTGTGTGTGTATTTGGACACACACACAAGGTTGGGGGGGCAATGGCCCCTACTTGCCCCCGTTAAATCTGTCCATGGATGGAAAGTTCTCTAAGTGTAGATAGAGTTAGAGATAAAAATCACTAGAATTGACGTTGGATTTTAGCCAAAAAAGTGAAAAAAGTGCAATCGCCACCAAGACACACAAGAAATTAGAGCCCATGTCTAAACGAGTATACAAGAAAATTGGACCATTCGATCATCAAATTGAAGCCGACATTAGAAAATTCATTGAGTTCTAGTAGATTTTGAGATAAGGATCGCCATTAAAAGATCTCAAATTTGGTTAAAATTCAATTTTGATTTAGACTGTCGAGCTGTTTGGATAGAAATTGCATGTTCTGGAATGATCAAGTTTATGCTAAGTATTTATAGATATCTTATGAAAATAATGACTTAATATCCTCTTCTTTTTTTTTTGGCTAAATAAGGATGGATTATGGATGATCAAATTGTAGGACGATTTTAATAGTTGGAACTTGAATCTGGTTGAATTCGGTGGAAAATGAAAAACATGTTTTAGATACAATTGATTTGATAATGCTAATGTTGAATATGGTTATTAGAACAATATGATAAGTTGAGTGTACTAGAAAGTAGAACGATAAGAACATATTTGGTTTATTTGGAAATTAATTAGAATAGATACAATAAATAGAAACTGTTAATTATATATATGTGTGTGTGTGTGTGTGTACTCGAAGTTTTAATGTAATTAAATAACTTGAACATTGGATTCTTGGGATAGTAGTTTCTACATTCACAAATATTTTGAGTATTTAAAATAACTATATCAGTTAAATAAAAAATTTAAATTGATATCAACACGTAATTTTCCAAATTAAATAGATTAAGAAAATCTTCATAATACACTTCTTACTATAGAGCAATTGATGATGACTGAATCTTAATAATTTTGGTGATTGAGTTTGCAAGTTTATTGAAGAATCCCGGTTGAAAGAGTTGGTGAGGTGTTTCTTCCCTTGTTAGCCATCATTTTGTTACTCAACAATTATTTCTTGAACTCATATACTCATTTCACATTTCTTGGAATGCCTCACTTGTTGTTTTGGTAAGATTCTCTAAATTTTGACACCCATAATTATAAGGATCTCTACTTTTGGTACTTATCATTGTAAAATCTTTCTCTTTGCATTATTATCCATTTCTCACCTTTGGATTAATGATAATTATTAGACTTCATGGTAAATTTGAACTTGACTGAAATTTTGAATTGTATGAAAGCTTATTCCTCTTTTTTTTTTTTTTCAATCAAGAAATCATATCATTATTAATGTCTACTTTGTTAGATTTCTTTCAGTCATAATTACGTTACTCAAATAAGTAGAACCCTATATACATTATGTCTTCAAAACAACAACTCAAAGGATTTGTTAAAAAGAAAAAGAATTTTTTTTTTATATATATAAAAGAGTCCTTTTACTCAAAATATTTATAACTTGAAAAGGTTCATGTTTCCTAAATTTTATAAATCTTCTCATTCCTCCTCGTTGAATCAAGAGTTAAGTACCACATTTGCTAACAGGGGATGTGCTATGGAGGCCACCTCTAGAATCTCAAAGTTGACACCTTCTGCTGTATTTATTTCATTCTTGACCCTTTTGAATATTTTATTTGGTCAATACTGTGAAGTACATGTCAGACAGAGCAAAGCACCACGCTCGTTAAAAAGGGATCTGCAGTGGGGGCCACCTCTTATTCTATCATTGTTAGCACCTCTGGATTTCAATACTATGTTGAAATAGTGCTTGGCAAGCCAATCGGATTAGCTTTGTAAAGCTATTTCCTTGCACAACAATCTTGATTGAATGATATTCTTTATATGACCAACTTCATCTTATGCTCTTTATTACTTCACTTGCATTTGGATGAAGCCCTTAGATCACTCATGACTACGGGACTTGGTTTGGTGACCATGGAATAAGTCTTACACGGTCGTGATCTCAAATCTTTCAAGTCATAGGATCTTACGAGACGGGGCATCTACAATCCGGATAGACTTGTACTAACGATACATAAATCCAAGAGTTGGATATTGCTTCATTCCATGAGCAATCATATGAGATATGGGTACATGTTAGTGGGTGTTTGTTAGAGAATAATGTATTGAAGATCCACCAGAGAATCCACTAGATAGCCGTAGTGGCAATTCGGTAGAGGCAAGTTCTCTAGCTTGCGCTAGTACATATTATTAGTTCTCTGACCTGAGGATCCATGGTAACTTTATGTTTGGTTCTCATATCTTAACTCTTCCTTGACCACTTAGCGGGTCTTTTGGGTTGAGGTTGGGTACGAGCTACTTGGCATAGAGGTTTGTGAGATCCAAGATGGAATCTGACTCCTCACTTTTATGAAGGGTGAGTATATCTCTTGTGTGTTCTATAATGATTGATTCCAAGAAATCCTTGCGCAATGTGGTATGACAATTTGAAAAAGGAGTTTTCCAAAGGTGAGTTCATATAAAGGAATTGAGCATTGAGAATAGAAACATAGTATCGGGGCTATTAGCAAGCCAACAAATATCTTGCCCCAAGCGTCTTTCGGAAGATAGGAGACAGAATGACCATATTTGTATGGTAAGCATATAGCTATAATGGTTCTCCAAAAGCATTCATTTTAGCCAATTAGTTGGGCTCCATGGGCTTGAGGTTGGACATCGACTATAGAGATTAGATACTCTTCAATTAATGAGATTAATTGAATTGAGTCGATTAGTTTAAAAGGTGTTTTAAACTAAAATAAATATATGATATTCAAAAGTCACAAGGAGTTATGAGCCCATGTCTAATGAGTGGTAGAACCTATTAGATCACACACAAAAGCCAATTAGCTTCCTAGTTAATGGAGCAATTTTCTAAGAGTTAGAAAATTACTCCTTGGTGATCGATTTTGAGGTACCAAATTGAAGGTCAATTTTTGGCTTGATTAATTTAAGTGTTAAATTAATTAATTAATTTAAAGAGTTAAATTAGACCAATAATTAAGGATTTAATTATTTGGTGCCAAGTGACCATCAATTGGTCAAGTTAGTTTAAAGAGTCAAATTAACAAAATCAAGTTTAAGGAGTTAAGCTTCTTGACTTAAGAGTTAAGTCAAGGATAAATTAATTAAATTATTTAATTTAATTAAAGAGAAGAATACATTTTGGAGGGAAAATTCAAATGAAAGGCTCATTTGAATTAGCATCTTAATTAATTTGAAATTAGATTTCAAAAGTAATTAAAATTTACATGAAATTCAAATGAGATTTGAATTCAAAATTGCCACCTTGGCACCCTACTTGCCCCCCTCCCCAATGGAAGGTGTGGCATCACACCATCCAACATCTATAAATAGATATAGAGAGAAAAGATAGGCCATAATTTTGTGCAAAGTGTGAAGAATTATATTCTATCACAATTCCCTCCAAAACTCCCTCCAAGCATTGCATCATGGGTTGAAGCCTTGCTTTCATTCTTTTTCTCCTACCTCAAATTGGCCTTCACCGTTGATATTTTACTCATTTCTCCAGCCAAAAGTGAGTGGAATTTGGAGGATCAATTGGTGTGTGGATCATATCAATAAAGGTAAAGCATTTGATTTGCTAGCTTTGGAGATCTACTGGAATAGAGCAGTCATTTGCTGAATCTTTTCAAAGCGATCCAAATCAATTTTAGCTCTGCATTTTTTACAGAACATTTCTCAAGGAGCTTAGAAGTTCCAAATTTTTTTTTGGGTGATTTTTGGAGCACTCTAACCAAGGAAAAATTGTTGTTTCTTTGCTATGCCAGAGTCTGCCAGAATCTGGATCGGTGAAGTGCACCCTTATGACCTTGGAAATTTTCTTTTTGAGGTAACACTCCAACCAAATCTGAATTGCTAGCATGATTAGATCCTTGTTAAGCGATAAGCACCAGTTAATTTGAGCTTTTGAAGTTTTATTATTGGATCCTAGTGGCTTACTAACCTTCATACTAGACATCTTTCAACTATATTTTGTACATTAAATGATAAATCCTATTTTATTTTTCATGAAATGAATTGTAGGGATCTAAATGCCATGTGCATTGACAGGGAATATTCGATGGGGCCACCTCTAGAACCCTATACACTTGAATCTGAACATGAAAATCATTAAGATTTATGAGTTTACCTCTCTGGTACGGGATAGTGATGGAGTTACATGAAATGTTTGATGTGATTATGATTTTTCTGATTCGAATAAGTAATTTAATTAAATCACCTCATGATTTGTGTGAAACTTTAACATATTTCAAATATATATGCATACGACTCGTAAAACATTTATTATAAGATCTTATTATACAAACGAGTCATCGTAACATTTTCTTATCCTATTCATACATATTTCTCACTCTACTATCTTCCACTGTAGAATAAGTTCTATACAAGTAACTCCATCCAATCTCCCTTACTGAGTCATTTGGACACACTCTCTTATTTTTCTTTACATAGATAAAGCTAGAATGGTCAAACCAGAAGAAAGCCTTGGGATTAGAATAAGAAGAAATTACCTTTTGTTTGAGTTTGGATGTAGGGGTGGCAATTTAGGTGGGTCGGGCGGGTTCAGGTTGATTTGAAGTAGAGGTATAACATTAATTTTCTCAACCCGAACCCAACCCAGCCTAATGATAACTTGAAAGTGCTCAACCCTAACCTAACCTGGTTCGTATCAGGTCAGGTTCGAGTCAACCTGATTTTTAAAATAATTATTTTGAATATTTATTTGAATTTTAGAAACTTTTTTGTACTTTTATTATTTAATTTGATCTATTTTTAATTATTAATAAATTAGAATAGGAGTAAGGAGTTCTCATTATAACATCACAAATGCACTCAACTAATTTTAATTGAACTACACAATATATTGATTTTTAGGAATTTTTTCCATTTCATTTTCTAGTATCTATTTGCATCATAAAAATATTGAAATAAAAAAGTACCTTATTTTTAAAAATATCATACTTCTCCAAGTTTTACTCACCAACTCTCTTTCAGTTTTGGATCTTTTGTATCGATTAAATTGTCTCTTTGAACTTTTTAAAATTAATACCATTATTTTTTTAACTTTATATTGATTCAATTAAGCAATAATAAATCAATAAAAATATATCATCGATTCAATAAGTAAACAAATATTTTAAATTATACACATAACTTATTATAAAAACTTATTTAAGTCTTTAATATTTTTATATAACATCCCAAAAGAAAGAATTCTTATCTATTTATATATGCAAAATCTTGCATTTGTATAGCCTAAAAAAACTTGTAGGACAATTCAGTAGTTAAAACAATATTTTGTTAACTCTTTGCAATACAATTTTCATGTCCACTTGGATAAAAAAATAACCATTAGAAGGAATTTAAAATTGTAATGATCCATCCTATATGGTAGTGAAAATAAACAAGACCAAAAAATGCCAAATGAGTAATTTTGATATTACGAAAGTTCAAAATTTCAAGCTTTATTTTTTTATTTTATATTTTTACTCCTAAAAAGATTTAAATTTTATTTATTTAATTCGAATTGGGTTGAGTTGGTCAGGTGGGTTCGGGTTGTCATGTGACCCATAATCAAATTTTTGATTGTTCATGTAATTTGAAATTCAATCCAACCCAACCCAACCCATTTTCTTTGGGTTCTTATTCGTGTCGAACTTGTTGGACTAGAATCCAAAATGAGTCAACATAAACCCAATTTTTCGTGTCTAACTCATGTTGGGTTATCTTATCATGTTGAAAATTGCCACCCCTATTCGGATGTACCCAAATTGATAGGTTTACGTATGTACATAATAAAACTTATAGCCATGGCGGCATTGGTGTTATACTTCAAGTATCAATATATGTATACTCATCGAGAATTAAAGATAAGTTTAGACATTACACATAATATAAATGCATAAGTTATTTCTTATTAATGTAATTTGCCATTTTTGTTAATTTGCCTTAGCATTGATTCTTGAAAGGAAAATCTCTTGGAAAAGGTTAATATCACGGTGTGGGACCCCTAGGACACCACAGTACCCCTTGTCGACTGGAAATATAAGCAAATCTCCCACATTTAATGCAATGTTGACTGATTGATAGCACATTTAATGCGGATAGAATGTTGGTTTAGATGTATTTAATGTGGAAGTAACCAGTTGAGTATGAATAGGAAATGCATTAAATGTGACTGTGCTCAGGCGCAAAAGTTGGTTAACCCAAGGAGATCGAGATAGTCAAACGCACTGCTCTTTATGGACCTTATTTCTACTAGTGCCGCATGCCTTAAAGTAGGTCGAGTTTGCATGGGAGATTGACCTCGTAGGTTGGCGAGCTACTCAGGTTGTATACCATACCTGGTTCTGGTCGAGGGGGTCGACGATACATATATAATATATATATCTTGTTATCATTATTTTAATATAAATATATATTTTTTAATTATTATGTTAGTATAAAAATAATATATAATAATATAAGAACTTGATTTGACACCTCCAATTAGATAAAAACTTACATAATAATACATTAATAGTAAAATCTATTTTTCTCTCATTATACAATCATACATAATTTCATTCTCAACACATTCTCCCATACACTCATGTTAGAGTAGTACCCCAGCAAGCCAATTGGATTAGCATATAACTACTCTTATGATGTACTCCTATTTGATTAATGTAATCCTATTATTGACCATCTTCATCTTAAGCTTCTTCATTAAGCATTTGATTGAAGCCCTTAAGGTCATACATGACTATAGGACATGGTATATGTCAATAGTTGACTACATCATGAAACGTGTCTCTATGGTTGTAATCTTAAAATCACTCCAAACCATAGAATCTATGAAACAATGGCATCATAGATTTGGATAGACTTGCATTGATGATGTACGTTCCAAGGGTTGGATGATGCCCCATTTCATAGGCATTTGGTGTACTGGACATTGGTAAACATTAATGGGTGCTTGTTTAGGGATCATAAGTTCACTGAGGATTCGATGTTGAGAAATCCTCGAGGTAGTCGATGTGGCATGTTGGAGAGGATGATTATCTAAGCTTACAATAGTGCATATAATTAGTCCTTTGACTTGAGGTTTCATGGCAATCTCGTATGCTGGTGCTTATGCTTTAATTTATACACTAGTGACCTAGCAGGTCACAAAGTGTGTGTTTTGGGTATAGGTCACTTGTATGCGGAGGCTCGTGAGAATCAATAAAGGATCCATTTTGCCCATCCTTGTTGAATGAGTCGATCTTTTATGTATTCTATGATGTTTGATTCAAGAAAGCCTTATGCAAGGCATGGGGATAATTTGGCAAAGAGTTTCCAAAGTTAAGGTCGCCAAAGAATTGATCGTTAAGAGTAGATACATAGTTATTAAGGCTATTAAGGTTTTGATGAATATCTCGACCTAGGCCCCTATCCAGAGATAAAAAAAATAGAAGGACCATATTTGCATTGTACTCGTAAGCAGAAGGGTTCACACAAGTTGATTTCACCTATTGATTAGGCTCCATGGGCTTGTGGATAGTGGATAGCCATCGACCATGGAGATTGTGTATTATTGAATTAATGGAGATTAATTCTAGAGTGGTCAATTAAAAGAGTTTAATTGATCGAAATAGTATTTTACTATTTGCAATTAAATCGCAAGGAGTTGCAAGCCCATGTCTAATTGATTGGTGAACTCAATGTGTCATGCACAAAAGCTAAAGTGTTTTCACAATGGATATTATCTAAGTGTCAGATAATAGTTGGATAGAGAAGACGGAATGAATTGGCTTGATTAATTTAAGGAGCTAAATTAGTTTAACTAAAAAATTTGATTATTTAATTGAAGCTAATTATAATTAATTCAAGTGTGGAATTAATTTAATTAAATAATGTGATTATTTAATTAAGAGAAGAATTTGTAAAGACAAATTTATGGACCATAAATTGGCATTAAAATTGGAATTAGGACCAATTTATTGACCATTTAGACTAGAAGAGCATGATCTAATGTGATGAGATCATAGGTAGACCAATAGGATCATTTACATAAGACAGAAAGTGTGAACCTAATATATATATATATATATATATTGTATATATAAATATTCCCTAAGATGGAAGATGTGAGTTTTTTATATATACATATATAATATCCCATGATGTGGGAAGTGTGACACACTATATGGTATCTAGTGTGGTGGGTGCACACTATGTCATTTTAAATGGATCACTTAGATATAATCTTAGTGAATATTCCATGATAATGGAAGATATGATCACAATATATATAGGATTATGTATATGTGAGTCACATTTTTTGGAGTCAAAATTTACCTATAAATATCCTAGAGTGGCCACCTCTTTAGTCTTATTATCCATTGGCCATGTGTTGAAAAAAATTCCAGCTCCAAAAGTTATCATCTCTTCTAGTCTTCTTCTTTCGCCAAAAGTGCTCTCTAGTCTTCTTCTTCCTCCAAGCCTTGAAGATAATCCCTGGCTATCTTCTTGAAGGTATGAAGTCTACTTGGTATGTAAATACCTTTGGAGGAAGAGCATTTGTTCTTCCATCGGTGTGGTGCCTTTTCATTGCCAAGATGTAGATCCCTTTTGGTGTGGAATACTAGAAGAGTTCAAGGGGTGTAATTTGGGTTGAACCTTAAGTCAACATCTTGTACAAAAGAAGTGCTATACAAAGGTGTGTCTTCTAGCCAAATCTATTTATGTTGCATGAGATGATCATTTGGATGAGATATTTAATTTGATTAAATGTTTAGCTTCCTATGTTGTTAGTTGAAAATTTGAAATTCAAGCTTCTCCTCCTTCCTAATCTTCCTTCAAGTGGTATTGGAGCCAATCTCATGCCTCTTATGTTTTAAATTTTTGTTCATTGATGATGTGATGAGTTGATGAAATTATCACATGGTTTTAGTCTAATTGATGGATTTTGGATCATGTTGACAATGGATATGGGTTTGATTATGTTTTGGAAGCATGCTTAAATGTAATCTAATGTGGAAATTTCAATTTGATTGAAGTTTGTAGTTAATTGTATGATTAAATGAGATTTAATTTTTGGTATGCATTTTTGGTGTTGGATGGCTTTGAGTTGTTCAAAAATGTGTTGAGGAGGTTGCCAAAGCGTTGGATTAAACTCAAGTTTAAAATAAAAAGAAAAAAACACAGTAACTGTGCACACCGCCCTCCTGTAGGCAGGAACGGCGCACGTTGTGCACGCGCACCTAACAACCTGTGAGCATGTCTGGCATGCTATGCTTTACTGCGGCACGCGGGCTGTGCTGCCGTATGGACGAGCGATGTATGCAATCTCTTGCGTAATTTTGCTAAATCGTTTATACACTTTTTGGCACTAAAATAAGGTAAAATTGGGGGTAAACTTGCCATTTTTATGAAAATTTTGGGCAATTTTTAGCATATTTTCCTTGATGAAATTGTTTTATGTTTTAATCTAATTTGCTCTTCCAAGCTTCTTCTTCTTAGTATAATCATTATGCTAGTTATCCAACATTTTTTGAAGTATTTGAATGCTTTGATCTCCAATATTATATCGATCTATAACCAATCTATTCCCATGTTTTGTTCCAGACTTCTTAGAATCGAATCGATTGAATTATTGTTCAAATTGAAATGAATCAAGATTGATAAGGAGTTAGTTAATGATGCTCGAACATATACTTGTTTTGAGTGCCTATTTATTTTCTATTGGTATCTATGGATTGATCACAAGTAAAAATATGGTTAGAGCCCTTATGTGTCTTGAACTTACATTAAATTCAGTTAATATCAATTTTGTAACATTTTCTGATATTTTTGATAATCATCAATTAAGAGGAGACATTCAAGAGTAGCACTAGGATCCATAAATCAAAACTTCATAAGCTTGAAAATAACTAAGCTACCAAGGATCTAGTCATGCTACAGATCTAGATTAGGATGAAAAACTACCTCTTGTAGCTCAAAAATAGGGAGAAAATCAACTCTCTCTCACGAATCTGGAAACTGTTTGGAACTAGCACAACGGAAAGACGACACTGTTTTCCCAGGCTATATTGCTCCAAAAATCACGAAATTAAATATGAAACACCTCCACACATAGGGGAAGATGTTGTGAAAAATTAGAGCCAAAAAGTCTTCTGGATCGCTCCAGAAAAAATTTCCAACCAGAAGCTGCTGCAGGTGGATCTCCAAAACTGAGCAAGTCAAGTGCCTTGCCTCTATTGATATGATCCACACACCAAACAATCTTCCAATTTCTCCTCACTAGAAGTTGGAGTTAGAGAGGAGAAAATGAGGTAAAGAAGGCTGATTTTCAAGTTTGGAAGAAAAAGAAATGCAAAGCTTCAACTCATGATGCAATGTATGGAGAGAGAGATTTTAGAGGGAATGCAATAATCTAATTCTTACACTTTTCAGCAAATTAATTTGGAATTTTGCATGCTCTCTCTCTCTCTCTCTCTCTATATATATATATATAGAGAGAGAGAGAGAGAGAGGGTGGAAGGTGTAATGCTAGTTGGCATCACACCTTCCTCAAGGTGACAACCCAAGTGGCATGCCAAGTTGGCCAAATTCAAATTCAAGTCTTACTTGAATTTCATGTGCATTTCAATTTCATTTGTAATCTAATTCCAAATTAATTAAGATGCTAATTTAAATGAACACTTCATTTAAATTTTTCCTCCAAAAAAGTATTCTTCCCATTAATTAAATTAAATGCTTTAATTTAATTAATTAACCTTTGATTTAACTCTTAAATCAAACAAGTTTAACTCTTAAGCTTAAATTAATCAACTGAACACTTTAAGTTAACTTGTCTAATTGATGGTCAACATGGTACCAAATAATTAACTCCTTAATTATTGGTCCAATTCAACTCTTAAATTAGTTGATTAATTTAACACTTAAATTAATCAAGCCAAAATTGACCGTTGGATTGGACCATTGAAAATCAGTCACCAAAGAGGTGAATTTTCTAACCATTAGAAAATTACTCTACCAATTTTGGAAGCTATTTGGCTTTTGTGTGTGACCCAATAGGTTCTACCGTTCATCGGACATGGACTCACAACTCTTTGTGACTTTTGAATATCTTATATTCATTTTAGTTTAAAACTCCTTTAAACTAATCAACTTAATTCAATTAATCTCATTAATTGAAGAGTACCCAATCTCTGTGGTCGATGTACAACCTCAAGCCCATGGAGCCTAACTAATTGGCCGAAATGAATATTATGGAGAACCATCATAGCTTCACGCATACAATGCAAATATGGTCCTTCCATCTCCTATCTCCCGAAATAGACCTATGGTAAGATATTTACCGGCTCCCTAATAGCCTCGATACTATGTCTCTATTCTTAATGTTCGATTCCCTTGTGTGACCTCACCTTTGGAAAACTCTTTTTCCAAAATTTCACACCACATTGCTAAAGGATTTCTTGAAATCGATCATTATAGAACACATAGGAGATGCACTCGCCCTTCACAAAAGCGAGGAGTTGGATTCCATCTTGGATCTCACAAACATCTATGCCAAGTAGCTCATACTCAACCTCAAATGAATGACCCGTTTAGTGGTCAAGGAAGAGTCAAAGCATGAGGATCGGACACAAGGTCACCATGGATCCTCAGGTCAAAGGACTAATAATATGCACTAGCGTAAGCGGGAGAATTGATCACTACCGACTTGCCACTATGGCTATCTAGTGGATTCTCCGGAGAGTCTTCAGTGTCTTGTTCTCTAACAAGCACCCACTAACATGTACATGTATCTCATACAGATTGCTCATGGAATGGAGCAATATCTAACTCTTGGATTTATGCATCGTTAGTGCAAGTTTATCCGGATCTCAGATGCCCCATGTCGTAAGATCCTATGACTTGGAAGATTTAAGATCACGACTTTGTAAGACTTATTCCATGGTCACCAAACCAAGTCCCGTAGTCATGTGTTATCTAAGGGCTTCTTCTTCTAAATGCAAGTGAAGTAATATAAAGCATAAGATGAAGGTGGCCATATAAAGAATATCATTCAATCAAGATTATTTTACAAGGAAATAGCTTTTACAGGGCCAATCTAATTGGCTTGCTGGGTACTATTTCAACAATCTCCCACTTGCCCTAAAGCCAATTCCCATAGCCTTGAGACCCATCTTCCTAAGATATTCTTCAAAGACCTTTTGCTTTTAGGTGCTTAGACAGTGGTTCTGCTAAATTCTTTTATGAGGCAACATGGTCTACTCAGTTGTTGCCTCTATTAATTGATATCATATATCAAATGATAACGCATTTACCATGTTTGGATCACTGATGAGATCTTGGCTCAAGTCCGAAATTGTCTTCCAAAGACAATTGTAGTCTTATGTACGCTAGGCACTACATCCAACTCTTGGATTAAGTTTTTATCCAAATACTTTCTTTTGCGATTTCCAA
The DNA here is from genome assembly GCA_018894105.1 of Jacaranda mimosifolia. Lineage (NCBI taxonomy): Eukaryota > Viridiplantae > Streptophyta > Magnoliopsida > Lamiales > Bignoniaceae > Jacaranda > Jacaranda mimosifolia. The sequence goes on along the minus strand of CM032132.1, from coordinate 31,053,406 downwards.
ATCTACAAAGTATTTCACCTCAATGGTTGCCTCCGCTGTGGTGTCTTGTTGAAACTCTTCCAACTTAACAAGCTGCCATTGAGGCAAAATATAAATCCAGAAGTAGATTTGAGGTTATCTACGTCCGACTGGAAACTTGAATCCGAAAATCCTTCGAGTTTTAATTCTCCATTGTTGTATACCAAAAACAAATCCTTAATCCTTCTCAAGTACTCAAGGATTGCTTTAATGGTTATCTAGTGACTCTCACTAGGATTAGATTGGAACTTATCCGTAATACTTAGCGAGTGTGCCGCATACAGTCTTGTACATTGAACTGAATACATTATGCTCCCAATGGTGGAGGCATAAGGTATGTGGGACATACTTTGTCTCTCGTTGTCAATCTTGGGGGCATAGACTTGGAGAGATGAATGTCATGTCCCATGGGAAGAAATTCCTGCTTGGATTCTTCCATACTAAACATCTTTAGTATCTTGTCAATGTATGGGGTTTGGGATAGCCCCAGCATCCTTCTAGATCTATCTCTATAGATATGTATTCCCAACACACAGAATGCTTCTCCCAAATCTTTATGGAGAATTATGTAGATAATCACACTTTAGTACACTCTAACATTCGTACCTCATTCACAATGAGAATGATGTCATCGATATAAAGCACAATAAACTGTACGCTACTCTCACTAGCCTTCTTATACACACATGGTCCATACACATTTTTAACAAAGCCAAACGATTTGATTGTTTTGTCAAAACGTATGTTCTAACTTCGGGATGCTTGTTTGAGTCCATAAATAGATCTCTGAAGTTTTGCAAAACTTTTGCTCACTCCCCTTAGATGTAAAACTTTGTGGTTGCTCTATATAAACTTTTTCTTAAATGTCATCATTGAGGAAAGCAGTTTTCACATCCTTTTGCCATATCTTATAGTCATAATATGTGACTATGGCAAGTAGAATTCGAATGGACTTAGGCATAGCGACCGGTGAAAAGGTTTCCTCAAAATTGATATCGAGTCTTTGGGTGTAACCTTTTTCCACTAATCACGCCTTAAAAGTTACCACTTCTCCATCTACTCCAAGCTTTAGCTTATAGATCTACTTGCGACCAATGGGAACTATTCCCTTTGGTGGATTTACTAAAGTCTATACTTTATTTGAGTACATGGAGTCTATTTTGGATCTCATAGCTTCAAACCATCATCCCAAATCTATGTCCAACGTAATTTCCTCATAGGTCTTCGGATCACTATCCCATTGGCCCATTTCATGAAGGAATTTGAACTTTTCAGGTTGCTTCTTGATTCGGTCTGAGCTTCTTATAGGTTGTGTGTAAGGCTCTTTAATATATATTTGTTTCTACTACTTGTGGGATTTGATGATCATCTTGAACTTCACCGAGTTCAACAACAACGCCACTTCTATCTAATAGAAATTACTTTTCCAAAAAGCTAGCGTTCCTCAAAACAAACACCTTTTGTTCCGAGGGATCATAGAAACAGTAATAACCCATAGACTCTCTTGGGTATCCCACAAACTTGCACAATATGGATCTACCATCCAACTTATCTCCCACTGTTCGTCTTATGTAGGCAGGAGATCCCCAAACCTTGATATAATGGTAAGAGGATGCTTTGCCAAGCCATATCTTATATGGTGTCTTGGGCACCGACTTTGAAGGTACTACACTTAGTAACTTCGCTGTCGTTACTAAGACGTATCCTAAAAAGGATATTAGCACATCGAAGAAGCTCAACATGGAATGTACCATGTCCAACAAGGTACAGTTTCTCCTCTCGGCTACTCTATTGTATTGGGGTGTGCTGAGTGGAGTCCATTGAGAGAGAATCTCATTCTCGTTTAAATAATCCAAGAATTCAATGCTAAAGTATTCTCATCTTCGATTCGATTGAATAGCTTTAATACTTAGCGCCAATTGCTTTTCCACTTCACTCCTATACACTTTGAACTTTTCAAAGGCTTCGGACTTGTTCTTCATAAGAAACATGTGTCCGAACCGACTCTATTCATCGGTGAAGGTGATGAAGTAGGAATAGCCTCTCTCCCACTAACTCTTAGTGGTCCACAAACATCCATATGGATTAAATCCAAGAGACTTGTGGAGCGCTCCGTTTGTCCTACAAAAGGAGCTTTGGTCATTTTTCCCTTTAAATAAGATTTACAAGTAGGAAGTTCCTCAATGCCGCTAACATTTAGTGCTTTGAGAGCTTCTAACTTGCTCATCCTATTCTTGGAGATATGACCAAGTCTTGCATGCCAAAGAATGACATCTTCTTGGATATCTAATTTCCTTACTTTGTTGAAAGTGCATTAGTGATGGTTGAGAATCCAATATGTATAATCCTTTGTTAAGTGTACCACAAGCAATTAAAGAACACATTCTTTAATGCCTTCAATCTCCCATTTGATATTGGAGGATCAAATCCTTCACTATCCAAAATGAGAATTTGAAATAATGTTCTCAATAATATATGACACAAATTAGCAAGGGTTCAATACAATTATGGAGTTCCCTAAGTCCAACTTATTATAAGCCTTCGGCTTTGGTCACAACTCTTGCTCCTTAGCCAAAGTAGTGGATCATATCCACACCACTTAGTTTTATTATTCTTTATTATTCTTCGTAACAACTTATAAAGATAAGAACCACATGCAATATCATATATCCATGAGAAAGAATTTATCCTTAAATGCACTTCAATAAAGAACATACCCTTCCAAAGAGTTGCAAGGTATTCCTTGCATAATGGCTTCCAACAGCCTATCTAGCCAAAGTAGAAACAAATAATATCGACTATTTCCTCTATAATCTTCTTGAATCCTCCAGATGCCTTTAACTGTTGTTTCCTCCTCCAAGTCTATGGGCCCTAGGGGTGCTAGAAAGGGAGGTAAAAGGAAGAAAAGTTCTTCTTACAATTTTAGTTAATAAATATTTTAAATATTTTGTTTTTTTTCGAAATCTATTTTTCCTTCTAAAATTAAGAAAGACCCTTCCACTTTACATTGGTGGATTCTGATCCTCTTAACAAATTTACTGATGAAAGTTAAGAAATCAACAATTTCTATTGATAATGGTTCTTTTATCAAATCCATTTATTTTCTCTTGAAATTCTTGGTAATTAGTATTCAGAAGAAGGGCATTACACCTTCCACCGTCTATATATAGATATAGAGAGCATGGAAAATTCAAAATTAATTGCTGAAAAGTGTGAGAATTAGATTCTTGCATTCCCTCCAAAATCTCTCTCCATGTATTGCATCATGAGTTGAAGCTTTGCATTTCTTCTTCTTCCCAACCTGAAAATCAGGCTTCTCTACCTTATTTTATCTTCTCTAACTCCAGCTTCTACTGAGGGGAAATTGGAAGATTGTTTGGTTTGTGGATCATATCAATAGAGGCAAGGCACTTGACTTGCTCGATTTTGGAGATCCACCTACAGCAGCTTCCGATTGGAAATTTTTTTTGGAGCGATCCAGAAGGTCTTCTGGTTCCAATTTTTCAAAGTATCTTCCCCTATGTGTGGAGGTGTTCCACATTTAATTTTGTGATTTTTGGAGTAGTATAGCCTAGGCAAACATTGCTATCTTTCCGCTGTGCCAATTCCAGACAGTTTCTGGATTCGTGAAAGATAGTTAATCTTCTCCCTATACTATCTTCCCCTATGTGTGGAGGTGTTCCACATTTAATTTTGTGATTTTTGGAGTAGTATAGCCTAGGCAAACATTGCTATCTTTCCGCTGTGCCAATTCCAGACAGTTTCTGGATTCGTGAAAGATAGTTAATCTTCTCCCTATTTTTGAGCTACAAGAGGTAATTCTTCATCCTAATCCAGATCTATAGCGTGACTAGATCCTTGGTAGCTTGAGTAACTTAGTTATTTTCAAGCTTATGAAGTTTTGATTTATGGATGCTAATGCTACTCTTGCTTTCAAGTGCTCTATCAAAATGCAATTGAGTTATTTGTTGGAATTAGAATATGTATGAGATACACTTATTCCAATTGCCTTTTGGTATTCATAAGGTGAATGCTTCAACAAATTTATATGATAAACTTATGGTTTATTCATTTATTTGATGAATGAATGGATGAATGGAAGGGTGGTCATGAGCCTTAAATTTTGATTTAAAATATTTCAATTTGATGAATGGATTGTAATTAAATGGGGCTTGCATGTCCCATCTTTCCTATTAAAACTCTAAAGTGTATTTCTTTCTCTCTTCCTATGTACTCCCCTTGAGTAAGACTCAATGTTTCTTTCTTTAAAAATGTAATGAGAGTAGGCTAAAGTAGGATGGTGAGGTCTTTCTTTCCTTTTGGTAGCCATACCAAGGAACATGACGGAGACTTGAAGGACATGAATTTTTGAAACTCATATACGCATGGGATGCATATATAATGGATAGAATCTATCCATTTAGTTGCTAATCCACCTAAACCAACCAAGTGAACCACAATGGCTCTAAGCTGTGTCACTTGGTCATAGCTCATGATCATCATAGTAGATGTATGTTAGGCTTTATCTATTTATGCTTTTTATCCTTTGATGAATGGTGAAGCATGCTTAGGATAGAAAACCTAAATAAAGAAAATAATTGATGACGTCTTGCCAAAGATAAAAATCCTCACTTAGAAAGTCTAAGTTTTAAATGTTAAGTTATAATGGGTAATATTAAATCAGGTTTAATCATCCATCCCTTCCACTAATAGGTGTGTGACATGAGGACTACCCTGGTTGGTATATTAGCCATGAGACATGGGATATACCTTTTGGATAGTTATAATCACTACCTTAGCATGAGATGCACTTTAAAATTGTTTGATTGTAACATTGGTCATGAGACGTGGAATGCTCACAATTGAATAGTTTTAAAGATAATTAGTGGACTAGACTTAATGTCAAGTAATATAAATGGCCATGAAACGTGGGTTTATGTGAAAGGCAAGGCAAAATAAATAAATGATTGCATTTGGATGCAGTGGTAAAGTTGTTGCCTATCTAGGATTAAAATTGAATGGCCACGAGGCGTGGGTTCATGATTTATTCCTACTTGTTAGGAAATATGATTTCTCGAATTTTGTGTGAGGGAACATGATTTGATAAAATAGTGGGAGACAACTAAAGATTAAAGACCATATCTTGTTTAAACATATTGATCGAATGAATGCTTATTCTCTTTTCTTTGCATTCATATATTTTGTGAAAATTCACAAAAACTCAAAATGGCTAAGAATCCACTCGCAATTTTTGGAAACTAACAAGTTAATTGACCAAACTTCTAAGATTGGCTTCGCAATTTAAAATTGTTCTTGACTCGAAGAAAAGGACCTTTGGTCCCCTGCCAAATGCCCTTTCGGAATTAGCTTCCAAGGACATACGTGAAATGTTCACGTGGTGAATTGAAGAAGGTCTTCAAACTTAGTACTTATGATTAGCGCATATGACAAATTAGCTCAAAGCTCTAATGAGCACATGATGCTAGCTTCCAAATTCACACACACTTGCAAGAGTTGTATGGTGTGCAATCAAGGCATGAAAGGTTCACTGCCTTGAAGGAGCTCTTTAGAGCAAGAATGGTTGAGGGTTCTAGTGTCAATCAGCATGGCCTTAAGATGATCGAGCTCATTGAGAAGCTCGATAATTTGGCATGGTCATAGACAATGAACTATGCATAGATTTGTTCTTTTGTTTTTTTTGTTTTTTTGTTTTGTTTTTCCCCATAGATACAAAAATTTATGGTGTGAATAAATTTATGAATTATATTGTTATAGTTAATAAATTAAAGACTATTCCCTCTAGTGATGAGCTCAATTTTTAAGTAAGAAAAGGAATTACCCTATAATCATAATTGTAAATTAAGTCTCTTTTTTATTTAGAGGATATTTTAAACTATCTTATAAGATAAGATATTATATGAGTTTATAAGATGCTAACATGGTGTTTGGCCAAATTTATTTAGAAATTTTTGTAAAATTTTATATCTTATTTTGGCTTTTATAAGCTCTTCGAAAATTTTACTAAACAAAATTTGTAACATTTTATAAGTTATCAACAATCCTGTAAGATCTTTTGAGGAGTTATTAAATTAAAAAGACACCTTAACTGGATTTTTTATTTTTATAGACTGAATTCCTTTAATATATAATTTTTCAAATTGATAGCCAAAAATAGATTTGAAAAATTGTAACACTAACAAAATATTTAAGATCAAAAAGTTGTTTTAGCCAAACACATCCAAATTCTAATATTGAATAAAAAAAAACATATCAAATTGACATGGGAAGTGCATTTTGGGAAAATGTGAAGTGCACTGATATAAGTTTGAAAAATATTTATCCAAAGGACTCAAAGTTAAGTTGATAAAGTTGTCAACATCGATCCAACTTTTATTGAATTAATTCAATTTAAAGTAAGAATCAATTTTTAAAATATAACAATAAAAATCTCTTAATGCTCCAATCAATAAGGCATCCGGGAAAAAAATTAAGAATTCCCAACCCAATCCATGTGAAAGAATGCAAGTCATTAAATACTTTGTGTTTTGAGAAAAGTATTATGAAGTATGAATATAAATTATTTTTTTAATAATAAACAAATCCAATTGAATTGTATATAAAATTTTATTTATAATGTCCACAATCGGCCGAAGTATCCAAATCAAGTTCCAAGCAGTGAAGTAAGGCCTCCAAATGTTCTAAAATTGGTATAAGTGGATGTTTGGGTGAACTTATAAACTCATCAAAATATATTATAAGATATTTAGAAACTTGTAAGATATTATAAAGTGTTTGGTAAAATTTTTAAAAAAAATTATAAGTTCAAAAAATAAGATGTTATAGTTTTATAAACTCTTTTAGAAAAAAATAAGGAATTCATAATTTATTTTTAAAATCTTAACAAGCTCATTTAATTTTAACTATTATCATTACTAACATCTTATAAAATACATGACTTATCCAAATACTTTAAGAGCTTATCTTTTTAAAATAAAATTTAACATATTATAAACTCTAAAGACATTTATAAGACATAGGAGCTTCTAAGATGTTTTAAATAAGTTTAGTTAAAAACCTTTCAGGTGTTGATTGGTATGCATGAATAGAATTAGATGGGAATGGAATGAAGATGAGAAGGAATTGTGCTGGTATAACTAATCATATACTTGGTATGTATTAGGAGTAAGAAAGGAAAAGAATCGTCATTCCTTACTTGATTCCATTATCATGATTGGTATTAGTAATGACTGAGTAAGAATGGAACGAAACTTTTTAAATGACCAAACCACCCTTTTGTAAAAATTATTAAAATAAAAATATTTATAAGTACTTTTTTATATTATTATAAAAAGTTCTTTTGTGGGTTAAGTCTAGTTTGATTGGGATGATAAGGTGGGATACATTGTTTTTATTCTACCTTATCATTCGTTTGGTTGGAGTGACAATAAACACTAAACCTGCATGAATACCAAAAGCCCGTGTTTATATATGTAATTTCATGATAAGTTAACTTGTCACCCCTCATGGGTTTAATTATTATGCTAATCAAACTATACCACAATAATAAAAAATCACAAATTATCACATGATAAATAATCATGAGATACCTTAGAAATCCAACCAAACTAATGTTATTCGAATTACACCAGTAAATTTATGCATTTTATATCTTATCAACTATGTTACATACGTTTACGCAAAAAAAGTATAAACACAATTCCTTTGAAATTCTCTTTCCATAGTGCAAGCTCTTTTAAACTTTTTGATAAAATATTATTAAAAAATTAAAAAATACTTTTATAACTAAAGTGGTTAACCTTTATGTGATAAGACAAGAATTTATTACACTTTTTCATAAGCTTAATTTGAAGAGTTGTTGATATAATCCGCAACTCTTCATTTATTGATTTTGTATATATTTTTTAATCATCCAAAGAGATGCATCTAAAATTAATGTTTTAAATTATATATATATATATTTATATTATTAAGCATTGATCAAGTTGATGATGCTTCTACCATTTTTTTATTATGAAAATTGAAAGATGCATAACTATTCTTATTTTTTTAATAATTTATAATAGTTTAATATTTTTATTAATATTAATAAAAAATATGTGAGTATAATATATAATTAAACCAAAACACAATCAAATAAGTTGAAACATATTATCAAATATTTACAAAGTGAATTTTTTTTTTTTTAGAAAAAAACAAGTATCTTTTTTAAAATTTTGGAGGATAATCTTGTGAAAGAAATTAATATAGGTTCATTCCTAATGGATTGAAAATAGTTAAACCAATGGGGGAAGGATGCTTTTGGAAGTGAGGATTCATGTGGGAATGGGGATTCTCATCTCTAAATTATACCAACTATGTGTTTAGGAATGAGTTAGAGAATGCCCATTTCATTCCCACATCATTTTTGCATACCAACCATACAATAAGAATATGTTTGAGCAAGTTTAAAAGCTCCTTAAAACATTTCATAAGATGTTTAAAAGTTTATAAGATGTTAGAAAATGTTTGGTAATTTTTTTTAAAAGGAATTTATAAGATCCTAAAATAAGATGTTAGAATTTCATAAACTCTTAAATAAGGAGGTTTTAACTTTTTATCAAAATATTAAAAAGCTCCTTTAAATTAAACAATTTTAATTACGATATTATAATTATTAACATCTTATAAGTTTCAAAGTTTTATTTTATCCAAGCACTTCAATAATTTATTTTAGGAATAGAAAAATATTATAAAATGTAAAAACTTATAAGATATTTTAAAGGATGAATTACATCAATCATCCTTGAGGTTTGGCATAATTATGGAAAGGGCCTTGCTTTTTAAAAAATTACAAAAAATCCCTAAATTGCCAAACTTATTTACAAGGTAGACAAAAAATGTGAGAAAGTTAAAATGCCCAAACAACAAAACTATTAAAAATAAATAAAAAAGGCTAAAAATTAGTGAAATGACAAAAAATAGGAATTTCCCTCTCTACGTATTATGGCATCTTAACATTTTGAATTATGTTGAATAATATATATATAATAATAATAATTATTTATTTATATAATTAAATTTATTTAATAATATTGAATAAGAAATATATGTATTAGATGAATTACATATTAGACAATATGAAATTAATAAGCATATCTAAAATAATTTAATTAAACTATTTATTAAAATAATAATCATACTAAAATAAAGATATTTAAAATAATTAAATTATTTATTTAAATAATAAATATCTTTAAAATAATTAATAAAATTTAGTTAAATTTATTAATTACTTATTAACACAATTAAAAAATATATTAATTCATAATAAATAAGTAAAAAAGTTTAACTATATGTATTTTAACTAAATTATTTAGTAATTAAAAAAGATAATTTTTTTACATTTAATTAAATATTTATCAAAATAATAATCATATCTAAGATGAAGATATTTAAAATAATTAAATTATTCATCCAAATAATAAATATATCTAAAATAATTAATGAAATTTGATTAAATTTATTTATTAATTAAAAACACAATAAATGAAAATTAAAGACTATATTAATTGGAAATAAATAAGTTAAATACATATTTTAACCAAATTATTTATTAATTGGAAGGAACACCAAAAGCTCTACCTTTACATCCCTTGGAGCATAGTAATCGACGAAACATTTCGTGAGGTTGAAAAAGGTTGTTCCTAAAGTCCTCGATGAATTCTTAATTGGAACAGAAATATCGTTTGATTTGTCAATTCTATGAAAAAAGCAATAAGTAAAGTTCCATCATAGCTAATTGGTGAGCAATAGCTTACCAAGGCGATGATTGGTATCGCACAAACTATCAAAACCAAAGAAGTACTCATATATTATGATATGAATATACTACACCAATTTGTTATGTATGGATGATGAGATTCTATTGATATAGAGTCAATTCCAATAGACTTATTGGAGGATTCCATTGGTGTGCATCTAGTAGGAATTGAACCTACAAATTCATCAATTATGAGTTAGTCAGCCAACCATGGCCAAATCTGGCGGGGGAGGGTGGGGGTTAGATGTGTGTATATATGTATGCATATATATATATATCATATAAATTATATATAGTATTATATTAAATATGTATATGTATATAAACTCCTTATAGTTTTCTTATAGTTAACCCCTTAGACTGCGTTTGGTTGCAATGATGAGATTAGGTGTGATAAGATTGATGGATATGTAAGCTATATAATATGTGAAGACCATCTGATATTTTGTTTGGTTGTTAGGTTTGAGAGTATGAATATCCCAAAAAAATTCACTTTTGTTGTTTGGTTGGTAAGATTGATAATGTAGGATATACTCAAATTTACTAAACTAACCTTATGCTCTATTGTAGTGATTAAAATGCCCATTTACAGTAGCAATTTTGGCACACTTGATGTATTTGTTAAAATTTTATAGTAGAAAATAAATAAAATATTTATTAATTTTTTATACATTAGTAAAATTTTCAATATTCTCAATATATTTATTTAAATTTTTAGATTAGTAAAAGAAAAAAAAAATAATTCAAAAGGAAAAAGGAAAAAGGTAAATATTTGAAGTGAAAAATATTAGAGAAGAGAAAAGAAGTTCAAAAATAATAATGAGAAAAATCCACCCAAAAACGTATCCAAATGTGGTAGGTGCCTTATATATAATATAAATATTTTATCATTTGGTGCTTCATCATTTCACTAACCAAGCTCATGTTAATAACATTTTTTAAGTTGAATGTTTTAAAATTCCAAATATACCAACGTATGAAATAGATGATGTACGTTTATTAGGTAACTTTATATTTTTTAAATAATTAACCAAAATTATATGAAAATTATATACCACATGTAAAAAAATCAACAAAAACCATACAATTAATAATTAAATAATAAAATGAAACTTGTGCACTAATTAATACAGTTTATAATTGAGAGACAAATATGTCTTTTTCATATTTTTGTAGTTGGAAATATTGGTCATGATACCACATCCCACCTCTTAGGTGGGATTCTGTAACACCCCTAAAATTCAGTATTTTAAAAAATAAGAATTTAGAAATTAAGATATTGATTGATCGGATTTTAAGGCTCGAAAAATAAATAAAGAGGACTTGATTGCAAAAGTTTCAAAAGTTTAGGGGATTAATGTGGACAAGATAGAAGTTGGAGGACCTTAAAATAATTGTATTTGGATTTGATTGTCCAGAAACAAGAATTTCGGGGTCAATGTGTAAGAAATAGAAATTGGAGGACTTAATTGAAGGCCATGGACTAAAATGAAGGCGGTCAAAGAATTTTGGGGTGAAATTGAAGTTGATCAGGAAGTTTGGGGCTGAATTGAAAGGGCTGGAAAGTATATTTATATACATAGTTAAAGGATGAATTTGTGTTACATTCTCAAAAAAGGACCAAAGCTATCCCACCGAAGAATCACCGGATATTGGCCGTGAAATTCGAAACCAAAACCATGGTTAGCTTCCTCTAGCTGAGGTGAGCAAAACCATACCAAGTTTCACCCAAACCACTGGTGGAATCACTGGGAAATCAAGCTCGACGGCGAGCTCGCGGCGGGGTTGGCCATTCTCCAACATACGACGGTGGAAATGGACGAGAATTGGATGGGCTTTGGTCGCAAGGTGATGGGTAGGCTTATGGTGGTGTTAATTTGGTGAAACGGTAAACGTTGCTGGTGGAATTGAAGGTGGCAGAGGACGGCGGCGCAGCTAGGGTTTAAGGGTAGTTTTTGGCGTAATTGACCGGCCAAATGGTGGCCAATCAGGAAATTACTTAGGGGGTTTTGATCGCCTCGACGAGGCGCTCCTACTGGGGTGGCGGGTTCCATCGTCAGCGGCGGCGCATGACAGTGCTGTTCAGGTAGCTTGTGTAGATTTTGATCTCGGACTCGTCTAGGCTATTTTTAGATTGAACTTGGGTCTCGATCCGACCTAATTTAGGTAAATTTCAATAATTAAATTTTAATTCGATTGAATTGTCGAATGTAATTGGATTCCTTTTGAATGAAGCTGATTGTGACATGAACTAGGATTGTTAAACCACGGTTTAGTCTAAGGTTATAGATTAATCCTGTAATTAATATAGTATTGAGTTTAATTGACTCGGATGAATTATCAGATTGTTGTTGAGACTTAAAATAAGATGTTAACAACCAATTTATCGGCTTGTCGAGTTAAGGACTATCATAAGTAATTACCTTGCACCATTGAGTGTAACATAAAAATTGAGAATTGTGACTGAACAGTTAGAGTAATTGAGGAACGTGATGAGGGTGTTTAAGTGCATTAAGAATTATGATTGAGAAATCATAATCAATGTCGGGTTTAAGTTATATACCTCGAACTCTAAATCAATTAGGAAACAACTTCATGGACTATTTAAACATCTAAGAATTATTGGGACTATGTTGGAATACCCTTAAGTTTGATAATGACATTCCTTATATTTACAGTTAAGATTCAGAAGGTTTGATTGTGCTTATTCCTTTGGTAGGTGACGAATGAGTAGGTCCCACAAATCAGTAGACTGCCGATTGTGGCTGCTTCTAAGATTTTTAAGGTGAGGATCTGTTAATCTGGCACTCTTGTACCAATCGATTTTATTGATAAACTCGTGTGAGGGTTGCTATTGATGAGATTATCATATTTCGTTCATTATTGTTGTCCCTGTGAGGGATCTGCCAATTGGTTCTTGCTTGTATGAGCTTATTCCGTATCTAACGTTGAACTCGTTAGGTTTTGTTGATTTGATATCTGTCTTGATTAACGTTGCTTGATTATCGAACCCTATGAGGTTCTCCCGAATTTGAAACTACTTGGTATTTTTTCATTTTTTCGTGAAAATAATTGTTTTTCAATCTAACTCTGTGAATCTTTCGGAACTTGTAAACTCTATTTGAAGTTGATTGTTCAAGTGTATTGTTGATCGCCTTGTTGGCAAAATTGTTAAATTGTTATGCCCTGTTGGCAATTGAAAGTTGAAAATCTTGACCCTTTTAAATATTTTGTTATGTCAGTACTGTAAAATATGTGTCGGGTAGAGCAAAGGGCCACATTAGTTGATAGTGCATGTCTAGTGGGACACTCCTTTTAAGTCTGTTCCAGAGCAAAGAGCCACACTAGTTAACAAGGCATGTCCAGTGGGAGGCACCTCTTGAGTCGTTACAAAGCAAAGAGTCACACTAGTTGACAGTGCATGTTCAGTAAGGGCCCCTCTTGAGTCTATACCTGATCGCACCTCTGTATTTCACTAATAGACCTATTTATGTCAAAAGTTCTCTTAAATTGTTCATGTACCTTGTTTATTGGAATAGGCTTTGCCGGCCGTTATTGGAAAATCTTTTGCGTTGTAAATGGCAAATCTGGTAAAGTTCCGAAATGTTCATGTTTTTCTTTATTGCTTGAAAAGTTGAATTGATATCTGTTAGCATTATATCATTCAACCCATGGGGGCGCCCTTGGGAAGTTCAACCCATGGGGATGTCACGGGAAGTTGGGCTAAGGGCTAGGTCCGAAAAGATGATCGGGCGGTACGGACCGACAGTGATAGATCTCTCGGCTAGTAGCCACCTATGAGCCTGACTTGCAAGTAGCTGGAGATAGCAAATTGTGAGTGGCGGGATCGGGCATGCCGTCGACCATGCCATGAAAGCAAGTTGTTACACGTCGAGCTGTGTGCTTGAGCAAATGGAGAGATAAGGAGAAAGTTTTCAAGTTCAAGTTAAATGCTATTGAAAAGTTATCTTGTATTCATCAAGGAGTAAGAAGGAAGGATGCCAATAGGCCAGCTAAATGTTTGCATGTTCCATGTTTTATGAGTCTAGATCTGATTATTGTTAATCATGAACTAATTATCTGATTTATTGTTAATGACCTTGTTTATTGCCATTGAAAATTCAGCATTTTTCCTCTATCTCCTATATGTGTTTCCCTCACTGAGTCCTTAAGACTCACCTTCCTTGCTATTCTTTATTCTTTTCCTAGAGAGGTCCAAGTGAGGAAAAGAGGCCCACGCTTTGGATGGAAGTCATTATGTGAAAGACCAAGTGTTGAATGTATATATAGAAATTATCTGATTGTTAAGCATAGACTCAAGACGCTAAGATATATCATGTTGATGTGATCAACTTAAGGAATGTAAATATTTGTTATGTAAGAATGTGAATCATGGTATTTGCTTAGTAGGTTGATGAGTCTATTAAGATCGAAATTCCACTGCTTCTGATAAATTGAATTTGAGATTTTGTGGCATGTGTTTAGCATATGTGATGTATGTTATAGGATTGTTTAAGGTTTGAATTTACTGTCTTATGACAATATTGTTTAATTTGGAATCCGCTGCTATTTCTGATAAGCTTGAAATGTTTGATTATGAACTATTGACTAATTTGTAGGCTCAATTTAAGATTGAGCTAAGTGACGCCTCAGCTTAGGTGCTGTCTTGAGTGGGGGCGTTACAAGGTGGTATCAGAGCTTAGGTTTGGAAGCCTGAGCTACGCTAGGATATGATCCTTGAAATATGAAAGTCTTGAGTAGCGGAGAATAAGCTTGATTCTGAAATTTGAATTTGATTTGAATGTTTTGAGTTGGTAAAGAGTAAGCATGACTTTGGAGTTGATTAGGACATGAATTTTTGGGAACAATGTTTGATCCGAATGACGTGAAGGGTTATGATTAGGTGCGCAACCAATGTATAATCCGTAGCTCTTAAGGCATTGAACATGTAACTTCTTATGTTTGGGAAGGATAATATGCTTGTGAATTTACATTAAGTGCAAGCATATCTGGGAACCTTTTAACTAGTATGAGCCGATGATTGTTTTTGATAGAGTTGAATTTGATGAGTAAAGGATCTTATTGGAACATTACTTTAGATATAAGGGTGTGTTGTTGCTTAAGATATGGTTGTTTGGGAAATGATATGTTAATGACTTGAATCTTATTGGTGCATGGAGTATTGAGATTAATGGAGGCTAAGGTTGGCATGAAAGTTTGGCTAGGATGTGAACTTTTGGGATATTGCTTGATGTTAAAAAGAGTAAAAGATTGGTGTTGGAATGGCCAACAAATATCTAATTTGTTGCTCTTGAAATGTTAAGCATGTGACTTCATCAGTATTTGGTGGAACAATACTTTTAGTATTGCATTGTTATGCAGGTATATCTTATGATAATAGAACTTGAGAAGTGGGGATCATTTTGGGATAATTAGCTTTTTGGTTTATACATATGGTTGAGATTCGTACGATATTGTTATCTTAGAGGAATTGATATTTTGACAATAGGATTAATCAGTGCAACTACCTTGTGGTACTTGTAAGGGAAACATGGAATATTTTTCACAAAAAGAATTTGATATGCACGTTCTATTCTGATTCGTCGGATTACTTATGTACTCAGGTTTGTTTCATTTCGATTGTATTCTGCTCATGGAGTAATAAAGATGGCATAATTTTTTTGGTCTAGGTCGGACTATTGTCCAGGCTGAATGAGCCATCTGTATTTCCTCTTTATCAGATTCGGTTGAGATGACCCCGGGCCGTTAAGCTGAAGGTAATAATTCCCGAGCTAGCACCTACCAGTTACCTTGAACTGTTCATGCTTGTATCTAGATATGTACATATTCTGACCGTTATTTTATGATCTGTTGAGTTACTTCTTTCTTAGCAGGTCCTTACCAATTTGTTATCAAGATTATCCCTTGCCAAATCCTTTGAACGTATTCTCCTATTTTATCCTTGATATTCTCAAATAGGACCACATGATAAATATAGACTTCTGGCTTAGGCTGGAGATAATATGTTTTGTAATAGAACGAGGATACAAATGTGTATACGGGTTCAAGTTGATGTTAAACTTTAACTTAGAAATATTGTGGTATGTTAGGTTTGAATTTGTGAATTGTCGTATATGCTATATGATGAATATTGTGGGACCATTAATAGTATGTATATAGTACTGATGTTGAGATCTGTTTAAGTTGAAATCTGCTGCTACCTCTGATGGACTTAGGAATTTTCCTTCTTATGGGCCTATTGATTGTTTTAAGGATTAGATTTAATACTGAACTAGTGACATCTCAACTTAGGGGTTGTCTCGAGTAAGGTGACACAGATGAGGTAAATTTCGTACTCGAATTTTAATTTGACTACATTACCGAATGCGATTGAGGTTTTAGATTCAAGCTTGATCATAATACGAACTAAGATTGTTAAATTATGATTTAGCTCAAGTTACGGATTAGTTTCATAATTATTCAATATTGAACCCCATCAACTTGAAAGGATACTTAAGGAATTTTGGCTTTAACTCACAAATGAAGGTAGCTAAAGGTACCATATAAGTTCTAATCCTTTTATTCCTTTTATTCTTGAAAGTCTTAAGGAATTAGATTTGATGGACTTACTTGAGGTTAAGCTTGAATTGAAAACCATTTAGAATGTAAACACTTGAGTTAAGGGATACCTAAGCTATGTAGGGATGTGATTTTTGGAATGTGGATTTTGGGTAGAAAATTTTGGTTATGTGGAGATAGGAGAAAGGAATCATCGCAGATAATATTGCATTTGAAGACAGTGTGGAAGATTTGAAGAATGAGAATAAGGTCCTAAAAGAGGAAAAAGGAAAATTTTCTAAAATGGTGCCAAGGTCTTAAGGAGAAGCTGCATAATATGCATAAGGCCTTAAAGAATAGAATAATGAAATCAAGTTATTTAAAATCAGCACTTGGGGCAAGGAGTTATATGCTAGATAGATTAATGGAGAATATAGAGAAAGAAGAGATTGAATGTTGGGAGAAGCAAGGGTACTACTAGTTGAAGGCCAAAAAGAACCATATAAAGCACTTACACATGATTCTCGGCGCTCTAAGAGAGAGCATCAGTTGTATGTAAAGTTTGTATGTGTAAATATTGCATAGAGAAAGTGGCTTTTCTTGGGTACATAATATCCCGAGATAGGGTAAAGGATTGATTCCTCTAAGATGGAGGCAGTAGTCAACTGGAAGAGACCAGAAAACCTGATAGAAGTTTGTAGTTTTCTATGTCTTGCCAGCTGTTACTGAAAGTTGTGAAGAACTTTTCTAATTAGCTGACACATTGACTAAATTAACTCAGAAAGGTCAACCATTTGACCAGAATGAAAATATGAATAAGAGATAGCATTGATAGATGGAAATTCTAGGAATTAGGATTTCTCCATCACCTATCACCCTAAAGGTGAATGTAGTAGCCATGCCTCGAGCTGAAAGGCTAGAGTGGCTTACTTATTGGTAACAAAAGCATCAGAAAACCTAAAATGGGTGTTGTATTAAAATTAATACAAAGAGTAGGATTGCAGAGATAAGTGCAATCCGAATCATAGGATGAAATACAATAAGCTTTAAGCCAAAGATATATGGATGTTGAAACAGAAAGAAAGATTTGGAAGTTTTTGAGAGTCTAACTTCAATACCGAACCAAGGTAATTTTCCTATTTTGTAGAAGTGAGATTGTTAAATATGGCACCCAATCAAGAGACACGATGCATTCGAGAGGCATGAAAGTGCATCGGGACTTGAAGAAGCAATTCTGGTAGAATGTAATGAAGAAAGAATGTAGATCGACTGACCGAATCTACTTATTTTCTACCAGTCGGAACAATACCAAGGTGAGAATTTGGGGACCAGATTCTTTTAAGGGGGGAGGAGTGTAACACCACTAAAATTCGGTATTTTGAAAAAACAAGGATTTAGAAATTGAGATATTGATTGATTGGATTTTAAGGCTCGAAAAATAAATAAAGAGGACTTGATTGCAAAAGTTTCAAAAGTTTAGGGGATTAATGTGGACAAGATAGAAGTTGGAGGACCTTAAAATAATTGGATTTGGATTTGATTGTCCAGAAACAGGAATTTTGGGGGTCAATGTGCAAGAAATAGAAGTTGGAGGATTCAATTGAAGGCCAGGGACTAAAATGAAGGCGGTCAAAGAATTTTGGGGTGAAATTGAAGTCTGTCAGGAAGTTTGGAGCTGAATTGAAAAGGTTGGAAAGTATATTTATATAATAGTTGAAGGACAGATTTTTGTTAAATTCTTAAAAAAGGCTCAAAGTTATCCCACCGGCGAATCGCTGGATATTGGCCGTGAAATCTAAAACCAAGGCCATGGTTAGCTTCCTCCAGCTGAGATGAGCAAAACCATACCAAGTTTCACCCAAACCACCAACAGAATCGCCGGGAAATCAAGTTCGACGGCGAGCTCGCGGCGGGGTTGGCTATTCTCCGGCGTACGACGGCGAAAATGGATGGGAATTGGATGGGCTTTGGTTGCAAGGTGATGTTTAGGCTTATGGTGGTGTTAATTTGGTGAAATGGTTAACATTGCTAGTGGAATTGAAAGTGGCGAAAGGCGGTGGCACAGCTAAGGTTTCAGGTTGGTTTTTGATGTAATTGATCGGCCAAACGGTGGCCAATTGAGAAATTGCTTGGGGGGGTTTTGATCGCCTTGACGAGGCACCCCTGCTGGTGGTGGCGGCTTTTATCATCGGCGTGGCGCAAGGAGGTCCGACGGCGGCGCGTAACAGTGCTGTTCAGGCAGCTTGTGCAGATTTTGATCCCGGACTCATCTGGGCTATTTTTAGCTTGAACTTGGGTCTCGATCGGACCCAATTTGGGAAAATTTCAATAATCAAATTTTAGTTCGATTGAATTGTTGAATGTAATTGGATTCCTTTTGAATGAAGCTGATTGTGACATGAACTAGGATTGTTAAACCACGGTTTAGTCTAAGGTTATAGGTTAATCCTTTAATTAATATAGTATTGAGTTTAATCAACTTGGATGAATTATCAGATTGTTGTTGAGACCTAAAATAAGATGTTAACAACTAGGTTATCGGATTGTCGAGTTAAGGACGATGATAAGTGATTACCTTGCACCGTTGAGTGTAACATGAAAATTGAGAATTGTGACTGAACAATTAGAGTAATTGAGGAACGTGATGAGGGTGTTTAAGTGCATTAAGAATTAAGATTGAGAAATCATAATCAATGTCGGGTTTAAGTGATGTACCTCAAACTCTAAATCAATTGGGAAACAAGTTCATGGACTGTTTAAACATCTAAGAATTATCAGGACTATGTTGGAATACCCTTAAGTTTGATAATGACATTCGTTATATTTATAGTTAAGATTCAGAAGGTTTGATTGTGAAATTATTTCTTTGGTAGGTGATGAAGGAGTAGGTCCCACAAATCAATAGACTACCGATTATGGCTGCTTCTAAGATTTTTAAGGTGAGGATCTGTTAATCTGGCATTCTTGTACCAATCGATTTTATTGATAAACCCGTGTGAGGGTTGGTATTGATTGGATTATCATATTTCGTTCATTATTGTTGTCCATGTGAGGGATCTGCCAATTGGTTATCGCTTGTATGAGCTTATTCCGTATCTAACGTTGAACTCGTTAGGTTTTGTTGATTTGATATCTGTCTTGATTAACGTTGCTTGATTATCGAACCCTATGAGGTTCTCCTGAATTTGAAACTACTTGGTATTTTTTCATTTTTTCGTGAAAATAACTGTTTTTCAATCTAACTCTGTGAATCTTTCGGAACTTGTAAACTCTATTTGAAGTTGATTGCTCAAGTGTATTGTTGATCGCCTTGTTGGCAAAATCATTAAATTGTTCTACCTTGTTGGCAATTGAACGTTGAAAATCTTGACCCTTTTAAATATCTTGTTCGGTCAGTACTGTAAAATATGTGTTGGGCAGAGCAAAGGGCCACACCAGTTGATAGTGCATGTCCAGTGGGAAGCTCAAAGAGTCACACTAGTTGATAGTGCATATCCAATTGGGGCTCATCTTGAGTCTATCCCCGATAGCACATCTGTATTTCACTACTAGACCTATTTATGTCAAAAGTTCTCTTAAATTATTCATGTACCTTGTTTATTGGAATAGGCCTTGCCGGCTATTATTGAAAAATGTTTTGCCTTGTAAATGGCAAATTTGGTAAAGTTCTGAAACGTTCATGTGTTGCTTTATTGCTTGAAAAGTTGAATTGATATTTGTTGGCAATATATCATTCAACCCATGGGGATGCCCTTGAGAAGTTCAACCCGGAGGGATGCCATGGGAAGTTGGGCTCGAGGCTAGGTCCGAAAAGACGATCGGGTGGTATGGACTGATGATGATAGATCTCCTAGCTAGTACCCATCTACGATCCTGACTTACAAGTAGCTGGAGGTAGCAAATTGTGAGTGGCGGGATCGGGCATGCCGTTGACCATGCCATATAAGCAAGTTGTTACACGCCGAGCTGTGTGCTCAAGCAAATTGAGAGATAAGGAGAAAGTTTTCAAGTTCAAGTTAAATACTATTGAAAAGTTATCTTGCATTTATCAAGGAGTAATAAGGAAGGATGCCAACAGGCCAGCTAAATGTTTGCATGTTCCATGTTTTATAAGTCTAAATCTAATTATCGTTAATCATGAACTGATTATTTGATTTATTGTTAATGACCTTATTTATTGCCATTGAAAATTCAACATTTTTCCTCTATCTCCTATTATGTGTTTCCCTCACTGAGTCCTTAAGACTCACCCTCCTTGCTATTCTTTATTCTTTTCCTAGACAGGTCCAAGTGAGGAAAAGAGGCCCACGCTTTGGATGGAAGTCGTTATGTGAAATACCAAGTGTTGAATATATATATAGAAATTATCTGATTGTTAAGCATGGACTCAAGACGCTACGATATATCATGTTGATGTGATCAACTTAAGGAATGTAAATATTTTGTTATGTAAGAATGTGAATCATGGCATTTGCTTAGTTGGTTGATGAGTCTATTAAGGTTGAAATTCCGCTACTTCTGATAAGTTTAATTTGAGATTTGTAGGTTCAATTTAAGATTGAGCTAAGTGGTGCATTAGCTTAGGTGTTGTCCTGAGTGGGGGCGTTACAGATTCACAATCCCTTACCTTGTTGGATTAGAAACTGGACCACAAAATTATAAAGGGCCTAACATTTTTAACCAAACAAAAAATTGGGTTGGATAAACATTGTATCCAACCCAATCATAGCAACCAAACGGAGCCCTATAATATAGTAATATTACTATATATTTAATCCTTATCTAAATTCAATATATAATGATACAACCCTCATTCATTCATAAACTATGGTCTGCTCTGGTCAAAATTGAGGTTTTAAGTTGAAGGGTAATTTTAGAATTTCACATGTCATTTTTAACAGTGTTTTTTAAAAACCCTAATGACAACTAACAGTTGAATTAATTTGTTGGATGGTGACAAACCTTAGAATTTTTTTTGTAATTTTCAAAAAATAAAGATATTTTCATAATCACACCAAACTTCAGGGATGGTTCATAATTCACCCCATCTTAAAGAGGTTTAGCCAAACACATTCTCAGTATAGTTATAATGGGCCTTCAAGCCATTGTGTGGGCTTCATTTTAGTGGGACAAGTTGATTCATCCAAGCTCATTCAATTGGTAGATTTATTTTTACCAAGATGGTCTCAAATAGTGGCATATCTTGATGGTTATTTCACAACAAGGGTAGGATAATTATGACATTTTAAATTGACCATAGTAATATAAATCTTGCAAAAATAACCATCTTTAGATAAGAAATAGCAAATAACAAATATGGCATGTCTTTATCATCCATGCATTACATAAGGCTAAAGGAAAAAGGGCTAAAAAATAAAAGGAGTCGACTTTTTAGTCATTTTTTTAATAATTTGATGGTCACTTCATGTCATCTTTGTGTATGAATTTAGGGCTTGTTTACTTTAATAAATGAGATGTGAAATGATAGGATGAAATGACGGATGTAGTATAGAATTAGGATAATTTTATATTTTTTAAATTATATTTACTTGGTGGGATGAAAAGAATGATGAAAATGGATACTTATAACGATTGTTCACTTTGATAGATTACAATGTTTTGATAATTATTAAATGACTAAAATGACCTAAACCTAAAAATCATTTTACAGGACTCAATTGTAAGACTTCAAGGAATTTAGGGGTCGATTTAAATTTTTTAAAAGTAGTTCTATATATTATATTAAGGCCAAAACTTCATCTAATTCTCAAAAACACGCTCAAACATTACCCAACTACATGAAGCTTGGAATTTGATCAAGGAGCAAGAAAATAACTACATAAACACCTTTCCCATCTCACACGGATAAGAACCATATAATTTTTAACGTTAAATATCCATGAGAAATGTTGAAATTTAAATTCGGCGGCAAAGCTTCGACGATGGTGATAGGTTTGCTGTTTTCGGTTATGGGAGCTGGAAATTGATTAGGAGGGGAAAGATTTTTGGAATGGTTGCAAGCATTTTGACGACTTCAATTGGAAGAATCGTGGCCGATCATGGAGATTGGAAGTGTAAGCGCAAATTTCTTGTCTGCCAAAAAATAAAATTACAAGACAAGAAAATTCGTACAAATAAAATAAAATTAAAATCTATCAACTTTGAATTTAATCTCTAATCTAATCCTCTAATTTTTCCCTTCCAAATATGATCTTAAATTTAATGAGCTCGGTGAAGAATGTCTTAAATGTCGCGGAGCTCCTTAAATTTGATTTGAAGAAAATAACGCAAATTCGAGGGTTTTGCACCTTAATTTTGAATCAAATGCCAAAATATATGAGCTCCGCGAAAAACGCCTTGAACGTCGTGGATCTCCTTGAATTTGATTTGAATAAAAAATTTCAATTCGAGGGCTCCGCGTCTTAATCTCGAATCAAACGCCAAAATATGATAAGTTCCGCGAAGAATGCCTTGAATGTCATGGATCTCCTTCAATTTGATTGAGAGAATTGCTAGGCTCCTTCAAAGTTCCTCTCACTTGTTGGAATTTATGTTGTGTGTAGAATGAGCTTCGATCACCCTCTTTATATAGATGCTTGATGTGAGACTTTCAAATTGACTTAAACTTCTTTGAGGATTATCTCTTTGATAAGATAATATCAAATATCAAGAGATAGTATCAAATATCTTTGATTTGATTGGTCCATGACATAGACACTTCATCTTTGACACTTATCAATATTTGATTTAAGCATAAAATAAATACTAAAGTATTAAATAAAATTAACTATTTATCTTTTGGATTTAAATTTAATAAATTCCAAGAAGTAAATAGAAATTTTAAATTAATATCTAGCATATTATTTTACATGTGTCACTTTTCAATTGGCCAAAAATTAACATGTCTACAAATGCCCCCACTTCTAGACTTGACAAAAGATGTGCCAATCATCTACACAAGAGGCAAAGCTTGAAGTATTTGAGAAGTTTTCTTTCTTTTCTCTCCATTTTTGACATGCATCTGCAATAAGAACATCCTCGAAGCATTCCTCGAGTTAGGTGCCCAATAAGAGGGTCAAGTCATAACATAATTCAAAGTAAATATCCTTTTGAGGAGGGTGTGTTGTACACAATTTATACTCATGCGGACTGGGAGTAACATGCAGTTTAAGCTCGTGTGTTAAGGAGCATATTTAACTTGAATAGATATTTTATACTCGTGTAAATGAGTCTAGTTGAATTTAGTTGACAATTTATACTCATATCAAGGAGTTTACTTGAGTTTAACTTAATAGATAGTTTACACTTTTCTCAAGGAATACATGTGGAGAATTTGAATATTTAGATAGTTTATGCCCATACGTAGGAGCTTATTGAAAGTTTAAGCTCATATCGAGGAACATATGGGGAAATTTTAAATATTTAGATAATTTATGCTCGTATCTAGGAGCCTTACTGAAAGTTTAAGCTCATATCAAGGAGCACATGGGAAGACTTTAACTTGAGAATTTTAGATCATTTATGCTCGTATTTGGGAGCATTATTGACAGTTTAGACTCTTATCAAGAAACATTTGAAAATTGAAGACTTGAGCTTTGGACTTAAAGACTGGAAGATTTGAATCTTTGATTTGGAGACTTAAAAATTTGAGTCTTAGACTTAGATACTTAAAGACTTGAGCCTTTAACTTGAAGACTTGGAGACTTAATTTTTCAATTTGAAAACTTAGAGACTTGAGTCTTAAACTTGAACTCTTGGAGACTGTAGTCATGGATTTGGAGACTTGAAGACTTGATCCATGGATTTGAAAACTTGGAAACTTGAAATTTAGATTCAGATACTTGTGGACCTAAAAATTTTAGATAGTTTATAATCTTATTTGGGAGTATTGTTGACAGTTTAGGCTCATATCGAGGAGCATTTGGAATTTGAAGATGAAAACTAATTACCCCCAACATCTTCACCATCTTCGGCATCACTTGAATCTTCTTGTTCATCAAAATTCATACTCATTTCAATATTATGTGCATAATTTGCCAAATTTGCAAAAAAAATTGGTTTAATTCCTTGAAGTATATAGCAAAGACTCCAATGCATTCCTTGGATGCACATCTCAATGGTTGAAGCCTCCGATAATTGATCTTTGCAGTTAAGACTCAAATTTTTTCAGCGATTGATGTAATCAATGACATGTTCTTCTTTCCACTGGCGAGTGTTGGTGAGTTCTATCATGCTAATTGTCCTTCGAGTGCTGTAGAAACGATTGAGGAACTCTTATTCCAGTTGCCCCCAACTATTGATAGAGCCTGCCTCCAAGTCAACATACTAATCAAAAGTATCATCCTTTAATGATCGAACAAATTGCTTGACTAGATGATCTCCATATGTCCTAGCATTATTACAAGTCTCAATGAAATGAGCCACATGCTGCTTTAGGTTGCCTTTGCCATCAAATTGCTGAAACTTCGGGGGGTTGGTAACTAATCGGCATCTTCAAGTTATCAATCCTTTGAGTATATGGCTTGGAGAAAGTCATAGATAACTTAGAACTTCTATCAAGCTTGTATTTGATAGTCCCCATGATAAACTCTTTTAATGGATCAATTAGAATTAGTCCATCAGTGGAAACTTGTAGTTCTTTTGTCGCAATATCTTCAATTTTGGTTGATTGTCTCCTTGTGGATGTTTCGCCTTCATCCTGAGCCTTAATTTGTTTCTCCATCATGCAATTAGCATCAAGATTGTCCACTTTGCTCATCAATTTAGAGATTTGAAAGTCTCAATCTTGGACATGCTTCGTCACTCCTTCAATATCCCTCGTCAAATTTACAATTTGTTCATCTAAGGTTGTAGCACTTGTCACCATCATTGTCGCTGTGTTTGAGGAATTGATGTTGAGTGGGCAATGGATGATGCAGATTCTTCTTTCAAGTCTCCACCATTTTCATTCATATCAATAAAATACAGCAATGTCTTTTCCATAGCAAGCAAAGGATCCACCTCTGAAGATGATTGCAACTTCTTGGATATACTTCTTATGATGACGTTAACACTTTTTGCTCAACATTTGAGGAATTTAAGGTAGTAATTTTCAATGCAACAATCTTGTTGGTGGCCATGATATTTTAGTATTGATGAAGGAAAGAGATGGGAGGTAGAGATTGTCCCACTGGGCGTGCCAAAATTTGTAAGCGCAAATTTCTTGTATGCAAAAAATAAAATTACAAGACAAGAAAATTCGTACAAATAAAATAAAATAAAGATCTATCAACTGTGGATTCAATCTCTAATCTAATCATTTGATTCTTTCCTTCCAAATATGATCTTAAATTTAATGAGCTCCATGAAGAATGCCTTGAACATCGCGGATCTCCTTAAATTTGATTTGAAGAAAATAATGCCAATTCGAGGGCTTCGCACCTTAATTTTGAATCAAATGCCAAAATATATGAGCTCTACAAAAAATTCCTTGAACGTCATAGATCTCTTGAATTTGATTTGAATAAAATAATGCCAATTCGAGGGCTGCGCACCTTAATCTCGAATCAAACACCAAAATATGATGAGTTCCGCAAAGAACGCTTTGAATGTCGTGGATCTCCTTGAATTTGATTGAGAGAATTGCTGGACTCCTTCAAAGTTCCTCTCACTTGCTGGAATTTATGTTGTGTGTGGAATGAGCTTCGGTCACCCCTTTATATAGGTGCTTGATAGGAAACTTTCAAATTAACTTGAACTTCTTTGAGGATTATCGTTTTGATAAGCTAATATCAAATATCAAGAGATAGTATCAAATATCTTTGATTTGATTGGTACATAGACATAGATACTTCATCTTTGACACTTATCAATATTTGATTTGAGTATAAAATAAATACCAGAGTATTAATTAAAATTAACTATTTATCTTTTGAATTTAAATTTAATAAATTCCAAGAAGTAAATAAAAATTTTAAATTAATATCTAGCATATTATTTTACATGTGTTATTTTTCAATTGGCCAAAAATTAACATGTCTACATGAAGCAATGGTGTTTTAGCGGTACTGTGTTGTTGCACGGCCAATTGGCCGACATTTAGACAACAAGAGACAAAATTCGTTGAGGGCTTTCACTCTTTGAATCAAGACACTTCTATTGGTGTAAAACCTCCCACCTTCAGCAATGGTTGACGACAGCACGGCGGCGGCATGGAGGCAATTGATGAAAGTGATGTTAGAAGACAATTAAAAGAAGAACAAAATGCAAATAGAAATGTAATTAGAAAAAAAAACAAAATGAGGGCATAAAAGGAATTTCACCCTATCATCCCACAAGGTTGAATTTTTTTATTATTTCATCCCTCCAAGTGGGTTAAACACCACATCTCATAGTTATCCTATACAGTAGCGGGCTTGGACTTGTCAACTGGGCTGCTATCATAAAATGTATTCAAGTGATGAAATTTGATTTGGGTTCTCATCCATCATTATCTCACAAAGGAAATTGGGCCTTAAATTATTATATATTCACCTATATATTCCATAAGATTTTCTATAATGTTTTGATCATATCGCATGTGTTTTATCATTTCATATTGAGTGAGAAAAATATTTTTGAAAACTGAAATTAATAATTTAATCTGGTGTAACATGATGCATTTGCTATTTTAAATGTATAAAAGGGCTTTGTTTTTTTTAATATATACATATCATATGGCACAAACTAAAATACAATATAAATTCTAGGATAAATTGAAAGCACTTTTTAGCATTTTTAATTTAAGTACAAATTGGCAGAGTTTGATTAACTTTCGCAGAGTTCAAACTAAGAAAATAAAGGAAATGTTTGGTTATGTTTTTTAGTATGATTTTATTATGTGTTTTGGGAGAATGAATTATTGGAGAATGTAAAAGTTGTATTTTGGTATATTTGTTTATATTTTGAGGGAGAAATTTTTTTTACTGTAGCAGTCAAATCAATATTTTTTTGTTGGATTTTTATGGTAAAAATGAAATTAAGTAATTTTTTTTATTATTGAAATAATAATAAAATATATAATTAATGAAGGTGGAATCCGTTAAAGGCTGGATCAGGTAGATGTTTCGATGAGGTTCGACCTCTCTGGTCGATAAATGAGTATAGGTGGGTTGAATCCTACAATCACTAGCAAACGTCAGGCTAGTCGAGGATGCCTCGGCTTAGGCACTCCAACGCTCAAGTTAATACGGGTCGACTAGATAATATGAGCAGCAGAGTGGAGGGTTTTTGTATATATGAGAGCATACCTTTGGAAGGTTGGAGTGGGGGATATTTATAGCTTTCTCTCCCTGGGGATTTGTCTGAGATGCACTTGATATGTAGGGAGGACCTTGTCCTTGCATAAGGAGCAATTAGTCATCTTCCATCCCTGTGCTATTCCAGGTGGCTGCCTTCCCAGGTTTTAGAGACAGGGTAGGACACTGTTGACGCGTGTGCCACGCCAGGCAGTAATGGGGCGGCATGCGCCATTAATGCGGCGACATGCCGCATGTTAGTGCATTTAATGCGGCAGAGATGGTACTGTGCTCTGCCGACCTCTCTAGTTAGAAGAATGATCGACCTGACAACGGATTCGAGCACGGATTAGTGGTGTGGGTCGACATATCAACCCGCAACCTTGTACGAGGCCTAGTCGAGTGCCCATTTGCCTGGACACGCTGTCAATCTTCGAGGTTGACTAGGGTTGATAGCGCCATTAGGCCCCGGGTACAAGATGGGTCTGGTGTTGCATTTTTGGGCCCACGGAGTTTAGGCCGAGCCACTTGGGCTATCCCATATCATGAGTCCCCTCCACTTCCGAATGCTGAATGAGGGGATCGACGAGAAGGATTGGGATGTAGTTTGGTGGACGGTTATATAGATCGACGAGGGTTTTTGAAAATCGACTAGGGTTTGGCACATTTAATGAGCGGTTACATCATGGTATGCATGGTGCGGCGCGCCGGTTATAGCATTATTACAACCGCTTGGATTCTCACGCTCTCGTGCCTATAAATATGTGTTGTAAAAAACAGCTATTTTTACTTTAACTGCCTTTGCGTCTGATCGAGCATCTAGCCAATCATTTTCGCTGCTAATAACTTTTGCTTCTAGTTCAACAATTCAGTAAGAGACTTCTTTCCTTATCCTCAGTATCTTTTAGATTTATTGCCATAATGTTGCATTTATCTGGTTCGGAGGACAGTTGCGGGGAGGATAGTGAGGCTACCCACTCTAATAGGCCTGGGGGTTTGCCAGAGGAGTCAAGTGGCTCGTCGAGCGACGATTTGAGTTCCAACAGCTCGAGTGGCGACTGCGGGGGGATGGTGCTGGGCCAAGTCAGGTTCCTCCCTTGCGCGGTCGATTATGCAGCCCAGACTATTATAGTGAAATTATGTCAACCATCACCCCTATTGATTTAAGACATATTAGACAGTTATACCATATTTCTCTCGAGTATGAATTATTGACACCTGGGGCTTCTGGTCTAATGCATTGCCCCCCAATGGGCTGTATCACTGTGTTTGAGGATGCCTTTAGGTGTGGTCTTAGGTTTCCTTTAAGTGCTCAAATGGTCGACCTACTTGGAGGCCTTCAGGTGTGTATAACCTAGCTACTGCCGAATTATTTTTCGACCATTTATAGTTTCATTATCTTGATGCACCTATTCGACCAGCCAGCCAACTTTGAAAACTTTTTGAAATTTTCCATCTTCCCATGTCCCGCAAGTCGAGTAGCACCGACGAGTCGGTTTTTACTACTTAACTGCTCGTCCCTGCCGTAAATTCCTTATTACCTCGGCCTCTTCTTACGGACAAGAATGGAAAAAATGTTATCTCTTTGTTCGAGTCGCTGGGGGTTTCAACATTCCTCGAGGCTGGTGGAGGGGGCATGTTGAGATGCCAGGTAACCTAACCCCGACTTGGCCCAATACTTTCATTCAGGATCTAGTCGAATTTGTCCAAATGGAGGCCTCAGTGTTTATTGAGGAGAGGAGTTTGGTATTAGCTGGGTTGTCGCCAACTCTGTTAAATTTGCTTGCAGTTGACCGACTAGGTAGACTGTGCTTCTTTCGGTTTATTATTTTTCTGTCCTTGTGATCGATTTTAACTTTTGCTATTTTGCTGCTTGGCAGATCGTGATGAGATCATGAACCGTTCGAGGGCTGAGGCTCTGGCAAAGACAGAGAGGAACCAACAACGCCGCCAGACGATGGTGGCTCATCAAGCAGCTGCGGCGGTTGATGCACCTCAACAGGAGGCAATAACACCTACACCATCTCCAGCTTGACTCGTTCCTACTATAGGCAGCAACCTTGCGGGTCGAGGTAAAAGAGCAATGTTAGAGCAGGTCGGACCTGCTTCGAAGAGGACCACAGCAGAAAAGGGGAAAGGAAAAGTTTCGTGGTCGGGCCTACCGACGGGGAACGACCTGTTCGGGTCCCATGGGGATGATCTTCTGTTTCAGTTGCCCAAACTGCCCTCGCTTAGGTTTTAGACTGAGCCAGGCATGGCGGTGCATAACTCGCTGTCGATGGAGACGATGGGGCCAACGAGCGTTGCTCTGCTAAAAGTGCTGATGGCTGGGTAGTTCTTGGTTGACTAGAAGAAACTGATGGGGCTAAGCTAGGATGCTGCTCTTCGGGCGTTGGGTTATCACTCCAACATGGTAAGGTTTTGGTTGAGTATATTACATTGCTGGATACTCGTCGATTATTTGTATTCTTACTAACAATGCTTTCTTTCAGGTCGGCCAGTTGGAATATCATTTTTACCGGCGGTCAGAACTGGCTTTAGCCGATCGCAAGCAACTGCAGGCCGATGGGGATGTGGAGACTCTCAGGGCTCAACTCGAGTCCTCACAAACGAGAGTCAAGGAGCTCACCAAGCAGGTCGAGGAGCTGAATAGGCAGCTCCAAGTGAGGGATGATCAGCTGGTTACCTCTGTCAAGGAAAGGACCAGGATGGACGAGCTGCTGAAGCAGGCTCGGTTGGATAGGCAGGTCGCTTTCAACTCTGGTCGATCCACGGGTTGGAATGCTGACCTTGACAAGGCCCGAGCTGAGTTCTACCGGATACTACCGCTGATGTGATGGGAGGCGGTGCAACAATTTATGTTGAGCTCGGCGTTCCAGGATGCAAGTGTTGTGTTTGCGCTCGACGACGCCCGCAATTCTTTCGAGAAGGCCCTTAAATAGTTGCATTTTCTGGGCTACTCTTTCCGACCAGAAGACAAGTATCGCCTCAGTCACCTGCTCGACGAGCAACTTTAGCCCTACCCAGAGGACGACAGTGGGGCTGAAGGTGGAGGCATCAAATCCACTGTGGCCGAGGGTGTCGCAGAGGTTCCGCCATTGGCGCCTTTAACGGATGAACAGAGGAGACAGGCCGAGATTGAGAAGAGGTTGAAGGCAATTGCCAAAGAATTTGACTTTGCCGGTGACTTCGCATTTGAGGTCAATGAGGGATAGGTCGATGCAGCCGCATACTTTCTTCCTTTGGATGGGCGCTTCCTAAGCCACGTGGCTGGTCCTTCTCAACCGGCGATCACCGCTATACCTGTTGCTGCTGCCATGCCCGAGCCAGTTTCGATCGCCATTCCCTCGAGCGATGAGCTCGAGCAAGCCATTGAAGAGGGTGCTCGAGCTACTGGCGATGAGGGTGCTGGGTCGAGCTAAAGTTGTTGCTGCTTAGATGTTGTATTCTTTTCTTTCTTTATGTATATTGAATGTGCTTCAAGCAGAAGTTGTTACATGGTCGATTTTTCATTATGTATAAATGAATGTTTTCTGCATTTTAAGCAAGTGTTTTGTCGAGCTTTTACATTGACTGTCTTTATTTTATTGCACATATGTATTTGGCTCTTAGCCAAGATTAACTCAAGGCCCGTGTCGAGGAAATTGTAAGTAATATACAACTTGATGAATCAGAGACAGTAATATGTCACCTCGTGCGCGCAATTAAGCAACAAAATTAACAACCTTTACGCTTGCAAACCGTTGCGTCAATTGCTCGGCTAGACAAAGTAATTACTTAATGGCGAACTTTGAGTAGTTTAGCGATGACGTGGTCGACTTCCAATAATAAATGATAAGCTTCAAATAAGTTAGCGACTATACGGTCAACTAACTGGTCTTGGATTGGCGGCTAGAGATCGACTAATTGGTCTTAACTTGGCGGCTAGAAGCCTGCTTGGTCGACTGTGGGGTCGACTGTTTGGTCTTGGCTAGGAAGCCTTGACTTGGCGGCCAGAAGCCTACTTGGTAGACTACGGGGTCGACTATTTAGTCTTGGCTGGGAAGCTTTGACTTGGCGGCTAGAAGCCTGCTTGGTTGACTATGGGGTCGACTATTTGGTCTTGGCTGGAAAGCCTTGACTTGGCGGCTAGAAACCTGCGTGGTCGACTACAGGATCAAAGATAAAGAGCTATTTTATTTAAGTTTTGTATTTACAGAATGTGTCGTAACTTTTTATTGCTGATAGGGAATACAATGGAGGTCGATGGTTGTTTTACACATAGAATTTCTTTAGGTTTACAACGTTCCAAGGTCGTCGTAGTTCGTTGCCTGTCGTGTCTGCTAGTTGGTAGGCGTTGTGCTTTAAGACTTTGATCACTGAGTAGGGCCCCTCCCACTTTGGGTCGAGTTTTCCTACATTTTTCGATACTTCGACTTTCTTGAGGATGAGATCGCCAACCTTGAAGCTCTGAGGTCGAACTATTTTGTTGTAATGTTCTGTCATTTTTGATCGATATCGCTGCATTGTGTTGTAGGCTGTGTAGCACAGCTCGTCGACAATGATTAGGTCAAGTATCCTTTCCATTGCATTTCTAATCGGATTATTGTGAATCACTTGGGTTGTGTGCTAGATCAGCTCGGATGGAATTACTGCTTCAGAGTCGTAGACCAAGCTGTATGGGCTGTGGCCCATGGCTGTTCACGGTGTGGCCCTATATGCCCACAGCACCCCTGGGAGGTCGTCTGCCCAACTTGCTTTCGAGCCTTGAGGTGGTCGAGAACTGTCCTGTTCATGACCTCCGTCTGGCCATTAGCCTGGGGGTTCCCTACCGACGTAAAGTGTTAGCTGACTCCCACAGCCCCGCACCATTTTCTCGTGCTCTTACTTGGAATTGAGTGTTGTTATCCGAGATCAGGACTTTGGGCAAATCGAATCGACATATTATGTTCTTCCAGATGAAGCTCTTGATAGCCGCATCGGTAATTTTTGGAACCACTTCGGCTTCTACCTATTTAGTAAAGTACTCGACTGCCACGATGATGAACTTGCGTTGACCAGATGCCTTTGGGAGAGAACTAACTATGTCGATCTCCCACTGGTCGAATGGCCATGTTATCTGGGCGTTGACCATCGATGCGACTGGTTGGTGTGGTATGTTCGAGTGGATCTGGCACGATGGGCATTTTCTGGCGAAGTTGATTGAGTCTTGCAATAGGGTGGGCTAAAAATAACCACAATGGGAAACTTTGTGTGCCAAAGATTGACCATCGAAATGGTTGCCGCAGATGTCGGCGTGAATCTCCTGTAGCACTTTGCTTGCCTCTTCGGGTTCCAGGCATTTTAGTGGGGGTCTTGATATTGACCTCTTATAGAGTTGTCCATGGTCGTCGAGAGAAAACTTAGCTGCCAACCTTCTAAGCCTGCAGGCCTTCTTGTCGTCATCAAGCATGGTCCTCTGACTCAGGTAGAGCTTGATTGGGTCTTACTAGGATGGAGTTGTCTCTTCAACCTATCTGATGAGACTATGATCGGTGGCTTGGATATAAGGTTTGTTGGCCACTAAGAACGTTATGGTTCTTTCCCTGGTGCCTCTCGTCAAGCTGGCTAGCTTTGAAAGTGCGTTTGCTTGTTCATTCTCTACTTGGGGGACCTGGCTCAGGCTAAAACTCTTGAATGATCATTGTAATTGTCTTACTTCAGTCAGATATTGGGTTATTTTGGCCTCTTTGGCT
This sequence comes from Jacaranda mimosifolia, assembly GCA_018894105.1. Taxonomy (NCBI): domain Eukaryota; kingdom Viridiplantae; phylum Streptophyta; class Magnoliopsida; order Lamiales; family Bignoniaceae; genus Jacaranda; species Jacaranda mimosifolia. Next base: position 31,020,041 of record CM032132.1, on the reverse strand, counting down.
TCAAAATTGCCTTCGACTTATTCCACGACTAGCTGGGAGTCAGTGATCGCTACAAGCTACTTGATACCTCGAGCTGCTGCCATGTTCATTCCAGTTATGAGAGCTTCATATTCTGCTTCGTTGTTGGTGACCGAGAAGTAAAGCTTTATTGCAAATCATACTCCTCGGCAAGTGGGGAACGGAGAGAGATACCCATTCCGTCTCCTGATGAGGTTGCCGAACCGTCAACGTGTAGGAGTCCATACTGATGAGTTCTCAATGATTTGGTTTGGTAGGTCGAGTCTCTCCGTGACAAAGTCGGTCAGGACTTGTGCTTTTATGGCTGCCTGCGGCTGAAATGTGATGTCGAACTCCCCGAGCTCGATGGCCCATTTGGTGAGTCGACCTGAAGTGTCGGGCTTCGACAACACCTGCTTTAATGGTTGGTTCGTCAATACCACGATCGCATGGGACTGGAAGTAAGGTTCTAGCTTTCATGCTACAGTAACGAGGGCGAGAGCGAACTTCTCGATCTCTAGATAATCACGTTCGGGCCTGTGCAAAGCCTTACTGCAATAATACACCGGATGATGAGTCCCGTCTCTCGTCGATGCCAATATTGAACTAATCGAATCAGTGGATATAGCCAGATAAAGTTGTAGCACTTCTCCCAGCTCAGGCTTGGTGAGCATAGGCGGCAAGGCCAAGTATTGCTTGAGCTCTGCTAAGGCTTGGTCGCACTGCTGAGTCCACTGAAACCCTGATCTCTTCGCATTTCTGAGTATTTTGAAGAAATAGAGGCTCTTGTCGGCTAACCTTGTAATGAACCTGCCAAGGGCTATGATCCTGCCAACCAGGCGTTGTACATCTCGAACAGTACGAGGTGGGGTGACGTCCAAAATTGCTTTGATCTTATGTGGGTTTGCCTCGATCCCTCTTTGACTGACCATATACCCAAGGAACTTACCCCCACGAACTCCGAATGTACACTTATTGGGGTTGAACTTCGTGCCAAAGGCCCTTAATATGGAAAAGGTGTGGTTGAGGTCGATGAGGTGGTCCTCGACCTTCTCGATTTTGACAATCATGTCATCAACATAGACCTCCATCGATCTCCCGATCTTGTTCTTGAACATAAAGTTGGCCAATCTTTGGTATGTTGCTCCCGTATTTTTGAGCCCGAAGGTTATAACTAAAAAGCAATATACTCTAGTGGGGACGACGAAAGAGGTCTTTACCCTGTCCTCGGGTGCCATAAATATTTGATAATAGCCTTGGAAGGCATCCATCATGCTCAACAACTCACATCCAGCAGTATAATCTACTAATAAATCTATACGAGGCAAGGGGTAAGGATCCTTAGGGCAAGCTTTATTTAGGTTAGTGAAACCGTTACATATTCGCCATTTTCCCTCATTCTTGGGGACGAGTACAACATTAGAAAGCCAAGATGGGTACTGAATTTCTACAATATATCCTGCCTCTAAAAGCTTGTTGACCTCCTCCTCGATGATTTGGGACCTCTCAGCATTAAAAGTTCTTGTCTTTTGCCTTACTGGCTTGTGGGCGGGGCCTACATTGAGTCGATGGACGATGACATTTGGGTCGATTCCTTGGAGGTCAGCAGCTTTCCATACGAACACATCAATGTTTCGTCGAAGGAAATTGACCATGAGGCATTCCAAGTTGTCGCCCATATCGCTTCAGACCCGAGTGGTCTTGTCTAAGTTTCCAGGTTCCAGCTCTATGGTTTTGAATTCCCCGATGGGCTCGACCCGGGTGTCTTCTAACTTTCTTTTCTTAGATGAAGGTCCTTCCTCAAGTTTCACTACATGGGCATCCCCCGAGGGCCTCAGTTGAGGTCGCTTCTTTTGTTCATTGGACTCGATGGAAATGGTATAACAGCGCCATGCGTCCTTAAGATTGTATAAAAGTTCTTCTCCTTCTGCTGGGGTTGGGAACTTAATCTTCATATGGTATGTGGAGACGATGGCCCTGAAGTCGTTTAGGGCTGGTCGACTAATGATGACATTGTAGGCGAATAGAGCGTCGACCACTAAATAGTTGATCATCAAGGTTCTGCTCCGGGGACCTTGCACAAATGTTGTGGAGAGGTTGATAGTTGGCTATTTCTAGTGTTACCACTATGGGGCAGTCTATTTTTTTGTCGACTCCCTTGTTTTCCATATGGTCGAAGTCTGAGTCGCTGAAGGAAATTGGCTCTGCGCTGGTGGAGAGCTGGAAAACTGTCTCAACTTTGGGTGGTTTGGTCGACTCTAGCTGTCTTTAGGTTTGTTTCCTTGCGTTCTTGGAATCCCCCCAGTGGGACCTCCAGCGATCATGTCAATGACTTATCGAATTGGCGGGTGGGATTCTTGGGCAGGTCATTTTCCTTTGTCTTCTCTCCTTGGGCTGGCCAACCTTTCTCTACGGGGAGTCCGGTCAACTTCGGCCTCTTCGCGCCCGGCTTGCTCTTCGACATATTTTTTCAGATAGCCTTACCTGATCAGTCTTTCGATCTCATTCTGCAAATTGAAGCAATCTTATGTGTCATGCCTTTTTCTGCTTATGGAAATAGAAGTATTTTTTTGATTTTTTCATGGCTTCTGTCTCCATGAGCTTTCTGGATTTTTTGAGTAGGTTGTCGTGCTGAATGGTAAACAACACCTCCTTCCTCGAGAGGTTAAGCGGAGTGTAGTCGTGGAAGCATTTTATGAGGGATCGAGGTCCCTCTCAAACCTGACGGTCATCTTTCTCCTTGTTTTTCCTCTTGTTGACCTCCAGATTGCCATATTTCAACTTGTTCATCTCTTCTTGGGTCATGTACCTCTCTGCGAGGTTGAAAAGCTCCTCTATCGATCTAGGCTACTTGCATACCAATGTATTGAGGTCGCTTCTTTTGTTCATTGGACTCGATGGAAATGGTATAACAGCGCCATGCGTCCTTAAGATTGTATAAAAGTTCTTCTCCTTCTGCTGGGGTTGGGAACTTAATCTTCATATGGTATGTGGAGACGATGGCCCTGAAGTCGTTTAGGGCTGGTCGACTAATGATGACATTGTAGGCGAATAGAGCGTCGACCACTAAATAGTTGATCATCAAGGTTCTGCTCCGGGGACCTTGCACAAATGTTGTGGAGAGGTTGATAGTTGGCTATTTCTAGTGTTACCACTATGGGGCAGTCTATTTTTTTGTCGACTCCCTTGTTTTCCATATGGTCGAAGTCTGAGTCGCTGAAGGAAATTGGCTCTGCGCTGGTGGAGAGCTGGAAAACTGTCTCAACTTTGGGTGGTTTGGTCGACTCTAGCTGTCTTTAGGTTTGTTTCCTTGCGTTCTTGGAATCCCCCCAGTGGGACCTCCAGCGATCATGTCAATGACTTATCGAATTGGCGGGTGGGATTCTTGGGCAGGTCATTTTCCTTTGTCTTCTCTCCTTGGGCTGGCCAACCTTTCTCTACGGGGAGTCCGGTCAACTTCGGCCTCTTCGCGCCCGGCTTGCTCTTCGACATATTTTTTCAGATAGCCTTACCTGATCAGTCTTTCGATCTCATTCTGCAAATTGAAGCAATCTTATGTGTCATGCCTTTTTCTGCTTATGGAAATAGAAGTATTTTTTTGATTTTTTCATGGCTTCTGTCTCCATGAGCTTTCTGGATTTTTTGAGTAGGTTGTCGTGCTGAATGGTAAACAACACCTCCTTCCTCGAGAGGTTAAGCGGAGTGTAGTCGTGGAAGCATTTTATGAGGGATCGAGGTCCCTCTCAAACCTGACGGTCATCTTTCTCCTTGTTTTTCCTCTTGTTGACCTCCAGATTGCCATATTTCAACTTGTTCATCTCTTCTTGGGTCATGTACCTCTCTGCGAGGTTGAAAAGCTCCTCTATCGATCTAGGCTACTTGCATACCAATGTATTGGCACATTTCTTGTGCCTAAGGCCCAAGAATAATACGTCGATCAAGAATTCAATTCTCAAGCTGTCGATCTTTAACACCTCCGTGTTGAATTACCATGTGCAAATGGGTGTGAGGGAGTTTGGCTTTTCTCCTGCTCGCAAACTGGTGTAAAAATTTATCGCACAACTGGTCATACTAGTATATCGACGTCGGTTCCAATTTCACAAACCAGTCGAGTGCTATCCCTTGAAAGGTGGTCACCAGCACCTTAGCGTTGATGTACTCGTTGTGTCCATGCAGCTGCATCATATGCTTCAACTACATTAAATGTTCATTCGGGTCGGTCGAGCCATCGTATCTAGGCAAGCCGATCAGAATTTTGGCATCGACAACAATGCGCTCGTCGATGACATGTTGGACAAAGGGGGAGTCTCTTTCTCTTCAGAACCTCTACAGTCCCTCTTGGTGGGGCAACCTTTCTGCGTTTCTCCTTAAGATCTCTTTCAATCGTCGGTTCAATTGCTATACCTGGTGGGATACCTCTTCCAATTCCTCCCTATTCGCCTGGGATGCATTTTTGTTCGTGCGGGGTCTTGAGCATTTGACCCTATCGCGCTGTAGGGATCGAATAAGTCGAACACCATGGTTGACAGAATCTGCCACCGCCTCACGGGGTAGGGGTCGAGCCATTTCTATTAGAAAATGGCCTGGGCTCATTTTGCACCTCGATGGTGGCCTTCTAGATTCTAGTCGTTCAAAGTTTTTTTCAGGCTATCTTCTCTCCAGGGCCACAGGTTGCGGTGTTGCACTGGTAGCCAGCTCCGATTGGGTGGTGTGTCGATTCAAGGCTGCCGAGAGTTGAGCTGAAATATGTGCTGAAATCTGCTCATTGATGAGCTGCATCAATTGGGGTATGGTCAAAGTGACCATTGGTTCTGGCTGGGCGCTAGACCCTGGGGCGCCTAGCTCTTGTTGAGGTCTAAGTGGGGGAGAGCTGGATCTCCTATTTTCTTCCTTTCCTGAGGGGGCTCGGCTAGTGTTCACCATTTCGATAGTGGACTCAAGTTTCCCACAGACGGCGCCAAATGATAAAGGCGAAATCCGTTGAAGGCTGGATCAGGTAGATGTTTCGATGAGGTTCGACCTCTCTGGTCGATAAATGAGTATAGGTGGGCTGAATCCTGCAATAACTAGCAAACGTTAGGCTAGTCGAGGAGGCCTCGGCTTAGGCACTCTAATGCTCAAGTCAATACGAGTCGACTATATAATATGAGCAGCAGAGTTGAGGGTTTTTGTATATATAAGAGCATACCTTTGGAAGGCTAGAGTGGGGGATATTTATAGCTTTCTCTCCCTGGAGATTTGTCTGAGATGCACTTGATATGTAGGGAGGACCTTGTCCTTGCATGAGGAGTAATTAGTCATCTTCCATCTATGCTATTCCAGGTGGCTGCCTTCCCAGGTTTTAGGGACAGAGTAGGACACTATTGACGCGCCTACCGCGCTAGGTGGTAATAGGGCGGCATGCCGCCTGTCAGTGCATTTAATGCGACAGAGATGGTACTGTGCTCTGCCGACCTCTCTGGTCGAAAGAATGATTGACCTGACAACGGATTGGAGCATGGATTAGCGATGCGGGTCGACATATCGACCCACAGCCTTGTACGAGTCATGGTCGAGTACTCGAGTGCTCATTTGCTTGGGCACACTGTCGATCTTCAAGGTCGAGTAGGGTCGTAGCGCCATTGGGCCCTGGTGCAAGATAGGTCTAGTGCTGCATTTTTTGGGCCCACGAAGTTTGGGCCGAGCTACTTGGGCTATTCCATATCAATAATTTATATATATATTAAAAAATAAAAATTTTGAAAAAAAATGAGGATATATTTAATTATATTTCTCCAAACTAATTTATTTTGGAGAAATATAACCAAATATTTCTAAAATAGTCCTCGAACTATTGAATGATTAAATTCCCTTAATTTATTATAACATAAAGTTCATACCACAATACTCTATTCTGGTGCATCTGAAAAAGCTCCAGACATGTCATATTGTTGCGTTATGAGGTGGGCCTAAAAAGAAAGGACATCCTAAGTTTTAAAAAATTGAAAACTAAAAGAAAAATTAATATCAGGTAACCAAAAATAATACCATATTTAATTTTAAAAGGTTTTTCAACACCAAATTATGATATTAAAAAAATTAACTCGGAGAGTGTTAGAATTTTCTCAAATAAATTATTTTTAATATTTTTTTATTAAAATTATTGGAGATGAAAAAATAAATATAATATACCATTTTCTGATCTTATATTTCTCTTTTTATTTTCTCCTTCAATCATGTTATCTCACTTTATTCTAGATCAACTTTCTTATGCTTACGTTTATTGGCATTAACTTTTTTTTTTTTTTTTTTCCTCTGCATGATAGGTATTATTTATAATTTTATACCTGAAGAAGGAAAAAAGAAATAATAAACATATAAATTATTGAAAAGAGAAAGAGGAGTATGGAACAATGATTGAAGTGGGGGAGACGGTGGGACCCACGAAGAGAGGCAAGCTTTTGTGGTGGTGTGCGGTGGTACGGGCAAGTCTCGTTTTCATGCCTCCGTCACGACAACTCCCATAACTGAATTTTTTTTTTTATTTTTTTATTACATTCCTTAATAAATAGCAGAAAATGAGAGGGATGCTTGAAATGGGAATAATATATGGAGTGCAAGAAAATCGTTTACAAGGAAAAAGAAGAAGCAAAATAAAATAAAATAAAAGCAACTTTTGTTAACCGAACAAACAAAAGAGCTGAGGACCATCCACTGAAAGAAAAGAGGCAACCATCCATAACCTGTGTCTCCCTCTGCCTCTCGCTCTGTGCCCACTCAGAATTATTCAGGTCTCCTCTCTCTCTCTCTCTCTCTCTCTCTCTCTCTCTCTCTCTCTCTCTCTCTCCCTCTCCACACACACACACACACACCCTATATGTTTTTTTTTTCCCTTACAATTATTGTGAAAAACATTCTGCATTTATGTTGATTCAGCTTCTTTTCTTTTGTAAATTTGTTCATTCATTTATGGGAATTTTTAGGTGTTAGTTTTTGTTTTTTGTTGTTGTTTCTATTTTCAATTTTTGTTGTGGGTTTTTGGCATTGTTGAGGTGATTTTTGTTGTTATTGATTGAGATGGCTTTATGAATTTGCAGGGTTTTGCTGGTGGACCGATTTCTCAAAACTTGAGGTTTGTGTGGTGGAGGTTTTGGGGGATTCTAATGATTTTTGAAGATGGCGGAGCCTTTTGTTCTTGTATGAATTCTTCCGTTTTATGCTTTTAGTTATATGAATCAGGTCATTTTCTCTTTGCTGGAGAAGGGGTTTGATCTCAGAGTTAGTTTTCTTAGCCGATTTTGTTTGCGTGGAATTTGGTTGAGAGCCTATCGATGAGAATTTTGGATTCGGAGCAATCTTATCTGAGGAGGATTTTTTCGGGTTTGCTGGAAGAGTAGACTAATAAGATCATCTTTGGCTGAGGATTTCTCTGGTAGCACAGGAATGGATGACAATTGGAAAATATGAAATCTTTTTCTGATGGAAAAAGTGAACTCTTCTAGTGCTTTCGCTTTGCCAGTTGTGTTAGGTGCTAGAAACCTGAAATGGAAACAGTGTGTGTTTTTGTATTAGGAAGGGAAACTGAGACCTGCAGTGAAATTGTAACCCAAGCATTAGATATTGGGGATGAGATTAATATGGAAGAGCCTCAGTGTTTTGAGATTGAAATGATGGAAATGGAGACTGCTGAGGCTGGAGTATCGAGTCTGAGCAATGAGATTGAACGTGGAACTGAGACTGCAGTTTTCAGTCCAGAGAAGAGTGAGGGAAGATGCCATGGTAATGTTATTTTCTCAAGAGAAGCTCCACTTGTAACTAAAGAAGATTTGAGCATAAGCGCTTGTAGTTGTGGTCCGGAGAGACTTAAATCTAAATTGGCTGCTTCTGATTCTGGCAATGGGAAAAATGAGAGGAAGCTCAGTCGACAAGATAGAATTGAGTTAGGACGGCTGTTTCAGGGGGCTGTTAGTTCCCATGATTGGGAGCTTGCTGAAAGTTTGATCTTGCTGGCAGACCCACAGACTTTAAATGATGCATTATGCCTTTCTTTGGATTCAATCTGGTTCTTGAGCACGCAGCAAGAATTTTATGGAATTACTGAAGTGATCAAGAAGATCATTGCTAATGGGGCCTATGACTTCACTCGAGCTGCACTTAGAACTTCATTTCTTGCTTCCTGTGTTTCTGCTTGTCAGAGTCGAACAATGAGCCTTGCAGACACTGTCACTGTGATGTCGCAAAGGTATAAGTCTTCCTCTTTGAGCATATTTATATTCATATCTGTATTAGCTTGTTTGCTCCAATTGTAATAGGACTTCTACGGACTCACTCAAATACTTGACTTAATTAAACGAAATTGAAAGATATAAAAATAATGACTCCGACTGTACCGTGTGAGTTCTCAAATTTAACCAAAACTTCTCAGTTTTTCCCAACTTTTGCATTTTTTCTTAGTAATATAATCGATACCAACTGGATGGTATCAAAGTCCTTGGGATTTGGTTCTATTTCTCTACGGTTGATCTGATGCAGATGCCAAGCTAATCTTGCTAGATGTTCTTTTGGTGTTACAAAATCATTATTGAGTACTACATCAATATTGATTGCATCAAGTGCTTCTCCTTAATGGTTACATCACAAAATATGATGACAATGAGAGAAATGAAAATACAGTCATCATTGGGATATATATAAAACAGGGAGTTCACTTAAAATGTGAAACGAGACATCTAGACATGCTTAATAAAAACTTGAACTTAGAGAATGAAGCTAGGAATATATATTTTAGATTGATTTCCATTAATTATATTGGAAATTGTCAAATCAAAAACACATAATTATAGACATAATTGTTTTTAAATATAAGCAAACACATGAAGATACATTAACAATTTTTTGTATGTGTCATTAGACATGATTAACACAATTGATCTCTAATCATGCTTCAGAAAGCTATGGTAAATAAATATTCTATTAAATTTTTTATCTAATTCGACTTCAATTAATCAAACAAATATTAGTTACCTTTTAGTATTATCAAACAAAACAATTCAATAAGCATTAAATACATTCAGTCCAAAATAAGTGCTACCTAATGGTATCAAAAGTTTCCTAATACCAAGATGCCTTCGTAAGCTGACACTTAGCATAATTATCTGTCTAGATGAAAGACATTAGTTCAACAATTGTCTGTACTTTCACTGGAAATCTAAAAGAAGATTATATTATTTAAGACGCAGTTGAAATTCTCACCCAATGAAATAGAGAAATAAAGTTTTAGTAGTTTTGAATAACAAAATTTGGCATTTTAATTTTGAAGAATCAACAGAGCTTTTGTTAGTCCATATGATGACGAGAAATGTAATTGAGAAATAGGATGCCACCCTAGTCTGTTGTGAAGCTTACCTTGCATGCCTCTTCATTTTTTTTCTTGCTATATTGCATGCAGTTTTACCATCTTGTTCTGAGAATTTTTGCCTCCCCATCCTAGCAGGTTGAATGAAAGGCTTCAGGAATGTAATGGAGATGAAGTTTTAACAGCAGAGGCAGGTGCCAAGGTTCAGAAATTTACTGAGTGGGCTCTTAAATGTATAAGTTTCCATTCTCGTTCCCATGGAAATATGAATAGAATGGGTCAAAATTCTGCTGTTGAAATCCAACTACAATTATCTGCGTTCAAGGCCTTCCTCAATCTTGCTGGCAACCATCTTACAGGGAAGGATTTCTCTGAAGCATTTGATGCAGCTTGCTTCCCACTTACACTATTCTCCAGTACATTTGATCATGGTTGGGCATCAGGCATATCAGCAACTGCAATTGAAGGATTGTTGAGCATGCTGGTTGAGGGGGGTGCAGACAATATTAACCAATGTTTTCTTGAGGCTTCTCGTTTTGGGAGCACAGAGCTTGTTCGCATATTATTGCAGGTGTCTCCTTTTGGCAGTGATTAATCAATGCCTTTTTTTTGCATAGTTATTCATAATGCTTCATTAATTTGTTCTCCCATCCCTTTGGAATTAGAATACTACCACTTCTGCAGTTTTTCTAGGCAAAGGTTTTGTTGTCTTAAGCATGCACAGGTTAAGGAAATTGACAATACTATTTTGATTTCTGTCAAGTGCAAATATTTTGAGGTTTTGTCCATGCTTGGTGTTTTTAGCAGTTCAATTTTACACATTGTTTGCTTAAGCCTGTTTCGGTTCTGCATGCTTAGCAAACCAAGGCTTATACTTTCATAGTGGAGGCATTTCCTGAATTTCTTTGTCATTTTAGTCATTTGAGATGAAACAGTGTTGGTTGAGTATTATTAGAGTGATGGAATCCGTAATCTTTGTCACTTGATATAGGTGATAGTCTTTGCTGCTTTCTTATGTTCATATATGTTGTGAAGTTGACATTAATTTAACTTACTTCGTCTCTTTAGGCCAAAGTTGAAGCAAACCTTTGTATTATCACATGCCTTTTGGATTATATATTTACTGCAGTTATTACTTTCAGCATTTATAAATAGGACACATCGAATTAATGTGTTGTGTCTAACTTTGGGGATTAGATTGCTCAAAGGAACAGCTTGGATGTGGATGTTGACCTGGCCTTGGGATTTGCTTCTCATTATGGTAAAATTGGCACCATTGAGTGTCTAGTGGAGGAGGGTAATGCTATGGCTTTCTTGGGTCCTCTTATGAGAGCTGCTGAGCGGGGTTGCTTGCCAGTTGTTCAGTGGTTCATCCGAAGGGGTTGTAGAGACATGGAACTTTGTCTTGCCCTTACGGCTGCCACGTCCAGCAGTCAAGTACAGGTGGCGGCCCATCTCCTCCTCCATGTTCCCCATCACGTTCTTGCTGCCCTCAGCATTGAAATTCTCAAGGCTGCTGGTGAAAGAAGTGTTGGTTCTCTTGATGGAGTAGCATTCCTCCTCCATTCAGACTTTTTAGGGGATCCCGTGGCTACTTATGCTATTGCCGACAGCATTGCTAAATCTAATGATGAGACAGTTGCTCCTGAGCTCAGAGCTTTTCTTCAAGAGCATTGGTCAGAGGCAGCTTTCTTGGATGGATTAAGGCAAGGAGAAACGCATTTCTCAAACCTAGTGCAGATTCTAAAATGGAGTGAATCCCCAATTTGTTTGAGAGATCTGCCCAGCCCATTGAGGGTGGCAATAGCTTATCTGCCACTGTATAGGGAGTGCATCAAGGCAGGAGGCAGCCTGTTATCGCAAAGGCATCGAGGGCAGCTCATTGAAGCTGCTAGAAGGCTAGGAGGCGTGGTACTAGACGAACCAGGCCAAAAGAGGGAGTTGCTAGCTGTCTTGGAGCATCACCTTCCACCATTTTTGTTCAATCCCACAAGTATGCCTTAGTAAGTTAGGAAATCTTGTTTTTTTATGACAAATACCTCTTTCTGCAGTTCCTCTGCATATCATGCTTACATGATAATGGCATATTAGCTGTGTTTTAAGTAGATAGGCAGCTATCTTCTCATCTTCTTCGCTCGCTCTCTGCTGATACTGAACACATACTTGGATGTGCCTTTTATACCTTTAATGGGCATGTATATTGATCGCTTCAATGTTAAGTTTATTACAACTCATGCTAGCCGTTGTGGGCGTGCAAGAGATTTCTTTTGACTACTAATAGTATTAATAATGAGCCAGTTGATATGTGTGAAATTGTGGCATGGGGCTTATTTAATCTAAAAAAATTTCATTTAAGTTTTTATAAGTTTGAATTTAACCAATTGAAAATTTCCTAATGCATTTGGTATAAAAGGCTGCGTTTATTGGACATAAACTTTGCAGAATTAATTGTTTTCAGATAGGAAAATTTTCCTCTCTTTCGTTTTCTTGTAAGTTCCCTGACCAATTACTACATTCTATTGGCTGTTTAATGGATTTGCACTATGTATTTGTATGTTGCTGTTGTTGCTCTCTCTCTCTCTCTCTCGCCCCCCCCCCCCCCCACTCCCCCCCTCCTCCTCCTTCTCCTTCTTCTTCTTTCCTGTTGGTCCAAATCGCCTGCAATTGTCAAGTTAGGTCTACCTAATTTGATTCAATCAAACCCATCATAGGTAGATCATATTTGTGAATTGCACTTGAAATCTGTATTAGATTGCTAAGAGTTGTGCTCAAATTTTATGTTTGATTGAAAAATTGCCACCATAATAAATGAAATGCCAGCTAATAGTAGCTGGTTTTGTATAATTAACAATAATTACTATAAGCATAATTGCTTGCATCATGAAAGAAGATAGCATTGTAGACGGCTTAATTTTTAATTGGGAATACACAACGAAATTTGTGTGAACAAACATAAATATCAACTTTTATGATTTGGGTCTTCTATTAATCTCTCATCCCAAAACATCCACTTCATTTTATATTGGATACAATTCTTATTTCACATTCCACATCATAAATGCATATAAATATTACATATATACAAGTCGATACATGCGTCAATGATCTTATTTAGAAAGACATTTTACTTATATTGTCACAATTAGACGAACATTTTATTTATATTATTACAAATGAACATATGCGATGCATAAATTAATGTATATAGTATAAATCGATGCACACATCGACTCTTATTCCAAATAAACAATTTATTAATACTTCATGTTACAGGTATATGAGCCAATACATATATTAGCTCTGCATACTCTTTTTATCTACCTTACTCCTGTCCCGTTGATATGTCCCTTGAACTTATAAGTGCTTCTATAAAAGATATAATACAAGATCAAATATACCATATCAGGGTAGAGAATCCAAAATTCTTTATAGCCCATATTAGATTTGGGATTTTTCCAATGCCCAAAATTTGGCATCAAACATACCAATTGGAGAGTGCAAAGATCAAATGAATAGAGGCTGCACACCTACTTACTCCAAACCAAAGAGCAGAAAAATTAATTAGATGAAAATAATGATAAGAAATAAAAGAAGTGTGTTGTATTCTCTTTGCAACCAAAAAAGGTAGTGTGTGATTGTTGTTGTCTCCACACCATTTACACATAAGTATGAGTCACATCCCTTACATTGAAGGGCATGAAAGCCAAGACCATGAGAAGTGCCAGAATGAAGATGGGAAGCAGAAGCAGCATGAACGGTGGAGGCGGCAATGGTGGAAGTATGAGTGGCAATATCAGCAACGAGAACGTTAAGCAAACTAGAAGAAACAAAGATTCCGATGTGAAGTAACGGAACATACTTTTGCCATGCCCTTGTGAGAAGGACCGGCAATAATCCAGTTTCTTTACTTCCACATAAGTTCTGGCCTTTCTTGGATGAGCCGGGCTGCTCTGCGTTGTTCTTACATCCATAATGCTGTTCAAGTACTGATCTTGAAGATTGATCAAATCTCTGGACAATGCCAATTTCGACTTAGGCTGCTCCACACTCATTTAAGACGGTCCTTCTAAGCTCCAGACTCTCCTATAATTCAATGGGAATTTCAGGATTTCCTTCAAAGAGTGCAGAATAAGTGTACTTCAGCTTGGAATATTTCTCAAACTTGATGATCAGATATCTCTTTCCAATTATATCCTGTTTCTTGCTCCCTTTTTTGATTTAGATATGTGCAAGAAAATTTAATCTTTTACACTAAGAGCAATCCCCTTCAGACTGGATCTTTTAGACCGACTCAATATCAAGAATGCTTTCGAACTCGAACCAGATGAACTCCAAAAACTTTCCAAATTGTCTTCACTTCTTGCTGCTGGTATCTTTTGCACTAGGAGAAATACCAAGCGATCCCCTTCAGATTGGATTTTTCAAGCCGACTTAATATCAGAATGCTTTCAAACTCAACCAAACGCAACCCCAAAATTTTAGCCAGAAAAGAGAGAAAAAAAAAAAAAAAAAAAAAAAAAGTCTCCCACACACCGCAGAAGAAAGTATGTTTTCTGGATCAACTCCAAATTCAGTTGAATGCTATGCTAATATATTTGCTCTTATATTCGGAGCTGAAACTCTATGGCCTTTGCTGCCAGAAACCCAACTGCCATTAAAAATTAGAAAAAATTTAGAACTTAAGATAGGGGACAAAGCGCAAAGCCAAAAATTCTGTTTTTCAGATTTTCAACAAGCGTACGGATCACATTCAACATACAATATTACACACACACACACACACACAAAGCCCATGTAAGAAATCTAGATAAAACCTAGGAGCAAGAGGAGAAAATGCTACAATTCAATTGCGTGTATGTGTGTGTGTGTATACCTATAATGTCTGTAGAGCTGTTGCAAGATTTTGTCCTAATTGGAGCTTAGAAATGGTGCAACAAGAAACAAAGGATCCCCTTGCACACCTTTTGCATCACACCCTTTCTTCAAAACTTTGTTTTCTTATTCTCCTTTCTCTGATCTGTTTCTTCCTTTTAAAGATTGCCTTTTCTCTTTCCCCTCCCAAATTCTTGCTTAAAAAATTGGCAATTAGAACAAAAGAACAAGTTGGTTTCTTTTTTATGATTTGCTGTATTTATGGAGAAGAGGAGCTGCGAAAATCAAAGGATTATGGTTGAAAAGGCAATATGAGGGGAAGTGTGTTTTGTGGTTTTATTATGTCACTAGCTGCGCTGTTGATTTGGCCTTTGGGGGTTGCTCTTTTAGGTTGTAAGAAAAAGAAAGGGATTTGGATTGATTTTATGGTGTTGATTGTTGCCTTAATTAATAATAGATACATACATGTATGCATGCCATATTGCCATGCAGGGTTGGGTTTATAAATTAAATTTTGGGGGTGGGTTCTATATATATATAGAGAGAGAGAGAGAGAGAGAGAGAGTATAGACACACACACACATCATTCAAGAAGCTCCCATGTGTGTGTGTGTGTGTGTGTGTGTGTGTGTGAGAGAGAGAGAGAGAGAGAGAGAGAGAGAGAGAGAGTAGGAGAGTTGGGGGAAAAGAAAAAGGGTTGGATTCAGTGAATGAGCAAAACCAAGTGGGGGGCTGTTGACAATCAAATATTTTTCGTACATGGATCAAATAGGAAGTTGTATGAATTTGAATTTGAAGGGGATGTTCTCAGGACCCAAGGTTCTTCACCCCTGGACCCCTCCCTTCTCCCATACTTTTTCCTTCTCTAACTACTACGTACCAATCTTATTCCATTTTGTAGATCTATGTCAAATATATAAAATACTTTTTGAAACAATAATTTTATATATACATATATATATAAATATATATATTTCCATTTGCAGAATGTGATAAAGTGCTTTTGAGAAACTTGTGATTTTTTAAAAAATTGTACAAGATAGTTTCATTCTCTTTTCTCTAACAAATGGTCAAAACTTTATTTGGTCATACCAGTGAGACATCCATTAAAGATAAAAAAAATATTGAAGAAATCATTTTTGTGTTTTTTTTTTCGAATGATCGAAAAATAAAAAATTGATTAATATATTCAAATTATCCTATTTCATTTTATGCTACATATAAAGTATATCAAATATTTTTTCTTTTAAAGAATTTGTTTGTTGATTGTATTGGATATATCAAATATTGTGTGTGTGTGTGTGTGTGTGTGTGTGTGTGTGATTGGATGCATAGGCGATGAAAATACTATTAATTAAAATAAAGAATTTGGAAATGAGATTGGAGGGTATGTATGCATATTATGTTTGGTAGGAGTAGGACAAAACTTTGAAGGCTTAATTTGATAGCACATGAAAGGTGTTGAAAACCTAAACCTTAAGAAAGTGAAAGGAAATTTAAGGATATTTACACTGTTTTTGATTGTGGGAGAGTCATGAAAGAGAAGCCACCTAAGTACACTAACGACCAATCTCATTCTCATGTTTATTTCCGCGTGCCAGACGGAAATTTCATTGCACTTTCATTCTTTCCATCCTTTCTTTCTAATCCTATTCCTAATCCTACCTAATGGGTTGGGTGAGTTTTGTTCCAATGAAAATGGACTAATGTAAAACAATATTGTAATTCTACATATATACAACTTTATTCATTTGTTGATTACATAATTTTGGAACTCTCCACTTTCTAGTTCTAGATGTCTTTAAAAAAATAAATTATTTTAATAATAAGAATTAACTTTTATTTATTTGTACACACACACGCACATCAAAAACTTATTCGAATTCGAACTTACAACCTCATATTATATAGAAGACTTATGCGATTGGGTCACATGTCACTCAAGAGTTAACTTTTTATTGCATTGGTAAGACTAAAGTACTTTAGTCAACCTAAAATTTTAGTCCCCCACAAAACTTGCATCCCAAAATTATACCTTTTTGTTGCCAACACGAAATCATTAAGGAATACCAACCATCTTTAGTTTACGTAGATATTTCTTCCTTTACTTTCTTTGTTCTAAAAATTGACTGTGTTTAGGTGGGATCTATACCAAAATCTGTTAATCTCCAAAACTTAATCACATCAAACTTTAGTACAAAATGAAAAATCATAAACGAGGATTTCTTCTCTCCCACAAGAAGCCAAAAAATAAAGAGAACATGTACTTCCGAACCATCGTTGACTGAAGTACAAAAATAAAATAGGAAAAAAAACATATCTAATTCCACTCAAAAGAATATAATAAGTGATAG
Organism: Jacaranda mimosifolia; assembly: GCA_018894105.1. Lineage (NCBI taxonomy): Eukaryota > Viridiplantae > Streptophyta > Magnoliopsida > Lamiales > Bignoniaceae > Jacaranda > Jacaranda mimosifolia. The sequence continues at coordinate 31,003,484 of CM032132.1, read as the reverse complement.
TGTAAAAATTATCATTAATAATATGCATTGAGTGAAAATAATTTTTTTTTATTGTGTCTATGATGATATTTTTAAATGACAATAATGAAAAATTTACATTTTTTGTCCCACCGAATAGGGGTTTGCACTTTTGGTACATAGATCGACACTTATAGGACCAAAATTCTAATTTTTTTAGCATATTTAGGACAACACCTCAACATTTGTTAGTGTTTTAGTGAAACCATTAAATGAAAAAAAATTAATTACCCAACAAGCCCAAAATTTTGATTTATTTATAAAAATCCTACAAAATTTGAAATGCCCAATCAACCTTCACTAAAAAAAATTAAATAATAATAATAATATATGACACAAAATCCTCTATATAAAACTTTTAAATATTATATATCAATATAAATGCATATATATAAAATAAATATTGTATAAATACAAATACATATATACATACAACCCAACCCCATCCCCTAATCCCACTCTGCTAGCCATGGTCGGCCGTTGGCCACACAGGTCTGGCCACCGCTGCGGCCGAACATGGTAGATTGGCCAGCAGCCAACAGCCACACCTACGGCCAACGGCCGACCATGGCCGATCGGCCACTGGCTATTGGCTAGTCATGGCTTGGCTGGGGGTAGGGGGCGCGAAGGGCTGGTTGGTGGTGGTGGAGGGGGAATATATGTATATATATATATACACTTATTTAATTGTTATTACTTAGTAAATTTTAATTAAATTAGCCTAAATTGATTTTTTTACTTATGTTACTTATTTAAATTATTAAATTATTTTGTTTAAAATAATTAAAAATATTTATTTATTTAAAATTATTAAAATTATATTGTTAGGATAAAAAAATTAGACTTTATTTTTATTTTTAAATTATTTATTTTGATCAATAAATAAATTTAATTTTTATTTATTTATACACACATATCAAGAGTCTCTTAGGGTTTGAACTCCTGATTTCCCACATTATGTAAATTATTAAATACATTGTTCTGGAATTTATTCTATTTTTAAATTATTTATTTTAATTAATAGATAATTAATTAATACATTGTTGTTGATTTTACTTTATTTTAGTTAATAGATTTTAATTATATTTAACTATATTATTTTAACATTTTAAAATATGTAATTCACAATTATGAAATTATGTTATCTGTAAAGATTATATAATATTTAAGATATTTTACTAATAATAAAATATATTTAAATTAATTTTGAGTAATTTAAACAATGTAAAATTACATTCCCATGGTATGAAAGATATTTTAAATAGGTCTAAGGGTATCTTTGCCTGAAAAATAATTGAAACAACTTTCGAAAGGTATTTTTGAATTTTTACATAGATTTTCGGAGGGCGTATGTAAATTTGTCAATGAATGCTTATAGTTCTTCAAAAATGTTAAATGTAGAAAAATGTTGGGGGAGCATTGTAATCTATTTGGATTAATTTATGAATAAGCCAAATTTTAGGGACTTTTATGTAATTTATGCAAATAAAAGGTCCTGCGCATGAATGTCACGTGGCACTTTCTGTCCAAAAACTAACGGCCAGCGAGGCGGTATCCCAAATGTGCTAATAAAAATAGAATTTTTGTTCTATAAGTGTCGACCCCGATTACTTAGATACCAAAAGTACAAATCACCCTATCTAATGAGACCAAAAGTGCAATTTTCCCGACAATAATTTTTATTTTGTCACTAATGATACTTTTAAGTGAAAATAATTTTTTTTTTGCCACAACGTGACTCAATAATGACAAAAAATAATATTTTAAGTTGTCACTATCGATAATTAGTGGCATAATCCCTATGATAACAATCCAATAACAATAAAAATTGTCATTATAATTTGTGACAAGATTTTTATTTTCATTAGGTTGTTACTATAGGTGTGCCACTAATTAATTATCAATAGTGACAAGTTAAACATTATTTTTGTCTTTAATTCGTAAAAATTATTAAAACAACAAAATGAATTTTTTGTCACTTAATATATATAATTAGTGACAACTTTTGTCATGTTACTTATTATTTTATCACTAATTTATTTTTTTGAGAATTTAATTAATGATTTTTTAGGATATACATGGTCCCTCACAATTGTGAAGCTCAACACGCGCAAGGAAAAAACTACTCTTGGATTTCTCCATGTTGAGCTTCACTTAACTCTTAAAATGTTCAAATAGTAAAATTGAGGTTCTAAAGCTATGAAATTCTAAGTTTAAATCTCACCGAATATATAAGTTCTTGGGTTTAGTTTTCTTTTATAACAGCTACTTAGTTCACTATAAATTCACTACAAAAAAAACGAGCTTTAGTGACCAAATTTTAGTGACCGATTGATCAGTCACTAATTAGTGACCGATTAGTGATTAATTTAAATATAATATTTTAAAAAAATTAGTGACGAATTAGTGACTGATCAGTTACCGAATTAGTGACCGAAAAAAAGCGATCACTAAATCGGTCACTAATTAGTGACCGAACTCTTTTTTCGGTCACTAAATTTAGTGACGGCACAAAGCGATCACTAATTCGGTCACTAATTAGTGACCGAACTTTTTTTTCGGTCACTAATATTAGTGACCGAACTAAGCGGTCACTAATTCGGTCACTAATTAGTGACCGAATTCTTTTTTCGGTCACTAATATTAGTGACCGAACTAAGCGGTCACTAATTCGGTCACTAATTGATCACCATGTTTTTCAATTAATAAACGGTCACAAATATAAAATTTTATTTTTTGTATATTCATGTAATATGAAAGCATAAAATTTATGTAACACTTATATAAGTAATAAAATATTATGTTTGCTATTAACATATATATATTTGATAATAATATATATGTATATATAAAAAATATAAAAATATACGTACATATACAAATATATAACCACTAAATATTTCTATATAATATCCATATAATTGAACATTAATTTATTAATATATATATAGATACACAAAGAAATAAACAAGAGTGATATTCTTATACAAAGAAAAAAAATGAGAATTAATTAATATATACACATCAATAATATATATACATGTATTATGAGTAAATAAATACTTATAATATAATTAATAATAATATATATTAATTCGTATGTATAAGCATATATACGTATTATCATATATATGTGTAATATATGTATTACTATAAATAGTAATAAATATTAGTATTTATTATAAACTATTTATTATACAAAAAAAAGAAAAAAACTATTTATTACTATACATATTAGTATGTATATAGTATTTTTAATATGTTAATAATATATTATGATAAAATATACCTAAAATTTTAAAGTAATAGTTATCAATAAATATTTATAATATAATTAATAATATTATATATTAATTTGTATGTATAAGTATATATACATATACCATATATATGTGTAAACTATTTACTACTATAAATAGTAATAAATATTAGTATTTATTATATATAAAAAAACTATTTATCACTATGCATATTAGTATATATGTATATACTATTTTAAATATGTTTATAATATATTATGATAAAATATACCTATAATTTAAAAGTAATAGTTATAAATAAAAAAACAGTGTGTTATTATATTGAATAAATATTACACAAATATTAAATGAATAATTGCTATTTTTGTTCAATTTTAAAATGAAAAATAATAGTAACTTATACATAAGAATATTATAATTACTTTTTAATTTGTAAATATTATATATATTATATTATTGAGACAAATGTATGAAAATGTATGTGGTGCAGTGGTCAGTTACTCATTTGAGCATAGCAAAGGTCTTGAGTTCGAATCCAGGAGGAAGCAAAGTTGAAGAGCAATAACTTTTTTTACTCATTAAAATTAGTGACCGAAATATGCGGTCACTAATCGGTCACTGATCAGTGACCGCCTAATAACATACACAATTCTTTTTAAATAATTAGTGACCGCCATTTCGGTCACTAATCGGTCACTAATCAGTGACCGATAAACGTCGGTCACTAATTAGTGACCGAGACAAATTAGTTACGAGGGTTTTAGTGACCGATCCGATCGGTCATTAAATCGGTTACTAAACCTGTTAGTGACCGATTTTTACATATTTAGTGACCGATTTTTCGGTCACTAATACCCTTTTTTTTTGTAGTGATTGTACATTATTAATTAGTGGCTGTCTATGGTTGATTGTTAGTTGATATTCCTTCCGAAACTATCCTCAAGCAACCACCAAGAATTTGGCTAAGTCTATTGGTTGAGATTTCATAATTTGCTTCGTATAGAAACTTTCAAGAGAAAGATAAATAAAATTTGAATTTTTTGCAAAAATTTTAATAAAGGTTAGGATTGTTCCGTTAACTTATTTTACTCGGCTTCCCCTCAAAATTATTAATTTATTTATTCCTTTTTGCCTCTCTTAGTATCCAATCCAATGTAATGTTCCAAGTTGGAGGATAACCAAATAAAGACACTTTTTCTTTTCAAGTTTTTTGTTTTTTTGGAAAAAAAATTGACTCGATTCGAAGAATGGTTCGGAAAAGGCACAAAGAAGAGTGTCAAAGACAATTGTAGGATTGCTTGCCAAAAAGAGAATGATATCTCAACAATCATGCTCATGCATGCATGGGCAAAATCTAATACCCACACCTAAATTATTTGCTTAAATATTATATTTACTTTAAATCAATGCCTTATAAAGGAAGCTGCTTTTTTCTTCTTGTGCCAACTTATTTTATAAAGTATGTAGACTCCCCCCCCCCCCCGAATTTACGCAATTTTAGATTAGTAAACCTTTTTAGAGTGACTATAAAAAGTCCTCATCCATCATTTAATGTTCAGATTGAATGAGCTATATTAATTATTTCTCAAAGATGAGCTTATAATCATAGCCCAACAAGATGCAAGTCGGATCAAAATTGGTTTATTTCACATTAAAAGTGACTACTTCATACATTACAATCGTAAACAAATTCGATCCGGTGACCCTTTCTATGATAATGAGCCAAATCAATTAAGCTATCCTTTTCAGTGGTTTATTTGTACAACTTACTATAGTTCATTAGACTTTTTCTTTCTCAAATCTTATTTTAGAAATAGCTTGCAATTTTAGAAATTTTTTTTAAATAAATAGATATGGAAGAGGACAACTATTAGACCCATAATCTGTTGGAAAACATAGGCATGGCAGCATTAGCACGCCAATAAGTAATAGTGCTGCTTGGTGAGGCACAACTATAGTCAAGTGTGGGTTCTTGTGGGTATCAATTGGAGGCTTCGTATTATTGCCTAAGGATTATGCATGACGAGCTAGGCGTCAAGTCGACTATCTAATCATTAGTTAAATGTTGCACGCAGGTCATTAGGTACTCACGCACACTTTATGCAAAGTAGTGATGGGCATTTGGGCACATAAGTGGGGATAGGCATGCACCCGTGCTGGTAATAAGCATTGGCGCATGTGCACAACAGTTATCTTGAGTTAGCTAAATCAACGACGAGGCTTGATGATTAGACATCTTGCTGGCATGTCAAATCATGACCATGGCAAACTTCTGGCATCTGTCCTGCATGGAGGACAATAGCCAATAGTAGTTATATCGACTAATGGTGCAGAGTAGTTACGATTGAGCTAGCTTTAGCAGGAAAAACTATCTAAACACTAAGCGGACTATGATTGATCCACCCAACCTATTCAATTGGGGTTAGCAACTGCACGCTTTATACTTGTTTGGGCCCAGACTCCACAAAAATATGATGTGTGAAGGCTGTAATGTTCCTTGTATTCATTGATTGTATTAATAATATTAGGTTGAGAATTTTTGAATTTTCTGGACTTGTTGTGTGTTTTTTCTTACCTTGCTATTGCTTAATTTGTGATTTTAATTCATGTTGTTGGCTTACTACACTCAAATGACTAAAACTTAAGTATTGGTTGCTTGCTAGTTATTAGGGCAAATAAGTTGCATAGTAGGTTAATTTATGCATAAGGATCATAGTGAATTTACCCATGTGATAATCGATACTAAAACGCAATTTCAATTTTGCCGCGGGAATCATAAGGCATGACTAATCAATTGTAGTACAATGTCATTTATCTTGAGACAAGGATGGAACAAGTGGAAAAATTCTTTGGGCATCTCTTTAAGGAACAAACCATTGCTTTATTTACGGAAATCCAAGACTTGCATTAGGTAGTTGAGGATTTGCAAAAGTTTGTGGAAAATTAGTTGACTGTTGTGGGTGATGATGTCAGGATCTTCTTAGATTTAGTCGAAATGTTTGGAACGTGGATAGATGCCATCAATAGTGAGATTAATATTCTAAAGAGGGTTGCTGGTTCTGGATTAGGAGAAGATCGGCCTCTTCATCCAAGGTTAAAGTCCTTGAACCCACACTCTTTGGCAATGTGCGAAGTGAGAAAGAGTTGTAGAACTTTTTATGGGATATGGAGACCTATTTTCAGGCTGCAAATGCCCTAGAAAATGAGAAAGTTTCCATCACTAGCATGTACCTAGCGATGATACAAAACTATGGTAGCGATGATACAAAACTATGGTGGCGAACTCGTCTCACCAACGGCATTATTGCTAGCAAAGGTAAGATTGATTCGTAGGATACATGGACAAAAGAGTTGAAGGATCAATTTCTGGCCCTCAATATTTCTTGGTTGGTGAAGGAGTTATTGAGAAAACTAAAACATACTTGAATAGGGAGAGATTATGTGAAAAAATTTAGTTCCTTGATGCTTGATGTCAAGGACATGTTCAGAGAAGATAAGTTATTCAACTTTATGTCCAAATTACAAACTTGGGCTTAAGCAGAAATTCGGAGGCAAGAGGTCAAAGATTTGTCGTCTGTGATTGAAGCTTCCTACTGGTTACTTAACTTTTGCGTTGCTAACTTTCAGGTTGTTGGTACATCAAACTCTGACCAAAATAAGAAGGAATTAGGAAAGGAAAAAGGGAAAATGGGCAAGTTCACTAAGGATGGAATATTTAAGAAAAAGAAAACACAAGACGTATCTGTGAGATTGAAGAAGACCCAGCCAGTTGTGGACAAGTCGAGTAAGGATTGCTATGTTTGCAATAGTGACCATCGAATAAGAGATTACCTTAAGAGAAGCAAGTTGATCCTTTTATTAATAAGAGAGATGAATATTATGAGGACTGGGTCCATCCCAAGTGAATCCCTTGTAATTTCTAAGTGCAATTCAAAAGGTCTTTACTAAAAAATGCTCTATATATGTCAAAGTTGTGATGAATGGCAAAGAGGCTATAGCTATGATGGACTTTGGAGCCACATACGACTTTATTTCAGAATGAGAAGTTCAAAAGTTGGGGATGCGGCTTATACCCCCATATTAGTCGAATCAAAATTCAGAATTCTATAGCCAAGCCAATCAAAGGAGTTGCTAACATTGATCTTACGGTGGGTTTATGGCATGGATAGTGTCGCTTGATAACTGTCCCTCTTTATGATTTGGATATCATCTTGGGAATTGAGTTCCTACTAGTAGTAATGACAATTGTTTATGCACATTGGGGTGATTGTTGAAATTAGATGAGTGTTGCCTTCTTTTGTACATGGAACGTAGATTTTGAAGCCAAAATCAAGTGACCAAAAGCTAGAATAACTTTCAATCATGTAGTTGAAGGTAGGTTTAAGGCATAGAGAAGTGACTTACATTACTGCGACTGTGGAGTTTAAGTGGAAAATTTGTTGGAAAAGTTCATAGATATGATCAGTGTTTGAAAAATCAGACCGTTCATTAAACCGAAAAACTTACCGATTCACGGTTCACTGGTTCAACCGTTGGTCGGACCGTAATTGAATTGCAATTGAACCGTGACGTCATAATTACAAAATATATATATTACTTAAAAATTAATAAAATTCCAAAATATAAAACATAAAGAGCTTAAATGATATTGTCTAACATTACAATCCAAATTTCACAATTCATATTATAAATGATCACAACAATTTAAATATATCAAGTCCAAAGTTTAAATTTGAAAGTGTGTAAGTTAATTCTAAACTCTAAATTAAGCTTTTTTTGCTTTTAGATAGCTTGTGAAGTATATTTTAATCTTTAAACTTTGTATTTAGACAAAAAAAAAAAAAAGTTTAAAAAAACTAATTTTATTAAAAATTAAATGGAAAAACCAGTCCGGTTCAATTGAATCATGAACGGTTTACCGATTTAACGGTCCGACTGGCCAGTTTGAATGGTTTTTTCAAAAAATGGCATTTGTTTTCATTTTTTCCGATTTTTTGAGAAAACCGGACCGGTTCGCCGGCCAGTTGACGGTCCAACCGGCCGGTCCGGTCTGATTTTTTAAATAGCGGATATGATGCCGCCTGAACTGCCTCAGAAGCTACCTCCTAGAAAGACCATTGACCATAAGATTAAGCTGGAATTTGGTGACTAACCCTCTATTAGTGCTCTTTGTCGAATGAGCCCTATAAGTTGATGGAATTGAGGAAACAGTTGAATAAGTTATTGGAAGCTGGGCTAATTCAACCTTCTAAAGCCCCTTATGGCTTCCCGATTCTATTTCAGAAAAAGCAGGATGGCTTATTAAGGATGTGCATAAATTACTATGCATTGAATAAGGTAACAGTGAAAAATAACTATCATATTTCTAATGTCCTCGATTTCTTTGATAAACTGATGCGGGCTAAGTATTATACTAAAATTGACTTAAGGTTAGGTTACTAGCAAGTGCAAATAGCTACCGGTGATGAGGGTAAGACCACTTTCTTGACAAGGTATGGTTCGCATGAAGTTTTGGTGATGCTCTTTGGCTTAACCAATGCCAGTGCCACTTTTTATAATCTTATGAACAATGTGTTGTATGAGTACTTGGACCAATATGGTATATCTGGATAATATTGTTATATATTCTGAGTCTCTTGATAATTATTTGTGGCATTTGAAACTAGTATTTCGAAACTCTAGGAGTTCCAGTTTTACAAAGAAAGAAAAGTGTGAATTCTATAAGGGGGAAATTATCTTCCTTGGCCACATTATTTGCTAAACAAAAATTAAAATGGATGGGGAGAAAGTGCAGGCAATGGTGGACTGCCTGGTCTATCTAAAATGAATGAGTTATGTTCATTTCTAGGATTGGCTATTTACTACAAACGGTTTATCAAGGACTACTCCAAGATGGTGAGACTTTTGATTGATTTGCTGAAAAAGGATCAACCATAGGAGTAGACTCTTTCATGCAAAAGTGTTTTTCAGTGGGTAAAAACAGGCTATTGCTTCTGAGCCAATGATGAAACTCCTTGAATTTGATAAGCCATTTACCATGCAATTTGACTATGTAGTGGGTGGCATGTTGGTTTAGGAAAAAACCTAGCTACTTTTCAAAACCACAAGTTACGAGGTGTAGAACTTTGGTACAATGCCCATGAAGAGGAGATGCTAGTGGTGATCCACTATCTTGATGTGTGGAGACACTATTTATTGGGAATCAAGTTTACCTTTATGACTAAAAATATAGCTAACACCCACTTTCGGACCTAAACATAATGAGGTGGCTGATGCCCTTAGTTGGAAGAAAGTTGAAACTTTTTGTTCTTTTCTTCAACAGTAAAAATAAATATCCTCGAGCGTATTCAAGAGATATCCTTGACTGACTTGATGTATAAAAAGCTTACTGAACATGTAGAAGCTGGTAAGATTCGAAAGTATTGGCTAAAGGACAGGTTGCTATATGCAAGGGATGGCTAAGCTTATGTACCTAGCGAGCTCTTGAGAAGGGAAATTTTAAGAGAAACACATGACCCCGAGTGGGCAGGTCATCTGAGAATTGATAGAATGTTGGCTTTGTTGTTCCATTGATGCTATTGCCAAAGATCAAAGATGATGTTTAAGCATACATCAAGACTTGTTTAGCATATTAGTTAGATAAGTCAGAAATAAGGAAGAAAGTAGGTTTATTGCAGCCCCTACCCATACTTGAAAGGTAATGTTAGTCTATCTCCATGGTATGGCCTCTGTCTTTATTATTGTTGATATATCTTCAAAATATGGTGTATCCATTCCTGCTCCTAACGCTTGTCCGATTGATATTGCTGCAAATCTATTTTTCAAGCATGTGGTGAAATACTTTAGGGTGCATGAGGACATTGAGAGTGATAGGGACACACACTATACTGGCTAATTCTGAACTTCGTTGTTCAATTTGAGGGGAACTACTCTTAAAATTTTCATAGCTAATCATCCCCAAATCAATGATAGACGGAGATGATGAATGCACTGTTGGAAGAATAATTGAGACATTAATTTTCAACGAGCCAAAAAATTAGGTAGAGTTGATATGATTCGATTTTGTTATAACTTGCAAAAATCATTAGCAATTGGCTTAAGCCCATTTGAATTGGTTTATTGTCAGCAACCCTTGGCTCCTCATGAGATAGCCTTGCAGTGGTGAGAGGCAAGTGTCCTGTAGCTTATCGTTTTGTAGGATGAGGCCAGAGTCATTAGATAAGGCCTAAGACAATTTAGATAAAGCTCAGCATAAGATGAAGAAATATGTTGATATGGATAGAGAGACGTTTCGTTTAGTATGGGGGAGAAGGTACTACTGAAGTAACCCAACAAATCTTAAAAAAGGTTAGCTCAAATGGTACATCATGGTTTGGTACCGAAGTAGGTGGTCCATTTGAAATTGTCAAAAAAGTTGGTAATACAGCATACCGGTGAAGCTACTGGATAGATTGAAAATATACCCTACTTTGCATGTAAGTTTTCTTAAGAAATATTTACATGATGATGTTGTTGCTCAAGTGTAGGTTAGATGTGCTCCGACCATTATTCTTAATAATATGATAAAAAAGTCCAATGTGTATTGGATCATCAACCTAGGGAACAAAGCAAGAAAAATCGACGGACATATTACCTTGTTCAATGGATAAGGAAATTTGAGGCAAATGAAACTCAAGAAAGGAGTGTAGATATGAGGCAAGGAGAACTCTATCTCTGACAAGGCCATTGAGTTATATCGATGAGGATGGTTTGTTAAACTCATGATATGTTGGATGCCATTGGTATGGGGCCTTAGCATGCCAATGAGTAATAGTGTCAGCTTGGTGCGGCACAACTATGGCCAAGTGTGGGTTTTTTCGAGCATCAGTTGGCAGACTTCGTATTATTGCCTAAGGATTGTGCATGATGGGTTGGACGTCATGTAAACTGTCGGCTTGTTGGCTAAGTGTTGTGCGTAGATTGTTAGGTACTCGCGCACACTTTGTGCAAAGCAGTAATGGGTGTCCGGGTGCTTGGTTGGGGATAGGCATGCATCCGGGCTAGCAGCAGGCATTGGCATGCACACACGATAATTATCTTGAGTTAGCTAAATCGATTGCGTGGCTTGAAGATTAGACATTTTTTTGGCATATGCCAAATCATGACTGTCGCAAACTTCTAGCGTGTGTCCCACATGGATGGCAGTTACCATGAGTAATAATGCATACTAGATGATGGCAACTGTGGAGTGGATACGGGGTAAGCTAGCTCTGGCAAGAAAAATTGTTTGGATACTAGGTGGACTGTGATTGATTTGTCTCAACCTATGCAGTTGGGTTGTCAACTACACATTTTTTATTTGTATAGACTCAAACCTCACAAAAGTATAATGTGTGAAGGTTGTGGCATTCTTTATATTCATTGATTGGATTAATAGTACGAGGTTGGGAATTTCTCGTTCTTGTTCTGTGCTTTTTCTTACATTACTGTTGCTTAATTTGTGATCACGATTCATGTCGTTGGCTTACTACTCTCAAACGATTAAAACTTAAGTGTTAGTTGGCTTCTAATTATTGGGGAAATTAGACCGCATAGTGGGCTAATTTGCATGCAAGGATCATAGCTAAATTTACCCCTGTGACAACAATCAATATTGCAATCCTTTTTAGGCATAAACATAATAATCTTTCGCCACTATGTATTATCCGAATCGAACTATAACTTTTATTCAAAGAATGAGTTCATCGCGGAAAATGGGATAATATAATACAAACTTCTCAATCATTAAGATGACTAATTTATATAATACAAACATAAATAAATTCAAACTCGTAACTTGTTTTATAAAAAATAATAGCTTAAGGAACAATAACGGATGATGGGCAAGTCATGTGATATTATAACTGTATATGCAAGTTATTAGATTTGAAGTGGATGGTGCATGGTGGACCTGAGCAAATAGCAGTGATGCATAGAATAAAAATGGCAATTCTGATCTGAGAGCAACTCATGTGCCCTTTCCTCATTCATTCAATGCATCCTCATACAATTAGTAAATTATTGATCCAATTCCTAGTGCAACCCGGCCACATTTTCATTAATTTCACCTAAGTTTAATTGTCTTAATTAAAAAAGAGATTCATGAATTGAGTATATTATATCAATATAAGTTAATGTGATACCTTGTGAGATGTACCAATTGTGTGATTAAGAAACAACTCAATAAATAATTCTCCATTACCATATGTTATATCTCCCTATTTATCATATAATAATGATAGAAATAAATCTTTTCTTTTTGATTTGTAAAATAACTCGAATATTGAATTCTAGAATTTATTAGTGCAATGCATACATTAATAGCATACATATGTGTAACAAATAAATATTTTTTTTCTTTTTTCTTTTTAAAGAATCATATTTAATTATAATTCTGTCAAATAAACGATTGAGTATATATATATATATATATTGATATTTAAATACACGATTGAATTATTCACAAATATATATATATATATATGTAACGAACAAATTCTATAGTTAAATGTGTTAATATTAGATGATAAACAAAAGTAGGTTCACAATGTATACAAAAGGAAAGAATATAAATATCAATAAAAAACGTAACGCACATATGATATATTTTACCCTAACATATATAAATGCTAAATTTATGTCAAATTAAGAAGCAAATTAAATCCCTCGATCAAGAAACGACAATTAAAAAGTTTATGATATTCGTGGGTATGATAATTTTGCTTTTATTTGAGTTAATTATTATTAATTTTAAATTTTAGTCAAAATACATTAGATGGAAGATCATGCATATGTTATCGTCCATTTGTTTGTATCATGTTCTTGGTTGGGGAATTATTATGCCCCATCACCAACTGAAAGCAAAACCATACCTCCCACCCGAGGGCTCACCATTTGTCGCCAATACCAACGCAATCCCATCTTGTGTTGGATCCAATTGTCATACCATATCACAGCTAGACTCTATACAATAACAAAATATTAAATATTCCAAATTAAATTGGGATATATTATATCGTGAATCTTTTTTTTTTTTTTTCTAATGACAGCCACAAACTAAATCACATAATTTTTTTATTAAAAAAAATAATATTAATAAAAATAATAAGTAATAATATAAAACACTAATTAATAACATATATATATGAAGTTATAACAACTTTTATTATATCTATATACAAATGATATTTTTGAAGTAACAATACTTTTAAGTTGTTAATATAAACATTTAGTAACAAAGGCATAGAGATAATTTAGTGAAAAATAAAAGTTAACGCTATGTTTGTAATTAATAACATTTTCATTGTTACTATTTTATCACTGCAAATTTATCACCAATTGTCAATACAACATAAACATAATTCTTATCATTAAAATCATTATTATGACAGGATAAATTTTTTTATTATTCAATATAAATTATGTATAAAGCACCAAGTCCCTTTTGATATATTTTTGAGTGATCTTAAAATGCTCTCAGTATTATTTTCTACTCTTTATAACTAAAGTTGCATCCAATATATAATTACTATATATAATCCATTATTGCCACTCTATAACCTCATCGCTAACTATCATTTTATCATAAATTTTTATTTATTTTAAAATTCAAATAAGTACATTAAAGTTGTTAAAAAAATCTATATCATTTACCATATTCTAAATAAGAAGATGCGCATGGCTATAGTAGCCTGGCGCGTGCAAAGATATGATTTTTTTTTTTTTTATTTTGTTTTAACTTTTTTGCTTTCCAAGATCAAACGACAACGTTCTGCTGAAGCTCTTCTCATTTGTTTTGTACGTTGTTCATAATCAGTGGAAGGAGTGTTGTTTTTTTCAACATAGTGGCGGGCCCCTCCAGAAAATCAGAAGAACCGCCATTTTCTTTAAGCTTTCTGTTTGGCTATTAAGAAGATTGATTTTCAATAGCATTTTTGGCTTATGCCTTCTTTTGTCCGAACTTCAATATAATAAAGGACCAAAAATTTAAACTTAATTACTAATCTGACAATAAAATAATTTCTAAATAATATTTTTTATTTTAACAAATGTTGTTATAAAAATTTTCAATGTCATTATCTAAATATAAAAACTAATTTTAGAAAAACTATTGAAAACTCCTTAAGATAAACTTTTATGCCAGAAAGTTACTTTCAATCTAAAAATCTATTCCACAAACTTTCTTACACTTTCTATTCTAAGAAGTTGGATCAACTTTTATCTTATTTTGGATGAAATTACCCTTAAATATTTTTTATGTTAAGAATTCTTTTTATTTATTAATACTTAAATTTATATTTAGTTTTTCTTAACATGATTTATTTTGTAGTTAAAAATTTTAGAAAAGTTATTGTGAATTTTTAAAAAAAATTATCTTTTTTTTCCCTCCATTTGATTTAAGATTAAAATTCTATTTACTATAGTTTATATATTTCAAAATTCAAAAAATATATTTCTCCAAAAATTTTAATTAATAAAGTTAACATTGTCATTGATACAAATCATTTTAAAGAATCTAAAAAAATCTATTAGAAAAATTACTAATTCATTAAATTTCTTAATTAATAAGTTAATTAGGTAATTAAAAGATATTTAATGAGTCACAGGTAATTTAGCAAAAAACATTATATGTTGGGTTTTTTTTAAAGGGAAAGGCGATGGAATGAGTATTTTGAATAGAAAAAAGATTTAATGAGTTCTTTTTGTTTCATCCATTGAATTTTAAAAATTAAAATTCTCTTTACTATAGTTTATATATATATATATATGTATACATAAATTCAAGATATATATTTCTCCAAAAAAATTAATTTATAAAGTTAAAATTGTCATTGATACAAATCATTTTAAAGAATCTAAAAAAATCTATTAGAAAAAAGATATTAATTCATTGAATTTCTTAATTAATAAATTAAGGTAATTTAAAGATATTTAATGAGTCACATCTAATTTAGTGAAAAACATTAGTTGTTGTGTTACGAGGAAAAAGAGATGGAATGAGTATTTTGAATTGAAAAAAATATTAATGAGTTTTTTATATATAAAAATATATTTTAAAAGAGTTTTTATTAATTTTTTTCCAATAAATTTAGTTCAAATATCACATATTACAACAAAATGGCATGCACATAAAAATTTACGACTATCTATTTAGTCCCATTAATTTGTCATTTTATGATAGAAGTGAATTTTTATTTAACAAAATATATTTTATTTTGTCTATTAACTTTATCAAACAACTCACTGTTGACATGGTTATTAAATTAATTTCTAAGATTTAATTAGAACATATACTCTTGCCAAAAGAAAGGGAGAAAAAAAAAAAGAAATTAATGAAAAACAAAATAAATAATTGAAATGCCCATTTATCTAATAAAACTTGTAATCCCATATAACAAAGGATTTAGCTGACATGTAGGAGGAGAAGGGGACTAGAGAGTATGAATTAATATTGGAATGATACAACATGATATTTTTAGTTTTATTTTTATTAAATATTAATTATTTAGTATCAATTAAATTAACTCTTCAATTTTTTCAATATTAACATAATCTCCATGCTATACATCCAACTTAGAAAAAATACATGTAATAAATATTTCAAGTAAAGAATGATATAAATTTATTTTTTTTCTCAAATGAAATAATTAGATATATATTATATAATGAATATGTTCAACAATTAACTAGCATCAGAAAATAAAAATAAATAAATACCCACATTTTTAATTTAGGTGAAATTTGAACTTAATACACCATAGTTTCCAAACTTCAATTTTACCACAAATTAAACTTCATTATAACGTATGATAAAGTATTGCATGTATTAAATTATACTAGAATGCTAATTTAATATATAACAATAGGAAGAGTTAAAGAAGTTTAATGAACAATACAGTAAAATAAATTTGAAACTACAATATTATTTACTCTTACCATCAATTTTAATGGCTGGCTGCTGATGCACCTAAAAATTAATATTCGTATGTACTCAGCTTTTATTAATTAGGTGTTAGCAATTTTTGTTAAAAAACATTATATCTTTTAAAAGGCAAGCACATACATTTCTTCTTTTTATAATTTCGATACCTGAGAATTAATTTAGAATTTGAAGATAAAAATGAGAGTGAGATGCTTAAGAGAGGGTAAATTAGGGCTTTTGAAAATTTTATATATGCGAAGAAAAATAAATTTAAAAAAAATGAATGATGAGTGATTGTTTTCATACTTATTATGCGTAGATTTCATAAAATTAGCCAAACTTCCAATTGATGCAATACATACAAATAACAATTTAGTGCAAGTAAGTAAAGAGACACAGTAATTTATAGAGGTTTATCAAATACCTAAATTTATTTAAACTTTTATTTAGGATTTGAAACATATCAAATTAATTAGAGATAAAGCTAATACAATATGAGAAAAATAATTGATGGTAGAAAAAGTAAATAAGACATCCAAAGGGGTGATAAACCAACTCCACATAAGAGCAACAACAAACTCACAAAGAGGAGATAACCAAAGCCCATATGGGATTATAACAACTCCCAAATACCATGAAACTAGCTTATCAATGATCTAGCCTTGGAAAACTTTTGTCAGATGGACTTACATAGTAGGCTAATGCACAAACTACTAAAGTTCTACATTAAAAATTTTAGACTGTTTTTTCTAGATTAGAGCCCAATTAATACAACTATTTCTAAAAGTACTGTTCTAATGTCTTTGTTCACCAGGAGGTTCTCGAGTCAACACAGGAATAGGCCATGCTGCCCTTCAGGGACACACGACTTGAACTTTGCAAAGTCTTGCCTATTTAATAAAAGGACAGGACATGTCAAGACTTAAAAGATAGTCTTTTTAGTTAAATAGGCTAGGTGTAACACTTTTTAAAAACCCATAAATCCTAACAATCCCACTCGTTTATCCTCTTTTTGTATAATATAAAATAGTTACATTTATATTACATATTAATATAAATTTCAAGCTTATTAAGGCCTATTACAAGTTTGAGCCTATTAAAAAAATAAGATTATGTAATTTTTTAAGTCTAATTAGAATCTTAATTGAAAATAGGCGAAATGATCAGACATGTTAGGTTAGATCCAGGCTTGTTCTTAGCATAACAGACTTGAATTATTTACACCATAGTCTAGTCTAACTTAGTTTATTTATATACATATCTTCAAGAGCACACCATAGATGCCAAATGACTAAAACAACTAACCAAAATGACAAGTTAACAAATTGTTAAGAGTGTAAACTGTGTATCTCATAATATGAGTTCTCTTGTCTTTCATTTCTCATTTGAAAAATAAATAGTATATGTTATTTACGAAATAATAGATAAAAATTTTACAATGTATAGAGTCCACAGGCACAGCACCAAGCCTTGCACGGTGTGCATTTTCTAGTTATAATATATATATATGCATGCATACCGATATTTTAATTTCTTATTTTATATTTATAAATATTTTTAACAAACACATAAATAATATCAAATTAAAGTCACAAGTATATATAATTAGTAATAACTTTTACAATATCACTTAATATTTTATCACTATTTTATTTTACTTTTCTTAGTTGTGCATTTCGTTACTCTTTCGCTCTTTGTTAAAGTTGGACAATTAATCATTAAATTTTTCAACGAACAATTCAATTTATTTGCCAAAGGACAAACAAATGCAAGGGAAAGAATTGATCATACTTTTTTAATTAATTTCCACCTAAATGTTCACATTAATTTCAATATTAGTCAAAAAGTAACAAAAAACGTGCAAGTCATAATATATATCTTTCTTGGGGGATTTTTCAAACTAGGTGCGCTGTGCCACCAGCCACCAGCCACCAGCCACCAGCCACCTGTTTTCATCTCTTCTTTCCTATGCATATATATACACATAATGCACTAGTCTTACATTAAAACTTATTCGTTTTGTGTTGGATGCATATATATTGAATATCTCAATATATATCATACTAGATGTACAACACGTGTTTTTTTTTTTTTAATATGTATTCGATATATTATTTAATGTATTTATACTTTATAGATTAAATAAAAATAAAAGAAATTTCGATTTATTTAACGCTATATTGAATACATGCATAAATAATTAACACCAAATCCAATGAGTTTTGAATAATATAATCTTTTTAAATATAGTTCGAAAAGTATATAATGAACAATAAAGAAAAGTAAAAAATTTAAGTTTTCTAAAATTACTCGAGAAAAGTGTGTGTGTATGTCCCGTTCAAAATTATTTTCTCTTTGCATCCTCTATTAAAGTTGATATACCAATAATCAGTCTTAAGAATATATTAGTAAAATTACAATAAATACAAACAAAATTATAAGATGGATCCTCACCAATAAAAAAACATCTCAATCATAGCATTATGAATACCATTGTCATGATAATTAGGTCAGGTAACTAATCACATTTTGGCTCAAACATTACTACACAGTTGATAAAAAGCCTATTCTCTAAGCAGACGCGTATTACTTTAATGATTCCTAAGGGGATCTTAAAATCTAAATTTGGACCACATTAATAGGACGATCTCTTTTCTTTTTACTGAAAATACATAGCACACAAATTATACTAGCAAAATTCCTGAAAAATTATAATATGTTTTTTTTCATTTTGTTTTATCCTAGCATTGGAATGTCTCGTGTTCTAAAATTTTTAAGAAATACTATGTGGTTGTATTTAGGGTTGTCAATGGAGCGGATTTTAATTCGAATTCAATTTGAATTCTAATATCTTTAATCGATAAAGATTCGATGGATATGATCCAATTAAAAAAGTTCATCTAAATTTAGTGAATATGGATATAGTTCGATCTGATCCATTAATAATTCGAATTTGACTATATTTAGTATTATACATATATAGTATTATACATATGTATACATAGGGTCCTATAGCAATACCAAAGTGGATGTTTGGATTAAGAGAGTAATGAACTCTCATGTAATATGTCAAATCATGTGCTTTTTATATAAATTATTAGATTTTGAGCTTATTTATATTATAATCACATCACTTGTTTCTTTATTTTTATAATAGAAAATGATGTGGGAAGAATAATGAATAGGAGCAAATGCTATGATATGGCAAGAATGTAATGCAAATATCGATTCGATCAAAATGAGTTTCTTTTTTATAAAACTTTAAGTTTATAATTAGCTGATTGAAGAATCAAGTATAACTATAGTTTATAATGCCAAATAAGTACTATTATTAACAACGGAACCTAAAATGTAATAATCTGGTGAATGAATATGATTAAATTAAATTCTATTATTGCTTTTAAGTGATCAATGGACTTGAAAATTTATTCATTAATCTGTTGTGAATTTTTTGTAAGGATGACTATTTTGAATTTGTATTCTACTAAATTTTTAGAAAAATAATAATTATATGGTGATTTTGGGAGTATTCGGATTTGGATTTTTTTGGATATCCGACTTTTGTTTGGATTCGGATATGGTTATACCAACTACTGACCCCATAAGATCTTGGATCGAATTTGAATATGACACATTACTTTTGAATTCGAATTCAGATTCAGCATGATTCGATCCAAATTCGACGCATTGACAGCCGTAGTTGTATTTGTACTTGTGTATGATAAGATCTTTCATTTTTTTAGTTTTCAAATTTTGAGACTACGATTTTTCTTATTCATAAGTAATTAATTGTAATAATTTCTTGTCGTCTTGTCCCAAATTAAGCTCCCTGAACCCGTTGGGATGATATATATTTGCTTCCAAATTCAGTTGATGCAAGCTAAAAGTTAGCTATATTTAGAATGTTTAATGAGTTACACATGAATATATCTTTAGTCAGTACTCATAAATTTTTAATTAATTTTTTAGTATTTATTTCATGTGTACCATCACATTTCATGCCAAATTAACTTAGGGGAGGCAAATAAAGAGAATCAATATATATATGTATATAAAAGAAAGAAAGTCAGAGAGAAAGAAAGAAAACCAACCAATTAAGTTATCAAAATTAATTTATTTTTGATTTATAACTCCATGTTCAATGCTGCATGGAAAAGCTATATATATATATATATATATCGTCAATTTTTATAATAATAATAATTTCTTTAAAGTCAATGTTGAGTTTAATTAATTTTGAATATATATGCATTAATGGAATGGATTGCTTCCTTAATTACTACCCTTTTAAAAGGAAAAAAAAAAAAAAAAAAAGAACATCCATTTAGATGCATTGTATGAAGCAAGCAAGCAAACCTTCTTTGAAATATTGTATAGAGGAAAATTTTCATTTTTCATTTATTTATTTATTTGGTTGGGGGTGGGGGTGAGTTTTGACAGTTGGACTAAGAGACACGAAATAAATTAAGGTTATAATGCATGAATGAATGAAGCAGCCTCAAATTTGGGCAGCTGCAGCCTGCAAGAACATCATCCATCATAAATTTTATGGAAACTTCAACACTATTTTTGGCTGGTCAGAAATTTTACTTCAACGCGTTTAACAACATGCATAATTTTCTTATTCAACAAACTTCACAAAATCTATGGTGGGAGTACTTAATTCAATTTTGGACCTTTTTGGATGTGAACTAAGATCAATTATCTGATTTTGTAATCTAAAAAAAAAAGCATTAGGGTTGTCGGTGAACCCAACGATGACCTCTAATGCTCAAATAAATTTAAGGCTTGTGAATGAGGGTAACTAATATTAGAGATAATATTGAAAATATTCAAAATTGAGTATCTCGATATGTCAAATATGGAGATATTTATGAATTATGGGGGTAAGGGATGAATTGATCTTTGTCTTAAGACATCATTTAGATAGTCCAACCTTCCTAAAATCCAATAATCACTTATTTCAATTTGTCACTTTTGATTTAACACATGAATTATGTTTCGCTGGAAAAGCTTGAGAAAATTTTATATCACCAGCTTAGCTATTATTTAAATGTGATTATAAGTTATTACAAAAATATATTTAATAATACCATAAAGTAAAATAGTACTATTAGTGGCAAATGGGTGAGTTGGATTGGATATGGGTTGGGCTCAAAATGATTTTATATTTATGGGCTAAAAATGGGCTGATTTGAAAATGGTTAGGTCAGGTTCAATACAAAAAAGAAAAAATATATATATATAATTTTTTTGGTAAATACATTATTATATTATTTTATTAAACTATAATCTTTTTATCTTTATTTGACATATGTTAATTAATTATTATTAAATCCTTATTAATCGCATAAAATCAAATCAAATTAAGTAAACTTATAATTTACTTATTATTTTATAATATTTATATCTTTTCTTTTAATACAAAATAACAATCTTGCTTAATGAATAAAATATAACTATTTAAAATATTTTAAATTTTTAGTGCAAAATATTTTTACAAGTAAAAATAAAATAATTATGTCTAGCTAAGGATGAAATATTGTTGAAAACTATGCTAGGGAAGCACATGATAAAATAATAAAATACATAAAAAAATTCTAATAAATTGTATGTGAAAATAAAATAATATCTTGAACTAAGGATAACGCATTATTGAAAGTTCTACTCTATAGAAGCACATGTTCAATTTATATTAATATAAACATAAAAGTTATATAAATTAATTATCAATAAATTGAAATAAATATAAAAGAAAAAAGCAATATTTTTTTCAAGGAAAATTAATTTTTTTATATATTAATTTGATTTGTAGGATAAGTCATGATTTGCAAATTGTTTTTCTTTTTTTATATTTAAATTGAGTGGAAAAAATTAAAATTAGAACAAATTAGAAATTGAATTTTCAAAATTTTGATTTTTGGATATATATTATTTAAATTTTATTTTAATTAGTCATTTTTTTCATGTGGATCGGGTTGGATTAAGTCAGGTTTATTGGATTAACCCTTTTTTTTTTTTTTTTTCCAAGTTAGGCTGGTTGACCCGAAATCAACCCAACCTTATTTTTTATTCTCGGGTCATTTTGGGGTCCGACCTAATTTGACCCGAACCCAAAAGCATTAAACCCAAACATGATTTTTTTTAGGTGGATCATTGTCGGATCATTGAGTTGGGTTTGATTTTGATACCCTTATACCCAAATCTGGTTTAATTAAAATTATATCAAATGATATAATTTTATATTTTATATATTTTAAATTGATAATGTTTGATTCCTCGTCCGTTGAATATATAGTTGATATATATCTAATTTAATGTTATATTTGACCACTTCATTAAAGGAAAGGAAAAGGCTGCAGGGGCCAGCAAATGCAATCATACACGATCCTATATATCTAATTATTAGATCCAATAAATTTATATAAATTTTATTTGTATTTACATAAATACTGAACTCTGATGAATTAATAATTATGGTCTTAAATATTCTTAATTATATACAAGTGAAGTCGCAATTTTAATTTGAGAGATAAGTGGGTATACACGTACAAACTTATTTTTAGTGATTGATTTATGCATGGTGTCACTTATCTCTCTCTCTCTCTCTATATATATATATATTTAATGAAATGAAAATCATGCTTAATTAATATTTAGTTTTGTTTTGCAAAATTCTTTGTTATTGGGATTTAATTTATATATATATATATATTTAATGAAATGAAAATCATGCTTAATTAAATTTAGTTTTGTTTTGCAAAACTCTTTGTTATTGGGATTTAATTTTTGAACATTTTTACAAGATCTCATTGATATATGAAAATGCAGAAATTAATGAGGTTCAATTTCCAAGTGCTCAAATTATTAGGTGAGTGAAACAAATAAAATAAAAACAAATATTCAAGAGAGACTGACTAGTGACTAGTGACTAGTGACTGTGAAAGAAATCTTGAATCCCAATGGCAATGGCAGCAGAAATTAAGATAGGTACCATAATGATTTGTAGATGATAAGAGAGACAGAAGACAAAAACCAATAAATATTCTTAAAGAGCATCCTTAAATAGCTGCTCCTTCACAAGTCACAACACAATCAACTACTCAACTTAAAAACTTCATCTTCACTGATCAGACTCTGCGTAGTGCGTACCATGGACACAATCTCCTAGTCCCTACACCTTACAATCAATCAATCAATTCCAGTTTCAAATAAATAAAACAAGAGAAGCAGCAGCTCCAGCACTAGCAGCACCACCTCATCCTACCTCTAAATTCTAATCCTGCACAACAAAACCAATACCTTAGAGCTAGCACAATACCGGTTTATATATAATAACAAAATTGCATGCAATGCACCCATAAAATTAACGAATATCCTCCTGATTGCAGATTATGGTTCATGAGGAAGGTGTAGTACTAGTCCCCATGTTTCTTGGTATTATTATGGAAGGAAAGCAAACACAACTTATTCTCATAGTTTTGTGTGTGTGTGTGTGTGTATATATATATATATATTATACATATGTAAAGAGTATGATTTCCTTGGGACATATATGTTTGATGTATTGTTCAAATTGTTGTCCGTTAGCTGGGGTTGGTTCTTTAATTTACACGATGACATGTCCATCCTCATTTGGCAGTCTCACAAGTACCAAAAATTGAATAACATAGAGACCAAATTCTTGCATCTGTGGAACCAAGAAAATACCAATGCTACCAGGCAACAGAAAGATGATAGACAAAAACACTTATATTTCTATGTAATAGGTTAACATACCTCATCATCATCATCATCATCATCATCATCACCTCCATCGTCCTTCTTCTTCTTAAGACGAGTTGTGCCGCCCTCCTTGGAGATGGGCAACTTCATTGCTCCAAAAGGCGTGTCCACATTTATATGTCCTTTCATAGAGTAGCCGGTTCCTCTCCCTCTGATCATGTCCCAAAGAGCAGACCCGCAGTCCTTGGGCCTAAAGGTGATGGGAATGTCGATATAGCTGACACCATTCTTCTCAATTTTAGCTGATTTTGTGAGTTCAGCACCGCCGATGCTCACATCACATAGCCAAACCTCATAGTCAAGATCATTAAGCCCAAGGTCGAAATCATTCTTGTTTTCCAACTTCAAATGAAGAGTTGCAATGGTTTCTTCGAAAGAGAACTTCTCAAAATGAATTTTCTCAACATCAATATCTGGTTTGTAAGGTATGGGGATCTCTCCGGTCTTCTCAAGAGGCAGAGTAAGCCTACCAAACACCGGCACGTCCACTATGAGGTCAACCTTGATTCTGTAAGGAATGATGCTTCCAGGCTTTATATCATTGTATGTTTTCTTAATATCATCGTATATCAGACAAACCGGTATCTTAACAGTCTCAGAACCACGCGCATGTATAGTCCCGGCATCGGGAATCAGCCCAGAAACTAGTTTCCTACCATCACTCTCGATGAGATAGTTTATGTCAATTAGAGGGATAGGAATAGGATTCGGGTTCTTCACGAGGACATCCACAACTATGTCTGCCTTATGGAGATCGATGTGAGGAATGTGAATCCCAGTAACATCTGCAGTTGGCTTCCCGAATCCTATTGTTTCCTCAATTTTCTCACCAATGTCATGGATGAAATCCTTAACCTTGTCCAGAAAACCCTCCTTTTCTTTATCTTTCTTATCTTCCTCTCTGTCCTTGACTCCCCTTTCGACTACCTCTGGCTTATCACACGACGCCATACCTCTCAAGCAACAAGTTCCAAATATTGGCAAAATTAGACTAAAGGGAAAAAATAAATGAACTTTGAATGAATAATGCAGATTCAATTAATCACACATAGTCAAATCGAATGAAGAAGGGAAATGAGGAACTCAGAGGATGAATTTAAAAATATATGTGTGAATCCATGACATTATGGACATTACATTTCTCATTGTCTGAAAAAGTATTAAAAGATAACATCATCCTAGAAAGTCTAGTGAGAAAATAAACCACTGAGCTTGTCTTTCATCAACCCTATATATAATGTCAGAACTTCGAATGCCAGGAGTTAAACACAAAACAAGATCCACAGCCTTAAAGAATACACAACACAGTCCAAGCTAACTCAAACAAGGCAAATGAAAGCTGAAAAAACCACATCTCAAGATGCAGAAGTGTGTTATCAAGGTAAAAGAGCACCCAAATGTTTAAAAGATCAAAGCTTTTACCCTTTTCTATCCCTTTTAAAAGTCCCATATAAATCCAGACCCTCAATTTCACAGCCCTCAAGCCTGCATCTTCATCTTCCCAAGACTTTTAATTACAACAAATTCAGAACATTCAGAGAAACACAAAGAACAAAATACAATCTTTTAAGACAATTAGATCCGGAAACCAAAATCAGGATCAGAAAATGTGCATAATTGCACAAGACTGACTTGTCTTGTTACTCCCTTAAAATCAAGAATGAAGCGGGGATAAAAAAAAAAAAGAGGGATCCCACATTGATCTGTCTGAATTGAACAGCAAATGGGCAAAATCAAAAATCAAATTACAGAAATCTTAATAGCTCCAAATTAAGAATCAACACCTTGACGCAAAAAGAATGATCATCACGCATACAACATACACAAATGAATCAGTGGGATGAACTTTACCAGTAGGAACTGTTGACAACAAGTGAAGTGGAGCAGCAAAATGTAAAAGAGTTGAAAATGAATCCAAAATTAGGACTCCTATGTCTTGTGGGATCGGCAGAATGAGAATTGAGAATGATACCAATTAAAAAAGAAAAGAAAAATGAAAGAAAAACGTAATTGTAATTTGCTGACAGGACAAGAAGTGGGATCCTCAATACGGAATTGCCACGTTCTAAACCATGGGTGGTCCTAACACTCTCATATGCCGTTATATCACTACTATAGTACTATATATTATATATATGAATGCGCGTGTCTACAGTAATTAGTACGTAAGCGTTGTTTTTTATTTATTTTTTATATAAAAATGTCATCATTTTTAAGGTTGAGTACTTAATTGATTGTGCTTTGGGCTCTCTTTGTTGTACTTTATTTTGAAGTTTTGTGTTTTTTCTTGGATCCCACAAACAATGGTCGGAAGAAAAAGTAGGTTTTTTTTTTTTTTTTTTTTCCCTTTTTTTAACCTTTTTCCTTTTCTCATCTTATAGCTATTGAAAGACCCATTTACCACGTGGAAAACAATGTCATTTTCCGAGTTGGGTGCTTGGTCAATTTGTATTTTGGGCTCCTTCTGTTGTACTTCACTTTGGAGTTTTGTGTTTTTTTTTTCTTGGGGAGGGGGGCGGGGGGGGGGGGTTCATGCACACAATGGTGAGAAGAAAATAAATTATTTCCTTTTTTTTTCTTTTCTTGTTTTCTGGTCATTGGAAGACTCATTTTCCACTTGTAAAACAACGTCATATTTCTATTGGGTGCTTGCTCAGTTTGTTCTTTAGGCTACCTTTGTTGTGTGTTGGTTTGACATTTAGTATTTTTTCTTGGTCCCAAATATAGAAGAAAATAAACATTTTTCTTTTTTTTTTTCATTTTTTTGGGATTTGAAAAGACAATTCCAGGCTTTCTAGCTCATTTGTTACTACTATATGTTATAAGTGTGGATGTGCAATGTGAGGGCTATTTTTTATTTTCTTTTTTTCCTGTTTTTTTATTTAAAGAAATATTTTATTGATTGTACCTTCTGTTGTGATACTTGTTCATGATTTTGCATTTCTATAGAGTGGTTAGAAGAAATATAAATTATTTTTGGAATTTTTTTATTTAAATTAAAATAGAACAATACTCAGGAAGATATAACCGCACCTGAAAAGGCTATTTCCCACCGAAAAGCCTACCCCACCCTACGCCGCATAATATCCCTTTCCCATTTATCTCCACATTCACTCTGACTTTATCATAATATGCATCCAACCTCAACCCCTAGCCCAACCTAGCATCGTTACTGCCATTAAAACCATCGCCGAGGTCGGTCTTATCTGAATAAAGACCTTGAAGAAATACTCCCAGCAGGATATTGAAGATGCTGGAAGTGGAGCACCCAACTGCCAAGGTGAATGGATCATTTTTTCTATTCTTCAAGTTTAAATATTAAAAAACTTGGATTTTATGTGTATTTTGAGTTGGCAAAACTACAAGATCGATATGTTGGAGATGGGGTATTTTCTGTGGTCATCATAACTAGTAGAGTTTTTTTTTTTCCCACTTCTTTTCTAATAAAAAATCCAATTAGTTTTATTTTTATTTGACAGGTTCTTCTCCTTCTAATTTTAACATTCAAAGTCTGGAATTAATCAATTACTTGTTACTTAGATAGCATGGCTTCGATGATGGAAGCCAACTTCTGAAGGTTTCTCGTAACATAGTTATTAGTTAAGAGGCGCGTGTCCTCCTTGGTGTTTCCCCCGGCACATCCACAACGTATGATTCCAAAATGATGTATCTGTGAGTTTTACTCTTCATTTCTTCTGTTTGTTTAATTTTTCTATTTTTTATGTTCAATTAATTTTTTTCTCAATTAATTGAGTGCCTTGTGAATAAGGAGGACTTGAGTGAAGATGAAGCAGAGGGATCACTTGATTTCTCGCTAACTGATGGCAGTGAAGTTCTAAGTAATGCAGAGGGATCATTTGTGCGTCTTATTCTCCTCAAAGCCAAAGACGAAACCTTTGAAGAAGTAATGCATCTTTACTTTTTTTCCCTTTTGGGTTATATCCCTTTTGGTTTTAAGTCAATCATTGTTGATTGTCAATTTATTATATTTGTTGTAAATTGCAATTTAGATTATGGGTTTAGCCAGGGATGATAAAATTTTGTAAAAAAGTTGAAGGGTTGGAAGATGCGGTGGATATAGTAGGGTAACAGTGATGGGGCAAATACAGTGAATATCTCGAAATGTGCTGCCATTCTTGCAACCACTTGTGGTGCTAAAGGTGCCAAGGTATGTGAATTGTATTAATCAACATGGATTTTAACTGAAATGTTGATATTTGTGAGAAGTAAATTGTTAAGGAAAGTCTATAGCTGTTTTTTCTTTTTTCTTTGTAACACCAAGGGAATAGATCAAGTTCTTTTGCGTGTGGAAGCCTCAATGGGTTGGAAACTTTGGGAGTGGCCATTGACATGAAGCTAAAGGTTTGTCTAATCTTAAGTTTTCAATGTCAGAGAGCTTTTGGTAGTTCATAACTGTGATGATGAGGCATCACAAATTATTCAAGTATGATATAGTTGATCCAATATGTATTGTTGTTTTGATAAATTAAGCTTAATGTTAGTGCTATATGTGAATAGATGTTAATTGGTTGTGATGATATGCACTTAGAGTACCACTCAATATTATCATTTCTTAAGGCATCACACATACCTTTTATTTTGACACTAGAAAAAGGGGGTTAGATATAATATATTTCTTTCTTTTGGTCATTTTCTATTGAATTAGGTCAATATATAATAAAATGGAGGAAATTACATTTCCTCCATTTTACCAACCCACACCACAAAGACAATAAAGTATAAATAAATTTCCAGATGGATGCTGCCCTGAAGTAAGGTGCAGATGTATTAGCAGGCACTGAATTTGTACCTTCAAATTACAGAGTGAAGAGATGTGTAGAAGTGAGAATTGGATTTATGATGTCTCCAAATTATCATCCAGTATGAAGAATTTTGCTCTTGCATGTGGTCATGGAGTTTGGATGTTTGGTGGTGATTGCCTCGATGGCCACTAACTAGCTTTGAATTATAGGAAGTGCATCCACTCTCATTTTGTTAGTGGTAACATTAGTTTCCATTTCTTGATAGAATGTTGTGCATATAATTTATATACTGCTTTCATTTTATATCAGCAAATTAATTATGACTTAATTAGTGCTTAAAATACTTGCAAATGCATTTGTGCATCTGATGAAGCTTAAGAAAATCTAAGTAGACATTGAATCCTAACATGCTCTACTTTCTTTTTTCTTTTTCTTTCTCTATGTATTTTTATGTTGTACTCTCTTTGGGCGGTTATGGGTATTAACAGAACGAGCAGCACATGTTGGCAAAATGGGCAAGGCAACATGATGTTGCTTTGGAACATGGCAAGCTATTGGGTGTAGCAGGTTAGAAGACAGAATGCAAGTATTTTGGCTTTGTTTCTTTAAGTGAGGGCATTTCACGTGATAAGATATATTTGGGTAGAAGAGATCCAAAAATGCTCATGGAAGCTTGGCGTAAGGTGTCATTCAAAATAAAAGGAATAATGTCTAAGGGAGTGAAAAATTCAACAGCCTCTATGTCACTTGAAAAAGGAGTCATGTCTGAATGGATGAAATTTTGATAGCATCTAGGATGAGAACGTCTCAAAGTATACAAACTTTCGCAATTGCATGCCTTTCTTTCTTTCTTTTTTTCTTTTCACAATTGCTTGCCTTTCTTTCTTTCTTTCTTTCTTCTTTTTTTCCCTAATTGGTTTTATATTATAATTATGTACAAAAACTCAGTAATGGCCAATTTTCACTTCTTTTTTTCATCGTTCATATATGGAGTATCCATGTAAGATAAAAAAAAAATCCTTGAGATTACTACCCATTTTAGAGAAAACTAGAATTGTAGATAGTTGATCAATGTTTGTTTTTTGGTTGATGTGCTTGTGGTTTTGGAATCTAATTTTTTGAAAATATCAAGGCCAAAATTTAATAATTGCAGAAGTAGAGCAAGGGAAAGCAAAAGAAGGTGAACAACATGGTGCTATTTGATAAGGCAACTGACAACATGTTGTCTGAGACACCTAAGCACAAGCTCATCACACCTTTGGTTCTGTTAGATTGTCCTAGGGTAATTCATTTTTTGTTTGTGAGGATGGATTGAAAGTTCTTGTGCTTTTATATATTTTAAGCTTGTTTTGATTGGGTATTTATTTTATTGTTTTTAGTTTGTTGATGTCACGCCCCAAAATCAAACCATGTGGCCTAGTCTCGAGGCGTGAAACTCAATCGCAAATAAAAATAGATTACTTCTCTAAAATCATGATCTTAAATAATAAAAAAAAAACCTCCAACATTCATAATAATTCAAATAATTCTAGCAACATGGAAACTAAAGATGCCTAATATTCTTCCCTCAACTGGAAAAAAAAAAATCTTTAAAGGAGAAGAACTAATTTGCCAACAGTGCAATAAAGCTAAACCTACTGGAAAGTCCTCATTCCAAAAGAAAACCTTCAATTTCGGTTCTCGTCAGAAGCAGGTTCAACATCCTCATTAGGGCTAGGATACAGGTCTGCCAGAAGGAAGTTAAAGAAGAAAATGAGTGTGAGTAAAAGACTCAGTGAGTGCAATGTGAGTTCCGGAATTAAATCATTTGTACTATCAAAATGTTCAAGAATTCGTACAGTGAAAATATTTGAGAAAAAAAAAAAACATAGGCGAAATTCATTAAAACAGTTAAGCAGTAATAGTAAAAAATTTTATAAACAACCAAGTAGTAATAAGTCAAGAATTTTATAAACAGTCAAGCAGTATCAAATCAAGAGTTTAATAAACAGTTTTCTAGACTATCAACATAAATGCGATGATTAGATAGTGTTTGCTGTAGCCAGTCAACCTTATGGCTTCCATCGTAACAGTTCCTTCTCGCTCCGAGCAAGGTGGGACCTTACCAAAAAGTGCCCAAGCGTCCCCGAAAATTCCTACGACCCACCTCAACCACAAACAGCTTCTTTTGTGCACTGGGGGGATTAGGCCTTGGGGATTTGGGATTCAATTGGCTAGCCTACTGCTGCCTAGTGAAGTCCCTCACACACCCAGACCAAGTTGGATTCAACTAACAGTAACAGTAACAGTAATAAGTTGATCATCGAATTTAATTGCTAGTCTAGAAGCATTAAAAAAATCATACAAGCATAAGTTTTCTTTTATCCAAAAAATAAAACAAGAAAAATAATTCTTTTTGTGCACAGTGGAATATATATAGAGTGCAATGTAAGTTGAAAACAAGTCACGAACAATTATATAATAGCATATATCCTTATGGGTTTTAAAACATACAATATATAGTATCTATAGGTTTAGACACTCATTGTACTTGTCCATTGGGTCAAGCGGAAAATATATATTCTTCCTCTATATATATTCTTTTAACCAATAAGTATCAACTCCAAGATAATGAACTTTGAACTCCTCAATAGATCACGTACTCAAGGTCCAACACATAGCACCCAAAGGAACAATTTTTAACTTAAATCAGGAACAATCAAATTGGTCAAAAGGTTGTGCATTTTACTTAATTGTATCTTCCTAAACTTCATATTAACCCCACTCAATTTATTCATATAGAAATAAAAAAATTCATGATAGACAATAAGATAATTATTTTGTTGTAACTAAATTCCAATGATTTCAAATTGTTTTTCTTTTTTTTTTTTAAATTTTTTTTTTATCCTAAACGATATTTAATTGAATAATTTCCATTCAAAGTTAATCAACGGAGTTACGAATTACTCATTAAAATTCAAGTCAAGAATACCCTAACACCCACTCCTATTCTTATTTATAAGAATTCAATTTCGAGTAAACCTTCAATTTACAATGATCATCTCATTTGAAATAAAGGGTGCCAATCAATTTAACCAAATGATCTTTAACAACTAAAACTAAAAACAAAGAAATCTATAAGCAACTTAAAGAAGAAAGGCAAATATATATATATATATATATAATAGAAGCATCCCATATTACATTCCTAAAGACAAATAGCTTCCAATATCCAACTGCCGGCGTCTTCTTTATTCAATCATGGGCAGTGTAGTACTCGTGTACATGAATACAAGGTGTATAAATATATATATATATATACACATTATTCTAATCATACCAATTTCTCCTATATGTATGCATTACTTCAGCCATTAACAAACAAATAAGGTTTCCACTATTCAATTCCTCAAGTTAGTAAGGCATACATGATACAATTCAATGTAGTTTTCCGACCAAAAGCTGCTATTTACAACCATTCCCCACCAAATACATCAGTGCCTTATTCCTACTCACCAAATTCTTCAACCCCACATCCGCACTCTCACTTTGCCTCTACTGCTTTTTCCACCACTTCAAAACTCCTCTTTGCCCCATCCAAATCACC
Source organism: Jacaranda mimosifolia (assembly GCA_018894105.1). Classification (NCBI taxonomy): domain Eukaryota; kingdom Viridiplantae; phylum Streptophyta; class Magnoliopsida; order Lamiales; family Bignoniaceae; genus Jacaranda; species Jacaranda mimosifolia. The sequence goes on along the minus strand of CM032132.1, from coordinate 30,971,132 downwards.
ATATTGCATTTGCACGTAGCCCAAGTACGACATCATTAAAGGGTCCTCATTTTTGCTTATTTTCTCCTTCAATAGAGATAGACATACCTTAAACTCCTTCTGGCTTAAATGATAACTTATAATTGTATTAATTACAAATGACTCATGCTTCTTCCAAAGGGATAGCAAAACTTCGTTGATTAAATCACTATTTTGGGCCAACCTTTTATCATGGATGAAAAGCTGGAGACAGTAGAGGCGATTGAGGGATAACTGCCGGTCATAGAGGGAAAAAGGCAAGTGAGTATGCAACCAGCGAAAAGAAAGAGGGACCATGAATTCGGGTTTATGATTCGAATAAATATTGCTTGGATTCAAGATCGTCATCTAGAGTGTGGAGCTCTTGCTGCGCCTCGGAGTAGCAGCAGAGCTTGACGAGGGAGATGAGGGAAAGTAAGCATGAACGCACCACCTTGTCGAGTATTGTGCACCACGCGCCGCGGCAAGCGAGGTCCTGCAAGGTGGAGAGTTTGTGGCAGTGAGAGTTCAGAGACGCATACGGGCTCGACAGTGAGTCATCCGCCATGTCGACAGCGGTGCCGATGGTGGTCGAGGAAGAGTTTGCTAGTTGTGGTGGTGAGGGACAGATAGGGGAGAGAGAGAGAGTGAGAGAGCTGCATAATTTCATAGCTCTGGTGATAGAGGTAGGGTTTTAGAAGAAAAAATAGGGGGTTTTGATCCATAGGAAAAATATATACAAGGGGAGTGTTTGCTATAAGATGGAGTCTTATTAATGTGTTCTATTAGGAGTAGGATATCTCTTTTATAATTTTAGTATGTTTATTATTGATTCCTATGGTCCCAATGATTTAAGTTTAGTACTGATAACATTTTAATTCAAGAAAAATTACAACTTACTCTCGCCAAAAATTAAAATATCCACAAATATATGTATATATATGAAACTAAATAATAATTATCATTATTTGGCCATGAGATAATTTAATGTTGTATATATATATTTAATGAAATGACACTACATGCCTAACTATAACTTTAATTAAAATATTAAATAAAATAAAATAAGATATAGTAATCGATTAAATACGAAATAGAATTTTGGGATATTACAGTTGAAGTCTAAGGTTATGTTGCAGATTATATTCTTAGCTTTGTCCTGCTTTTTATATATGTGATTTTGTTTTTTGTTTGTGTTGCTATTTACATTTCATGTATATTCTTTTCTTATGACTGTCAAGTAAATATTCCAATGACATTATTAATGTAATGCGGAAATAGGGATTATTTGAGGTATATTCAATTTTTTCTCTCTCTTAACATTATGCTTACTACCTAATGGCAAGTTAATAAACTCTGATGTACTAAAATATATTTGAGCATGTTTTGATATAGCTCATTGCAAGCACTTCATTTTATAATTGAAGATTATATTAGTTCAAACATTTTGAGTATGTGTTGCTATATTGTACATAGGAAATTTGTAAGTGGAATCAGTAGTCAAATTATAGACTTATTGTTGCTTCTTAAATTTGCCCTTTGTGTCATTGGGTTTTTGCATTCTTTTTGAAACATAATAGGTTCTTTTGAGGTTCCACAAAGCAGCATGTGATGAGAAATGGACTAAAAATCTATTCTTCATAATGCTCAAGTAGTTGTTGGGTATTAGGAATTCATCTGGGTGAGTGAAAAATTTGTTGACTTGATTTGTGGGATATACTTTGGTTTTTGTATGTTTACAACCAATCTCAACTAGCCTATTTTGGAAAGTTCAATTGCTCATTTCATCTATTTCTTTAGATAACTGTGCAACTGATTTCACAGTAGTTATTGATATTCAATTTGATCCTTGATCACTTGTAGATTAGTGGATTATTGGCTAGGAAATGATCGGGGAACTGATGGCTAGAGATTTGATTAGAATGGTGTTAGCTCATGTAAGCTAGTAGATATAAACCAGGGCAACTAACACCTAGATGTCTCATTTTATAGAGCTTTCAAATTGGTTTTGTCAAATTAAAACTCTTTTTGTTTTTTTAATCTTTAATGTCATCTCTGAGAGATGTTAGAGTTGAGGTGTCAAATGTTGTTTTATTACTAGATTTCTTTATTTTTATTAGAGATTGCCATCAATATTCAGTTTATTTAACTAGAATTCTTCATTAAAAATTTTAAAGCATAACATGAGCCATGATATATTTTCACTGTTCAATTGGATGTGTTAAATAGAGATTTGTTAATTTTTCCACAAGAAAAGTTGGTTGTGTATTGGCATTTCAATGGCGGACATGAACTTAGTTGCATATGCAAAATCCATGATGTTCTAAGTGTGCCCCTCAAGACTTAAATTTGAACTTTGGATTAAAGCATAGATGGTCATTTTGTGCTTTCTGCAAGGCATATCAGGAAATTATTAATCAGTTCCATTATATTGGATTCCATGTATAGTTCTTAATAAGCAATGAGTTTCATGCCTAACATCTTAAAGATTTTAGTTTCTAATAAAGTTTTGTTGGTTGATTGGTGTAGCTAATCTATTATGGCAAAAAATTATTTGTCAAATGGTAAGGAACTAGCCTTACTTAATTAAAATGTGCCAATGGACTTCTGAATGCCTCTTATGGTGTAGTATTTTAGTGGATGAAACGTGGCTCTTCTCAAGTTCATTCAAATTTCAACTCATTTAGTTTAATTTAATTTCTCAATGCAATGTAGTTTTAGCAATTAGCACCTAGCACAAACAAACCTAGGGAGAAACTTTATGTGTGCTTGATCAAATTTACTAATTTTTTATTGAATGATGCCTAGAAATTAGTTGTCCTAACAAACATAAGGAGCAACAACTAGTTATGCTCACGAAGTGGAGAAAATTACACAATCTTTTGAAATAATAAAATTATCCTACTTAAAGCTTTCGAACTAAGTCATTTTGAGATGTCTTCAACATCCTAGGATCTCTCTAAAGAAACTATTAATTATAGATTGAGATATGGGAATACTTATTTATGTGTCATTATCCGACCAACAAATTACTTATATTAAATTGAATTCAATAGCATGTTGAGATATTAATGCATATTTGTTTTCTTTTGATGATAATTTTATCTATTTTTTATTCTCTAATTTTTTTCATCTTAGAAGTTATTAAGATAAATTTTTAATTTTCTGGTGAAATAATTTGAAGAAACAAACTCTATGTTAAAAATTACTATACTATATTTTTCTTTGCATATTTCAAAATTTAAAAAATATCATAAATAAAAATAAACTTATTCAATAAATAAAACGGGCACAGCACCACGTCTCGCGCGGTGGATTCGTTTCTAGTACATACATAAACGTTGATAAGTCATAAAATACTAGTAATTTTCTGGATGCATATGCTAAATTTTTTATAGCATATAACAAATAAAATGCATATTATTTTTTAATCTAATATTAGTTTTTTAAGTAATATTTAATGTTTATTTAGGTTTTTAGTATAATAACACAAGAATTACGATAAGATGCTAATTATGAGTATAGAATATATTGTAAATGACTAAATGTTAGTTACTACTAAAGTGAGACATTTAAGGTACATCACATGAAAATATACCAAAAAAGGGTAGGTGTTTTATTAATAGTATAGATATAAATAAGAAAAAGAAGAGGAACCAACTTTGGACAAGGATTCTTTATCAATCAGTTTATTTAAATCGAGATGAAACGGGCAGCTCAACGTTTGAGTATAGTTTATAGCACCACGCTACTATTAACTTATTACAATATTATCTTACTCAATTTAATTATTGTTATATTATTAATTTATTACAAAATAAAATAATTATTTTACATAGAATTATTGTTATAATTATCTCTATTGTAACAAGAACAGTGATAATAATATTTTATTAACTTATAAAGAATTAAAATCTAAATGATCACACATTTATTGGTTAGGGCTTCATAATCACAAAGCCCTAACTTCTGCCCTATTTTACATATTTCCAACCAAAGAGGGAGAGAGAAAGGTTAGAATCAATCAAAATGGTGGCGTACAAGGTATGTAGATGTTTGATGAATAGAAATTAGGGTTTTGAAACTGAAATTTGATTGATTATACAGTTCCACTAGTACTAGGTGGTGGGGAGAGCTCTGCTAATGGAGGCAGAGGAGCATCCAAAGGTTTATCGCTTGAAGTTTTGGGCCACCAATGAGGTCCACGCCAAATCTGAATTATGGTATTATCGTCATTAATATTTGTTATTGAATTTTATCAACTTGAAAGAAGAGACTAGTTTCAATGCTTTGCTTTTGCATTTGTTCTGTTCTGAGGTTCATTTTTCTTTAATGTGTGTCTATTTGATAGTGTGGTGAAACATTGATGCTTGCTGCATACAAAATATGATTTGGTTTCAGTTATTTGAGTTTTCATCCATCTGAATGGTATGAGAAAAGTTGCATGGGACTTTGGGCCCATCTTGATTGGCTATGCCATATTATCGAAATTTAAGAGATATCATAGTACTTGTTAATTAATTCTAGTGATGGTAATGCCTAGTGCAGTTGTTATTACTACTACTATTACTATTGTTGTTGTTGTTGTTGTTGTTGTTGTTGTTGTTACTGTTGTTAAATTTGCTTCCACTGACAATTAATTCACTGCATGTGAAGTTTTAGTATTGTTGGGGTGTTTAATTATCTCTATAGTGTTGTAGATAGAGATGTCAAACCTGCTCCTTTCAACCAATTCGCATTTATGCAGCCTGAAACTGAAGTGTGGGCCCTAGGCTAGTTCAATCCATGTGGCTAAGTGGAATTGTTTTGAACTAACTAAGCACAATCTAAAGACAAAAAATATATATATAAATAAAGGGGTTAGTTGCGTATAAGCCCTCTTAAGCATTAATATAGCTATTGGTCAACGGCTATTTGATTTTTTATATGTAGTCATTCTTTATTTTTTCCCAAAAAAATTATTAAACTTATCTACGAGTATCCCACCCATGGCCTAAATAGATTGGATTGGACTTTGGCCGGTGGTCTAAATAAATTTTCATATTTCAAGCTTATGAGAGAAATCTGAATAGCTTAGAAGGCAACCTAAGGGAAGCCTCTTTGTGAAGTTGAAAAAAGCTTACTTACGAAGCTAAAATGAAACTTCTTTGCAAAACTAAAGAAATTTCTTCATGAAGTTAAATGGTAGTTTCTTAGAAAGCTTTTGACCAACTTCTGCATTAAGTCAAGGGTAGCTTCCTTTTTAAAAAAGTTTTTTAGCAAGTTTCTAAATAAATCCAAAATGTAGCTTCCTTAGTAAAAATGTTTTTTGGCTAACTTTTGGATTAAGCAAGTGGATGGCTTCCTTAGTAAGCCAAGTGGATGGCTTCCTCATTGCCTCACTCAACCCATAAATAGGGATGACAATAGGTCCGGGTAAACTATCCAGGGCGGGTTCGGGGTGAAACAAACAGGGTTTGGGGCTGGTAGCGGGTTTTTCTAATCAAGACCTGCCCGGGCCTGGGATGGGTTATGGGTTTAGGTAGACCCACCCTGGACCCGCCCCGTATAATAATTATATTATATATATTTATATTATATATATTATATGTTATATATAACAAATTTTATATATATAAGTATAAGTATCTATTAGGCTATAATACTATATAAGAAAATTAGGACTTCTATTTCTTTTTACTTGTTTCAATTTTATTCTCTCAAACCCGCTACCTACCATAGCAAAATCTATACATTCAAGTGACAATGAAGAAGATAGGGTAAAAAAAAAAAAAAAAAGAAGAAAGGAAATACAAAAAAAAAGGGTTAGGCGGGTCAAACCCACTAAGTTCAGGGTCAAATAGAAGGCGGGGCAGGGCGGGTCCTGCCAAACCTGCCCCAAACCCACCCCATTGCCATCCTTACCCATAAATAGACGTTAAGGGTTTAACGGGAAAGTGATTCAAGAATTTCTAAGTTCCTAAGAGCACATTTTCAAACTCTTTCTTGTATAATTTTTTGAGTAATCATCTAAGAACCTAAGGTTTTGGAGTGTGACAAATAGATTAATCTAGTAGTGTTTTGAAGTAGCTAAAAGAACTCTACTACAGTGAAGAAAAAAAAGAGTGTCTGTGGCATATAGGATCGAAAGACAGGTAGCCAAGCTACATCTAATCTGGGTCTATAGCTAATTCTGTTGCTATCTAAGAGGTACAATTTTTGATACACCTAAATTAATCATAAGCTGTTGGATAAAAAGCAATCCAACAATTAATCAATACATAGTTAACTTGGGTGGGCAAAAAGTCATACTTCTTATGTAGTACCGGAATTAGCAATAGGGCATGTCTAATTGAAATCAACTACTATCTTCCCAGTCCTGTATGCCACAAACTGTCTTTTCTTGACTTGAGCAAAGTTTCCTTGCTATCTTAGATTATTATCGGAGTACTTTTTTATCACACTTTAAGCTTTGAATTTCTAATTGATTAATTATGTAAGTATATTAGAAGGAATTTTAGAAAATTCTGAACTTATCGAATTTTTTTCGTTAAACCCCTAACTCTTTAGCTTGGACAAGGTGAGGTTTTACGAAGAAGCCACACACTTGGCTTACTAAGGAAGCTACAACTTAATCTAGAAACTATTCAAAGGCTTTATTACTAAAGAAGTTACTCTTTAGCCCAACCGAGAAGCTAGCTAAAAAGCTTTCTTATTGAGGAAGCCACCCCTAGGTTTAATTGAGAAGCTAGCAAAAACTTTCTTACTGAGGAAGCTATCTTTTGGCTTCATTAAGAAGTTTCCTTTAGCTTCATGAAGAAGCTTCCTTTGAGCTTTTTGAGTAAACTTTCTTTTAGCTTTCTAAGTAAACTTTCTTTAGCTTTACGAAGAAGCTTTCTTTAGCTACCTTATAAGCTATTCAGAGTTTTTCTCATAAGCTTATCAAATATGGATGTTCATAGGTAATTTTTAATTTTCTTAAAAAAATAAAAGTAAGAAAATATGGCAGCCTTTTTGCTAGTGGCAAAGCTCAAAAAGGGTTGCAAGGATGCTAGCCCCTCTATTCATATTTTTCTTTTTTAAATTATGGGCAACGTAGGCTAGTTCAGAAGCAACCACATGTTCTAAACCAGCTTGTGGCCCATGTCTGGTCCTGACTACATAAATGCAGTTCAAGAAACCTGTTAAGCCGATTTATTGTAGCTAAGTGGGCAGGTTTGACATCTAGATTTGTTGGAATTATATACGCACCAGTGTTTGCATAAAATAGACAATAACAAAACCAATAGCATTAATAATTAACACGTAGAACATCAATCTCAGAAATAGAAATTAAGATGACAAAAAGTTAATAAAACAAACCAGGAACAGAAAACTGTGTTAACACTTCAATTGAGTCGAGGCCTGCATAAACGCATTTTTCTTAAGGTTTTATCTGCCTCCCAACGATGCACGAAGACTCCCAATGGACAATCTCCCAAGATACAACGACTCGTCCAAACAAAGGTTGCACTCCAATTGCTTGGACTCCAAACCCTAAACTGACTTGAACCTTTGTTAATGAATACTTTGTATGCGTGAGTGAGTATGTATGAATGTTGTATGCTTTTTTTGATGATTAATGCACGGATGTACCCCCTCCCCCCCCATATTTATAGATGCTAGGTGTCTACTATTGTGAGACACGACTATATGGCCATCAGACATGTTAAATTTTGTTAACCTTTAATTTTCAAATTTTAAGGACACAACTATAGAACTTCAATGAAAAGACATGGTTGGAACTTGTTAGACTTTTTGGACACAATCATTAGGGGAGGACCAATATCGGTTCTCAAAACAGAAAATTAATTATGTAACATAATTATTATTTAAATTGAAAATAATAATTCGGTAACATAATTATTATTTAAAGCTATTTTATTTATTTTAATTTAAAATAAATTAAAATAAGTTTTTTCTAAAAAGATAATATTCGGACCGCACCTGTGCCCTCACCCATGCTCCGCCCTAATCTGAGCTGATTGGCCGGACGAGCAGGCGATACGCGTATGTGGTTCATTGTGGATAAACCCAAACCCACACTCATGTAGGTCCTATCCCCTCCAAATACTTGGGTACCCCCAAAGGGGTCCAACCTCTTAGGCCATACCTAAGTTATTTAACTAGCTCAAGTCTCGCTTTGTATTCCAATGTGAGATGGACACTTTCAAGCTATCCACTCATACACATGTCTTAGCTATTCCTTAATTCATTCTCCATTTTCAGCTCAATTTTCTCGTTCACTTCCTCATTAATTTTTGGCATATAACCACTCATTTAACATCTCGTCAATGAGATGAAATTGTTAGTTTAAAGTTATTAAATTTGACTTTATAGAACTCTCATTAATTCTAACCAAAATTGGTGGGTTATCACTCATAATGAAAAATTCTCACACCCCCCACATGAATGAGCACATTATCTAATAGGTATACTTATGAATGTAATGAAACAACAGAGGTTTAGCTCAAATGGTGCTACATCAGGAGAGGTAGCTTTTGGCTTTGAACCTTCCTTAGTGAGAATTATCGGGTGCACTTGCCAACCAGTGAACGTGGTGTCTTAAACTGTTCAGCTTTTGTGTACACCAAGACAATAAAACTACACACAATACCACTCAATAGTCAGCTTTTGTGGTTTATGTTGTGTTCATTTAAGCCCTGAACAATTCTTGGTATTCATGAGTACTACTTTGAGAATCCAACCTTAAAATTCTCATAGGATCAACCCAATCCCTACTCATATAGGTGACTTCTCATTAAGAGATTCATGTTGTACCCCCACTCGAAATATCACAATATGAGAGCCATTAAAAGCAATACTTAACCTAGAACTTTTGCAGGATACACTGTCTACTCATCAACAGAATGGATTAGAGGGTTAAGGCTCCTAATAGTGCTTCTACATTGAGTCATAGTTGCATAACTTGTTTTTCCCCTTTGAACCTACTTTATGGGATCTCCAATCACATAGGTAAGGTTTCCGTTATGGCGAATCAATTATTTAAAGGCTTCAGTCCCATTCCCTTCGATGATTTATTCACTTGTTGTATATTTACACTTTTAGTTAGGAGGTCCGCAAGGTTATTTTTAGACTTCACGTAGTCAATTGAGATAACACCAGTAGAGATCATTTGTCTAACGGTATTATGTCTCCTCCGTATGTGTCGAGACTTACCGTTATACATACTATTCAGCGCCCTTCCTATGGAAAATTAGTTATCACAGTGAATGCAAATGCTGGCACAGGCTTTGGCTAGTTTGGAATGTCTTCTAAAAATTGGCGCAGCTATTCTGCTTCATCACCTGCTTTATCTAAAGCGATGAACTCTGATTCCATCGTTAACCTTGCTATGCAGTTCTGCTTTAAGGATTTCTATGATATGGCATCTCCATCTAGAGTGAATACATATCCACTAGTAGATTTGCACTCGTTTGAGTCAGATATCCAATTAGCATCAATGTATCCCTCAATTACAGCTAGATATCTGTTATACTGCAACCCGTACTTTGTGGTTTGTTTTAAGTATCTTAGAACTTTGATAATAGTATTCCAATGCTCTTGTCTAGGGTTGCTTGTATATCTACTCAACTTACCCGCTGCATATGCAATATCTGGCCTTGTGCAATTCATAATGTACATGAGGCTTTCAATTATATGCACGTACCCCACTTGAGCCTTTCCATCACCTTTATTCTTGGTAAGCTGTTAGTTTACATCTATCAACATTTTCACCGAAGTACTAGCTAGATCTAGAAACCTTTGTAACAATTTCTCAATATAATACGACTATGTCAATGCTATCCCATCTAGTGTTCTTAATTCCAAGTATGACATCAGCAAGGCCCATATCTTTCATATTGAAATTATGACTTAGCAATTTCTTTATCTCTTTGATAACGTCATTATTGCTTCCTATGATTAACATATCATCCACATATAGACACACAATGACATATTCAGTTGATGTACCTCTAATATACACACACTTGTCACACTCATTAATTTTGAAGCCATTAGCTATCATTACTTGATCAAATTTAAGGTGTCGCTGTTTAGGTGCTTGTTTTAAACCGTATAACGATTTAATTAACTTACACACCTTCTTTTCTTGTCCCAAAACTACAAACCCTTTGGGTTGTTCCATATAAATTTTCTCATCGAGATCACCATTCAAGAATGCCATTTTCACATCCATTTGATGGATCACAAGATTATTAATAGCGACAAACACAATTAATAACTAGATTGAAGTTATTCTAGTTACTGGAGAGTACGTATCAAAGTAGTCAAGATCTTCCTTATGTTGGTACCCTTTAACTACCAACCTTGCCTTTTACTTGTCTATCATACCATTATCTTTCATTTTTCTCTTGAAAATCCATTTACACCTTAAGGGTTTATTTTTAGGAGGTAAATCTACTAGTTCCCAAGTATGATTATGCATGATAGACTCTATTTCACTACTTATTGCTTCCTTCCATAATGGAGCTTCTAGGTTGGTCTTCACTTCAGAAAACGTCCTTGGTTCACTTTCGAATATGTAAGTTAAGAAATTGGGTCCAAAGGATTTAGCCGTTCTAGCTCTTTTGCTACATCTCGGCTCCAAGTCCTCTTTGCTCGAATTTTAAACTTCGCAATGTCTTTTAAATATCACTTGCCCTTCTTCTTTTTTCTATGGAAATATTTCTCTAAAGAAGCTTGCATTCCTTGACTTTATAATCGTATTGACTTGAATGTCGTCAATATCATATTTACGTACAAGGAACTGATAGGCTGCACTATGTTGTGCATAGCCTATAAATATTCCATCAACAGTCTTTGGTCCTATTTTGACCATTTTAGGATGTGGTACTCCTACTTTAGCTAGACACCCCCACACTCGAAGATATTGATAAGATGGTGGGTGTCCTTTCCATGTCTTATATGGTGCTTTAAGTAATTTCTTGTGGGGCATCTTATTAAGTAAATGATTTGTAGTCAACATTGCCTCTCCCCACATGTTTTGAGGTGCACCTGCATTAATTAATAATGCATTCATCATTTCTTTTAAAGTTCGATTTTTACGCTCAACAATGCCATATAATATTTGGACCGCACCAGCTCTCTCACCTACGCTCCGACCCAATTCGAGCCAACCGGCTGAACGGGCGGGTGACGAGCATGTGTGGTTCATTGCATATAAACTCAAACCCACACTCATGTAGGTCCTTTCCCTTCCAAATACTTAGGTACCGCCAAAGGGGTCCAACCCCTTAGGCCACACCTAAGTCATTTAACTAGCTCAAGTCTAGCTTTGTATTCCAATGTGGGATGGACACTTTTAAGCTATCCATCTATACACATGCCTTAGCTACTCCTTAATTCATTCTCTATTTTTAACTCAATTTTCTCATTCACTTCCTCATTAATTTTTGGCATATAACCACTTAATAAACATCTCCTCAATGAGATGAAATTGTTAGTTTAAAGTCATTAAATTTGGGTTTATAAAACTCTCATTAATTCTAACCAAAGTTGGTGGGTTATCACTCATAATGCCAAAATTCTCACACTATTAACAACCAGTAAGAATATTGCATTTTTAAGAATGAGAAGTATCATGAATGTAGATGTACCAACAAATGTGATAAACTATAGTAGAAGATTTGTGATTTAGACTTCTATTTGGCATCCAAAAGTTGGTCTGTCCATAAAGGTTTTAGACATCACAATTTATTTTCTCCTCTGGGCACTTTAGCATGGTAATCCTTTGAAAATTATTTTGATGGCACTTGCTTGCATTGATAATTAAATATCTTTCTAATATTATTTTGAAAAATTATTTTTCTTGATTTCAAAAAATTTATTTAAGTTTCGTTTCAAGGTAGTGTTGAACTTTGGGACCCAAGCTATATTGTTGATTGTATTATAATTGGTTTCTGGATGATTTTCATTGTGAAGATACTTCTTGAGGAGGCTTAAGAAGGTGGAGAAAAGCAATAGTCAGGTTTTTGCCATCAATAAGGTACATGATCTTGACTTTTTTGTATTTTTGTATGTTTTTTTGAACTAATGATATATTATGATGGGGTGCTGCTCGATGTAGATATTGACATCAAAGCACAGGATTCTATACGTGCTAAATGTGCCTATTGGTGCATAATCTTTGTTTTAGGTTAGGGTCTACTTATTTCTTCTACCATCTTGCGATACATATACTCTATGGGAAATGTCTTTTTCGAATGCTAGAATGTTTGTCATGATGTTGGTGTTTCATGTATTATGATGTCGTTGCCCTTACTTTTTGTTATTTTTGTTATATTTTTAAGATTATCTTGGTTTTAACAATAACATCAATGCAACTTGGAGATTTTTAACATCACTACCAAGGGTATAACTTTGATGCCCATCAGGGAATCAATAGCAAAATAAATGCATGTTGCTTGCCTTAAGTATCTCTTTCTATCTCTCACTATTTTTTTTTCCTAGTTGTCATTTTTCTTATTTATGTGGCAATTGTTGTTATTCCTCCAATTGGAAAAATGCTTACACTAGGAATGGCAGGAATGGACGTTTGGAGTATATATGGTTTGGCAGAAGGTTAGGATGACTGTATCATAATTGAAAATTTTGTCATTTACTTAGCTATTTTGGCTTCAAGGATAACAATAAAAATTTATTGGCATTCTAGGATGAACTATGAAGTGAGCTATCGACAGGTCTTTCTTTGAAATAGATTTTGATGATATCATTTTTTAAGGAAACTGATGTATTTGTTGTGTAGATTGATTGGATTTTCAAATTATTTATACATTGGCTTATTACTCACCTCTTCCACTTGTCATTCATTTCATTAGTGATAAATTTAGTTTCCTTCTTTGACCTATGTGTTGTGCCTTGCCTCAATGAGGTTTACTCCTAGGTGGTACTTATTTCCCTTTACATCGAGAATCACATTATGATAAAACCTATAGATTTTGTTTCGTGTCAACCACAATCAAGAACTATGGGATTTGGTTGTGATACCAAAGCAAGATCAATTATCACAACATGTACAAAGAGTAGTACCGTAATACCTGCACCTTTGATATAATGGTGTTGTTGAGCATACGTATAATGAGATAGCTTCTCATCATAGGGTGTGCGTTATCATTGCATCCAAATTATCAGGACAACCACTATCCCAGCTATGCTTTGCAAGAGGGAGAGCACCATCCAGTTCCATGACTCTAAGATCAAGTTTCCCTTGATTTTCAAGTAAGGTGAGGCCACCAACTAGGAAACTCAACACCACTTATAAAAACTTCTAGGCCAAACTTAATTGTTTGTGTAATCTGCTACATCTAAACCATATATTACCCAGTTTTTGTTTTGTGTATTGTGGTGATAAAATTTTTATCAAGGTTTCTGTTTTATTCCATCTTTTATCGCATCTGGGTGAACCTAATAAGCTCTTTTCGGCAGTCTCTATTTGATTTTCACCGACATAGATTGTTAGTTGTTAGGCAATGCCGCCAGAATCCTGAATGGGCATGCCTTTGAATTTGTTTCCAATTACCAGGCAGCATTTCTTAACCTACCACTCATTTTTGGAAATTTTTTTAGGGCAAGACCCAAGTCACATAATCCTCATTCCCCCGTTGCCGCTCTGGAGCTCGATGGGGATTTAGTTGATTATTGGAGGATGTTTAAAATTTACTAAATCTCAATTTAAAAATTTTAAAATCACGCTTTATTTGTTAATAATTCGTGCTTTACATTATTAAATAGTACCAACTCTTACCCATTTATTTATTTATTTTTAATTAAAATATGAATATTTATGTTAAATTGTATTTTATATAAAATAGATATAAAATAGAAGAAAACCCCCCCACGCTAAGACTCAACTCCATGACCTCAACCCCAATTGAAATCATCTTGAGCTTAAAAAGTCATAATCCATTTTCTCATTTAACTTAAATTTTCAAAAATAAAATTCTTAAGACTCAAAACTCAAATCCTTTAAAATTAAACTCGAATTGAAAAGATAACAACAACTCTTTAGTATCTTCTTCTCGATTTTTCAACTTATCTGACACTCGAGAGTTATTTCCTATGTAATAATTTAGGATTATTTATTAAGAATAAAAACTTGTAAGGCATTTGTGTATGTGAAAATTGTTTCTTATTCATGAATAATTAGATTCTTAACTTCTAATTTAGGATGTCTTTTGTTCATCTAATTTTTAATTGACATTTGAGTTATCAATGTTAAGATTTTAGTTTCTAATTTTTTTTTTTTTTTGGTGAGTTTTCAGTTATTTTTCTTTTGTTTTTGTCTTTTGAACAACTAGTGCAATGTATGAAGTTGATGTATAGCATATTAGTCTAGCAGATAGAAATAGGTTTTTATATGGGGTTGTATTGAATCAATAAGTCTTTTATTTATTGATAGTGGGCAAAAGGAAAAAAATCTTTTGTTGGGTTTTCGGATGATAACATTAAGTCTTTTGATTCTTTGAATTTATGAAATTAAGTTCAGTATCCAATTAAATTAGTTTTTGCACATTTTTCTTCTTGATTGTGTTTTATACATATATAAAATATTTAGTATTTTTTAAAATGTGCTTGAAATGCTCCCGTTCTTTTTCTTCTTCTTCTTTTAAAAATTTTGGCCTTTCGCACTCACGTCCTTGCTTTATGTGACTTAGGGCTAGACTTATCTATTGAGCCAGATTGAATTTATCAACCTTTGAGTATACTCCTTTACTTTGTCAGTACCCAAGCAAGTGACATAAAATTTAATTGTGAAATTTCTGTGAGTGATTACTTATGAGATGACTTCTTATTTTCTATTTTACAAAGATAAAAGTTGAGAATTGTGTTCTTAGAAAAATGGGAATGAGAGAAAAAGTGTAATGATGAGTTGATGCAATGAGGTTGTGAATGATTGTGAGATATTTTGTAAGAAATATTTTTGAGAAGAAGAATAAGTGTGAGTTTGGGAGTTGTATTTAGGTAGAAAGTGTTGTAAAAGATATTCTAAACTTGAACAAATTAAATTATTATACGTATTTAATTTAAATAATTGTTAATAACATATAAAATAATTTTTATTAATATTTTGATATTTGAATTTTAAATTTTATAAATTCAATTATACCAATTTTGATGTTAAAGTTACACATAATTAAAATTTGAGTGTTGGGCATATATAGAGGAAAAAATAAATTTTGATATGCACTTTTATTTGTGAAAAAATTATTTTGAGTATTATACATTGTTTAAAAGTTTAAATTATTGATATGCGTACAAATAATGTAATTTTTTTTAAAAATTATTTGTTGAAAAAAATAATTTCTGAGAAATTAATTTCTTAAAATTTAAAAAAAAATTAATTTCAAAATTCAAAATTAATCATGCAAAAAAAAATTAATTTGTTTTTGAAATTAATTTGTAAAAAAAAATTTCAAAATTAATTTTGTAAAAATTAATTTTAAAAAAAAAATGTAATTTTGTAAAAAAAAATTCAAGAATTTATTTCTAAGCATTCTTTTTACAGCCCTAGTTAAGACTTAAGATGGAGAGAAGAGTAGGGGTTGGGAGGTGTTTCCTTGCAAAAAAATGAGACGAGGTGGGAGGTGAGCTCTCTGTTAACAGAAATTGTTTTTTTTTGGGGGGGGGGGGGTGACAACTTCTCTTTTTAGAGAAATGAGAAGGGGGCAGAGTATTGTGAATTTTGCGATTAATAGTTGTTTGGGAGAATGAGAATATTTCTCATACGCAATCGTTGCTTTTTTTTTTTTTTGGCTTAAGAAAATGGATTTTGGGAAAATAACTCATAAGCAATCTACAACTACTCAAGTTGGTGGCGTAAAATTTCCGCACTTCTACCATTCAATGGAAAAATGACTTCTTCTACAATTCAACGATTACCGATGAATTGAGTATGCTGCATTTGATTCATTCAGGAATTTTATTTTTCAAAGAATTGAAGTAGGTGATATGAAATTTATTTAGTTATCGTAGAGTATATAACATAAAAATTATTTTTCTCTTATGAAATTTATTTAGTTATCGTGAAGTAGATGGCATAAAAATTATTTTTCTTTATAATTGCACATACTAACTTTCATAATTTTCCAAAAAAGATGATATCTTGACTAATTAATTTAATTAAATTAGACATGTATATTTCATTTGCCCCTTCATATTTTCATTGTCTTGATTGTACCCCATTTCTCTCCCTCTTCTCAACTAACTATATGAATCATCTGACATAGCGGGGATACAAAGGGAGAGAAGAAGAGTAATAGCATCAAACTTAATCAATAGTTGAGTCAAATGTAGTTGTTTATGGTCACTCATCATAAAGGACTTGAACTAAACAGTTGTATTACTCAATTATGGAGTGGTTGCAATGTTGTATTTTATGATATTAATGTTTGCTATGATGTTTTGTTTCTTTAAGGTTAGTGAAAATGATATCTATTATTCATTTTTCTAAAGTAAATTAATCAAATGTATTTGTACATAAAAAAAAAAATCAATCAATAAATGATGAATAAGTTAAATGATAATCATGTAATAAAATTCAATTTGGTCAATGACTTTTTAATCGAATTACAGTCGGCTAGTACTCATCCACTCATCCAAATATTTTTAAGTTGGCTAATGGACTCTCACTGAATTTTAAATGATTAACATCATTATCAAGAACCAAATATTATTTGGTAATTAACTCAAATCTTATGTAATACTTCTAATACTTTAACTTGATTAAAGGGACATCAATACAGTTGATGCATGATATATGTCATATTTTGATCTTGAATTATTCACTTGCATTTGACCATACCCAATAAATATGAATGTTCATGCATTTTTTCTTATTGTCTGCTTTTAAGTTATAATTGTAAATGAATTTAGATTGAACTAAGGCTTTGAAAATTTTTATGAAAAATTCAAAGTTTCAATTTGATCCGTTTATGTTTATTTCTAATCTAGCTCAATCAAGTAGGGGTGAACCCGACGATCCAAACCGAACCATTCTAATTGGTTCTGTTTGGATCGGGTAAGCAGGTTTGATAAGGCAAAATTCGATCAAACCCAATCACATTCGATTTGATTTTCGGATTTTATATTTATTTACACGACCCGACTCGACCATTTAATTAAAATAAACAATAATTTATTTTTTTAAATTATGACTTTTGTTATTTATATTTAATGTTCAACTTATATTTGAATTTGAGATTTTATATTGTAAATTATAACATGTGGTAAAGAAGGAGATAATTTATAACAATTATAGCTTGTGGTGCTCATATGCAATATTGTGTGCTTTTGAGTTTTGATGAATATTTTGAGAATAATTTAATTGTCTTGATTTTCTAGTTAAAGAACTAAAGAAATTGCAATTAGTGCTTTCTTCTTCTCATTCTTCTTCTTCTTCTTCTTCTTCTTCTTCTTCCTCCTCCTTGAACCCGATTACCCGAACCTAGATCGGGATAGTTTGGTTCGGCTTCAGGAACTAAAAATTATAAAACCCGAACCAATCCAAACCAATTAAAAATGATCGGTTCAGATTTATTTTCTCCTCAAATCAGAATCAATCCGACCCGTGAACACCCCTACAATCAAGTATAAATCAGCTATTATAATCATACTTTGATATTTATGCATGCTAGAATATCTGCGCCGATAAATTCATCGTAAATCCCCTCCTTCAATCAAAGTCCTACATAAAAACACATCAATGTTGCTGGAAATTTATACTGAAAAAAAAATCTTCAATATTTAAGTAAAAACATAGGGTTGCTTTGCTAAATAAAATATGAAATTGAATGGAGGTTTAGCCCTATATTTATCTTTATTGGAATATTGTATTAAAAGAACGTAATTATTAGAAAATTTTTGATCACTTGAGTGGGAAACGTTATGCTTCCTTATTAAGTACAATATAAACATTTTAATTTTGCTCAAACTTAGCCCTATAAATGTACCTGGCCTTTTAGTTAGTTAGCTCAGTCAAATAATTTGACAAACACGAAGAAGGCCTCTCAAACATTTTTAAAATGGCCCCATCAAATATAATTATCTAGAATATTTGTTAAACAAAATTACAATTTCTTTCATTGTTATTACTAATGAAAAAATAAATCACTTGGGATAAAAGAAATAAAAATAAATTTAAAAATTTCACTAACTACTAATATTTATAATTGAAAATTCAGATTTATCAAGCTTCAGCTTTGACTTAAAAAAATTTGAGCTCATATTGAATAATCTTGAACTAAATTTTTTCCTGATATTCTTGAAATCCAAAATCAAGGCAAGCACCTTAATTCTAATACTGAAAATACGTACGACCATCTTGCCAATTTTGGCTTCAGCTTTGACTTAAAAAAATTTGAGCTCATATTGAATAATCTTGAACTAAATTTTTTCCTGATATTCTTGAAATCCAAAATTAAGGCAAGCACCTTAATTCTAATACTGAAAATACGTACGACCATCTTGCCAATTTTGCTTTTCATCAATCCAGGATAAGGAAAACACGTGAGCCACGTCCCATGACTGTGACATTGCTAAAGTTTTCACCCCCTAATTTTTTTATTTTATTTTTATCGGATTCTCCCATAATAAACACCAATAAATCTGTGAAAAAAAACCCCAATAAATATTATTAAATAATGGCAAGTTAGGACGCTGATGAAACTTTTACGTTTTTTCTCGCATTATTTTCTGAACAACCATTATTAAACCGTGGTTTTTTTTGTTTCCCCCCTTTTTTTTTTGTTTTACGGATCTTGAGTTGGTCCCATTACACCGGATGTGAAAAAGGTTGCATTTTTCGCATCTGGGTTCTCTTTGTTTGCTCACTTTGATTTGGAATTTTTCTGGGTTTTCAAATTTCTTTTCGGTTAATGCTATTTTAGTGTTTTGTAAAATTTATCTGCTGAACACGGGTTTCACACGTATTATGTACAAGTGTACGTGTTTGGATATGCTTCATTGATATACTGATTTGAGGGTTCTTACCTGTGAATCAGATTTGGTTCAGTTTTCTCGGGAGGCTGCTTTATCAGGTACACATGAGTGCAGAAAGTTTTCCCTGTTTTCAGTCTGTGTTCTCTGGGGTAATCGTGATTTGAGATGGGTTTTCTTTTTTTCTCTTTTCATTTTTGGATTTGGAATGTGAACGGGTTATTTCTTGTTTGAACTTTTTTTCTTGATTTTTGGGAATATTACTCTTTCTAAAGTTGAGCTTGTTTTGTAACTTGAAATTGAATTGTTTGTTTCGATGTTTAAAGCTTATATGGTGGTTTATATCTTTGTTTTATACTTTTTATTATGGTTGGATAAAGGTATTTTTGATAAAGCTATGACCTTTCTGATTGATTAACGTTCATGGAAGCCTAAGATGTCTAGCAATGCATGTTTCACCAGATGTTTGTAGCTTTGAGTTACTATGTATATTAAATAGCTTAGAAAGCGCTTTTTTGGTCTTCTGATTTCTAGTTTTGTTTCGGATGTGGAAATCATCTTTGATTTTGCTGAGGGTTCTGGAATAGCTAGATTGAGCAGAAAAGCTTAGCTAAAATACTACTTTGAGTACTCTTAAGAAAAATTATTCAACCATTTTTGATAGGCAAATAGATGAACCGGATAGAGATTGGCCCTGAAGAAGAGATCAATGACTTGCCACCACCGAGGGCAGCGGGTGTGGGTCGAGAATCAACCCATACAATTGGACAAGATGAACATGCACAGACAGCCAGAAACAAGACAAAGATAACCTCAAAGGTATGTAATTGCTATTTATATGTTGGGTTTTTTGCTACAACATTAGTAACATGTTAATGGAGCTTCAAGAAGGCATCTAAGATATAATATAAAGCTTCCAAAAGCTTGTTTGAAGTTGCTCTCAAATTTTGTGGGCTAAAATATCTGTTACTCTCTCTTAATAGTGTTATTCTTCTCTCTATTGTCTCAGAAAGTGAACAAATCTTTTCAGTGCCAATGGCTTCTAAACTTTGGAAGAAACAAAAGTCTGCAAGCAACATTTAGTTATTTGAAGGAGAGATGTATGATGTTATAGTCAGCTGATTTGTCCTTTTACTTAATCAGTGTCCCCATACAATTTCCTGGATATGGTATTGATTAGTATTCCCTTCTAATGGTGCTTCTTATCCCCTCCATTGTGATGCTCATATAACCTAGCTGACCACAACTGTATTCATATATTGATGATTCTCCCTCAAGTTTAGCATTAATTTGACCTCATGGTTTTGTAAGTTTTAATGTTCTTTTTGGCCAATATTGCTTCTCACTTCAAAGAAGGACCATAAGTATTTTTCCGCCAATAAGAAAGAACTCAGAATGACTTTGGTGATAAACCAACCCTATTGAAGTATCTGCTTTGCTGTTTGCAGTCTTTCCTGGCAAACTTTCCAACCTCTCTAATACTAGCGTATCAAAGCTTTGGGGTAGTATATGGAGATCTGAGCACTTCACCACTTTATGTCTACAAAAGTATATTTGCTGGGAAGTTACAGAATCATCAGCATCCTGACACAATATTTGGGGCATTTTCATTAATCTTTTGGACCTTAACACTGATTCCATTGCTCAAATACGTAATTATTGTTCTGAGTGCTGATGATAATGGTGAAGGTATGCTAAAGCGGCTCTTTTGCTAGATTGTGATCAGAAATTTGTATCAGTCTTGACAAACTATTCAATTACTGCAGGTGGGACATTTGCTCTTTACTCCCTACTTTGTAGACATGGAAAATTTAGTTTACTTCCTAATCAACAAGCAGCTGATGAGGAACTCTCGGCCTACAAATATGGTCCCTCGGGACAATCTTCATCCTCTGTAGCATTGAAGAGATTTCTTGAGAAGCACAAAAAGTTACGGACTGCATTATTGCTTGTTGTATTACTGGGGGCTGGCATGGTAATAGGTGATGGTGTAGTTACTCCTGCTATGTCAGGTATGGTTGATATAAGGTCGACTCAAAGATATTTCCATGTTAGCTCCCTTAGTAATGACCATGCTTAATGGTGGTGAAACTGTATTAACTAACTTTTCTTTCTTTATTTCTTTATTTCTTTCTTGCTTTTTTTATTTTTTAAATTTTCATTGTACATGGGGGCTACTTTTTGCTTTATTGCCTGGATGCAGGGTTCACTTGAGTTACAACTTTTCCATTTTGTGTGAGTTTTATATGGTTGTTCAGCTTGATAACAACTAATTTCTATTAGAAAATTATATGTTAACATTTGTATTGCCAAGTTTCTCAATATTGGCTCCTACTTCACTTTGGTCATTTTTTCCTAGCATACATACAGCAGTGTTCAGCTTCAAGTTTTCCAAACCCAAGATACGTTAATTAAGTCAGCATATATTTGTCTTTGTGACCCTTCAATGATTTCGATACTCTTGTAGCGTAGTTATTCTCAATGTGATATTTCTGAGCTTTTCATAAAAACTATTTCAATTGGCTCTGGAAATCATTGTGAATTTTGTTTTTGTTTGCAGTACTATCATCAATATCGGGGCTTGAAGCTGCTGATAAAAGGTTGCCTGAGGGTATGCCTATTTATGTGTATTTGACCTTTTGCGATTTGACTAATTAAATGTTGGTGGACAATTATATTCTTGCTTTCTTAGTTGTTCTGGTCTGATTACAAAACAATATGTTATCCATAGGAGGAGTGCGACTACTTTCTTGCGTCATATTGGTCGGCCTATTTGCTTTGCAGCACTGTGGCACCCATAAGGTTGGCTTCCTGTTTGCCCCCATAGTTATCATCTGGTTGGTATCAATTTTTGCCATTGGACTGTATAACACGATACAGTGGAACCCAAAAATTGTGCTTGCTCTTTCTCCACATTATATTGTCAAATTCTTTGGTCAAACTGGTAAAGATGGATGGATTTCACTTGGAGGGGTTCTCCTGTCAATAACAGGTAAATAGTGCCCACATGTTGGTCCTTTAGAATCCTATTTTCATTCTTTGTTTATGTGATTCGACATGCAACCTCCTTTTTCATTACCTGTTTTCTTAGTATGGATGATAAATTGCTATCTTTTGTGTGCCATCAGGTACCGAAGCAATGTTCGCAGATCTTGGCCATTTTTCTGCAAGATCAATAAGGG
Organism: Jacaranda mimosifolia; assembly: GCA_018894105.1. NCBI lineage: Eukaryota > Viridiplantae > Streptophyta > Magnoliopsida > Lamiales > Bignoniaceae > Jacaranda > Jacaranda mimosifolia. Next base: position 30,948,978 of record CM032132.1, on the reverse strand, counting down.
TAAACCACTTCTTTGTAGTTTCAGCAGTATTGAGTTGAGAATTTTTCTCTTTTTCGAAAGTTTGGAAAGATATGTTGACTTGAAAGTGAACATAATAAAATGACAAGAACAATAGGTTACTGCAAGATATTAAGAATGCTACATTTGTGTAGTTTGATGGTAGTTTTATGCGCGTAGCTTATTTACAGATAGGCCTTGGGCTCTGAACTGTCATATAATTGCAAGGATGTTAAGGAATATGTAATTTATTTTTGGATGAGAAAATTGTTTTGGCATATCTCGTTGGCAACAAGGTGTATGAATGCATTCTATCAGTGTAAATTGCGCATTCTCCAGTGTTATTAATCCATAGTTCACCTTGACCAATATCACATTAACTGCTTGTGAATTCCTTTCTAATCTGGATATCTTTGTATCTGCAGATTGCATTTGTATTACTTGTATACCCTTGCTTGGTACTGCAGTATATGGGCCAAGCAGCTTATCTGTCAAAAAATATTCCTTCAATTCCAAATAGCTTCTATGACTCAGTTCCTGGTTAGTTTGCCTCCACATATCTATTGATATTCTTATCTTAGTTTCCTGTTGCTTTTCAAATATTGGCTTGTGTTGCAGGTGGTGTATTTTGGCCGGTGTTTGTTATTGCCACTCTTGCAGCTATTGTTGCTAGTCAGGCTATAATTTCGGCCACATTCTCTATCATTAAGCAATGTCACGCACTTGGTTGCTTCCCGCGCGTGAAGGTCGTTCACACCTCAAAACAAATCAATGGGCAGATCTATATACCAGAAATTAACTGGATCCTCATGATTCTTACTCTTGCTGTGGCTGTTGGCTTCCGCGACATAACTTCAATAGGGAATGCTTATGGTAAGCCGATGAATTTAAAAAAAACTGCCTATATGTATTTTCCTTTCATGTTCCGTTATGATGGAATGAATGTTATATTCTGGTCATCCAGAAGATGTTTATCTCTAAATCTCCATATAATACTCTACCATAAGCCATAATACAAGAAATATAGTTGGAAACTGCTGTGTAATATAAATTATTGTTGAAAGATATCGGACTGTAATATCTGAGAAACAATCTGTTAGTTGTTAGTCTCGGTGTACGTTACACCATTGCAACAACTGGAATTAGACTAACTGTACATCCTGATTTGAGGAACATTTTTGCTTTTTTCTAGTTCTTTTTGGATTTAATTAAGTTTTAATAGTATTTCCTATTTATGTTCCTGAAAGTTAAGGCTTTGATGGGTTATTTTTCCCAGACATTTTCTAATCATAAATAAAACAAAACAGTCCCCAAAATCATTACAATGCTCACCACCAAATGCCCCTAAAACTAGCCAATAATTCATTATCCTGTCTTGGAGATGAAAAACTAGAGGGAAGTAGGAATCTGTTGCAAACTTGGCTTTTCTTTTTGTTTGGAGAATGATTACGAATTTGGTTTTGATACTTCTTCTATTATGTTCTATATTAATTAAAACTATAGACTGTTTCTAAATGAGTGCTAAAGTTGTAATTGCTTAACTTTCCAACCATCTGAATGAGGTTGATGTCTGTATGTGTCTTGAGGCATGTATTAAGTTGCTAGCTGGAGAGTCTGGGATGTGACAAAAGAATATTAGGAAAGGAAGCTATCCAGCGTACTACTTTTTGCCAGTGTTGGAAACTGATTTGAACCTTCGGTGTAAATTTCTTCACCAGTGTCCATGGCGGAAATTGACTTGCAAGTTGCAACTATAAAAGTCACTTGTAGAACCCCATGTGCTTGGGAAGCCTGATTTGGCTATGCTTTATACGTCTGGCCTTGACAATGATGTTTGGGATGGTGACAGTGGGAGATGGTGATATCCTTTATTCATTCTCTGGAAATGATAGTGTGACTTGCTTATACAAATGGTGCTAAAGAATTGAGAAGTGCTAATTGCTTAAATCCTTTAGGTAATTGTTTTAGCCCAATGATGCTTGTGTAGGCTTCAGGTACGTATAACCTATCAGCTGCCTTGGTGCTTGGCATGGCTTTATTTATTCCTTAGATATAGCTGGCAGAGGGAGAGATAGGTGGACAGACACTAGTTCAGAGCTCAATTATGAGGAGAACTCTGATAAAAAATGGAGACAGTTAGTTAGGAGATAGACAAATATGAACTACCCCAAGGCTCGAGCAAGTGGAAGCCTTCTTGTAGCTGGTGTTATAGAGAGGCCTCTTATAAAATCCTGGGCAGTTGATCATGGAAAGTTCCCCTCTATCTTAGTTATTAACCATGCAACACAATTGATGCTCCAAGCCCTCCTAGACTTAACTGCAAAGGGCAAAGCGTGTGAGGAACTTTTTTGAAGCATAGCATGTTTCTGTCCTAAATGATAACTTTCATTGCATGAATAATATTTCCGACAAGATTGAGAAATTGCAGCAGTGGAATGTACTTCATCATCATCATAAGACTGGACATGCAAACTTTTTTTTATGTTTCATGTTTTCTATGTCCCTTTTAGTTATTGTGTCCGTCAATTTCAATCATCCTTTTGGATGATGCAACTCCTTAGACCAGTTTGTTCTTAGCAATGTCTTCTTCTTACCCTCTTAATTTCTTTTTGCCAGGCCTAGCTGTCATGTCGGTAATGTTCATTACGACTTTTCTCATGGCACTAGTCATGGTTGTTGTCTGGCAAAGGAGTATTATGTTTGCTGCCGTCTTCCTCCTTTTATTTTGGTTAATTGAAGCTTCTTACCTAGTAGCAGCATTCATAAAAGTTCCTCAAGGAGGATGGGTCTCCCTCGTACTGTCTTTCTTCTTTGCGTTCATTATGTTTGTGTGGCACTATGGAACTCGCAGGAAATACAACTTTGATTTACATAACAAGGTGCCCCTCAAATGGATCCTTGGACTTGGGCCTAGTCTTGGTATTGTTCGTGTGCCCGGCATAGGCCTCATATACTCAGAATTGGCAACAGGAGTACCCGCAATCTTCTCACATTTTGTAACAAATCTCCCAGCTTTTCATAATGTTTTGGTATTTGTTTGCGTGAAATCTGTTCCAGTGCCCTATGTCTCACCTGAGGAACGCTTCCTCATCGGCCGCATCTGCCCAAGACCATATCGGATGTATCGTTGCATTGTGAGATATGGGTACAAAGACTTGCAGGGAGATGATGGGAATTTTGAGAACCAGCTGATTCAAAGTATAGCTGAGTTTATTCAAATGGAAGCTGTGGAGCCTCAGTTCTCAAGCTCCGACTCTGTGTCTTATGATGGAAGGATGGCAGTCATAAGCACCAGAACTTTTCAGTCCGGCTCTAGTCTGATTGTATCTGACGTAGAGGAATTTGGTGCTAGCAATTCCATCCAGAGTAGCAAATCTTTGACTCTGCAAAGTTTGAGGTCGGCCTATGACGACGAGAATCCCCAGATCAGGCGGCGCCAAGTGAGGTTTCAAGTACCTCAAAATCCTGCAATGGATCCGTCCGTAAGGGAAGAACTTCTGGATTTGATCCAAGCAAAAGAAGCTGGTGTTGCATATATAATGGGGCACTCTTATGTGAAGGCTAGGAGGTCATCGTCGTTTCTGAAGAAACTAGTCATTGATTTTGGTTACTCATTTCTACGTAAGAATTGCAGAGGTCCAGCCGTGGCACTTCACATTCCGCATATTAGCCTTATTGAAGTAGGCATGATATATCATGTCTAAATATTTCTCCGGACAACTCTTCTTCCTTTGCGGCTTGTGTCGGCATGTCCCGCAATACGTGGGGTTGTTATTGCACTTTTGTCATTACTTAGGCTTGTTTGTAACTTTCTTCCTATGTATGTATAGGAGACAACTCTTCTCTGGGAACCTTGCTTTTGTGTTGAGAATTTCTAGAAAGGTGAACTTGGATACTGAATAATGGTCTCATGTTAAGTTTTCATGAAATGTACAATATATTTTTGCATTATTTTGTTTATAATTTCGAGGATGTTCAAAGCTTAAGTGAAGCAAAATATGCAGTTATTTCAGCTACTTGATGGTTGTATGAAGGTACAGCACTTTACAGACGTTTAAAGCTGTACGCTTTGCTATATTAATAGGTGCGACTGACTTTAATGCCTTCCTAATGAAAATTGATATCCATTTGAGCTGACTTTATTTTGCTCCAGTGCAAAAATTTGAACCAAGTTTTGCATCAGCCTGATGAGAATGAAACATCATTAGAGCTCAAGACACTTTGTTTGGTCCGTTGCAAGGATTTGGACAAGTTCTAATAAGAATGAAATATTCTTAGAACTCACCATCTCCATGTCCATGGAGATATGAGCTTTTTTCCTACATTAGATTCTCTGCAAGAGTACAACATATAGCAGGAACACAATCCGGAACTAGTTAGAACAGGTCCTAATATTTCATGAATGAAACAGAGCAAGTTCCCCTCGATTAAGATTTTGCCCTTTGCACTAAGAATGCAGCCATTCTATCTGGAGTTATTGGCTCATATTCTTCTTTTGTCCTCAATATTTGAGCAGGAAGTATCCTGTTATGGTTCTCATATTCTCCCAATATCCATACAAATTGATGAGCAAACAAGAACATTCATTGTGTAGCCAAAAAAAGGGTCAGAATACAAGAAGGATTTGGCCAGCAAAAGTAGCTAAACTTTGCTTTTATTATCCAAAGTTGCAAGTCAGAAGTGAAGTTCTAAAAGATGTGCTCTCATGCAGTAAAGTGAAGCTCCGGTTGCTTCCCAGAAGAAACGCCAACAAGGCAGCAAAGACGTATTGTGGGTAGACGATGAAATCACTACTTCAGATGATGCTCAAAAAGAGATGCCATCTCAATCTGAAAAATGGAACCAAAGCAAGAAACTTCTATTAGATCACATTCCAAAAGTTAACGCAACTACTTTCTTAAGGAAAATAATGAAGTTTCTATCAGATTGATACACAATGGGAGAATAAGATCAAATAAGAAAAAGGCACTTGAAAAGAAAAAAATAAAAAATTGGAAAGATAAAAGATTTAACGTGCATAATGCATGCATAGTTAAGCAACAAAAGGGAAAAAAATGTGCTTTAGTACTAGAATCCACATGCTATACACTATTCAAATTTCTAACTTAAGAGGAAACATCACACTTAAAATCTATTAATACAAGGTTTATTTGAAAGAAAGGCATGGACTATCTTGAGCTCTTGAGATCGCAAAGTCAATACATATACATGGTTTCCATTAAAACAACCTCAGATTGGAATAGAAAATTCAAGGATTTCTAAATAGCAAAATCAAATCCATAACACAAGCCTTACTTATCCATTTCTTTCATTTTCATAGTATTGGTTATCCTTCGCAATCATACTCGGGAATCATACATAAGAAAGAGAAAAGTAAGCAGATGTGGAAGGAAAGGATGGTTCGACAACTGTTCGCTGGTCTTATCTCCATGGAACGGAATATGGAAACACAAATATATGCTCTAAACCCAATGAAAATTATATTTTTACATATAAAGATCCATGCAGATGGTCTTTTCTACAGAACTATACCCTTTTCAAATAATGTAATAGGAATACAGCTCCGATTTTGTCAAACATAATAGACTTAACCCTCCACAAAGATACACAATTCAGAGAAACAGAAGATCAAGCTTCAAAGTGAAAATGAAAGCAAAGCAACATAAAAAATTTTAAGAGTCAACTTACAGCTGTCAAAGCTGCTTCAGCACCTTTATTTCCTGACTTACCACCAGCTCGATTTAAAGCCTACAGTCATCATGATGCAATTTAGAGAAATCTTGTTCGACCATAGTAACAACTAACAAATAAGAGAATCATTTATATATCTACATATGGATAAAATCCAAACACAATCTGCTCAAAACTTTTCATTTGAAGAGGACAAAAGCATGTTACTAACTTTCTAAATGTCTCATTTAATAATAAGATAAATGAGTTCAGCTGAGAAAAATCCAGAATATTCATCAATTGCTAGACTAAAAGGAATAATTGCTCTACTATTTACCTGCTCCATGTCATCACACGTCAATACACCAAATATGCAAGGAACACCTGCAAATCATTGTAAGACAAGGCCATCTGTCAATAAAATTTTGGTCACAACATCATTCAACCACCAGAGACAATTTATCTATTGCCGCATTTTTGAAGCATGCAACAAGTTCTTCACAAAAAAAAAAAAAAAAAAAAAAACTCTCCACAAGATCTCTCCAACAAATTAGCAGCAGAAGAACAAGTGTAATATCTGTGTGATGATTACATACAATAAATTGAACTGGTAAATCAATAAACTTATTACAAGTCAAACAACATATATTAGGAATTTCTAAAGCAGATAATGAGTAGACTTTATAGATTTCAATTTGCTAATGCATTACTAAAGTCGTTTGCAATAGGTAATTAACCTGAATTTAGACCCGCCGATAGTACTCCAGAAGCAGCTGAATTAGCCACAGCATCATAGTGCGAGGTATCACCTCTAATCTACTGGTCAGAAAGGGTAGAAAAGACAGAAATCAATTAGTAATTAAAGGTAATAAGCACTCTACAGACAGTAGCAAGAACAATGGCAGGTATCACCTATAAATGATAAATCAACTGGTCAGACAGGGTAGAAATGAGAGAAATCAATTAGTAAATTAATGGGATTTTAGCTAAACAGTGAATATAAGCAAAAACATGTTGAGTGGGTAGCTGGATAGAACAATGAAACAAAGATGAAACTTCAAACATTTGGAATGAGAGAAGCGAAATCTCACCACAGCTCCAATGCACAAAATTGCTTGGTATTTTCTTGACTTCCCGAGTTTCTCAGCAACCACACCAATCTCAAAGCTACCTGGAACCCAGACAACCTAGTGCAAAATAATCAAAACAATTCACTATTTCAGCGTGAGAGTTTCTAAAACGCAAACCAAGAATAGAAAGGATGTATGTCATAGCCATCAAATTTATAATGGCAAATCCACAATCATGCATGTGCCAAACAAATGCAAAAGAAAGACACACCTTCAAGCATTATTCATTAAAATGATATCACAGGAGGATGATTTTCTTTGACTTTGGGTCATAGTTGGACATCTGTTGACTCCTTTATTTCATCTGGACAAACCATAACCACAATGAAAGAAAAAGAAAATAATTTCCAATTCCCAATACATTAGCAGCTTTTTAGTGTTTCAATCAACTTCTTCGAATGGATTCCTTTTTCCTTTTCTAAGGCCCAAACCTGTTTCTCGTGCAGTTGGAAGTTTATGGAGTCATTGTGCGGACTAGCTTATGACTACTGGATAAAGATGTCAACAGACATGAAAATAGCAATGTGACATTGAACTACTCAGAGCAGTAGCTAGCATTGTTTGAGGGATGTTGCATTGTAACTACTTGTTTCCCTCAGAAAATAATTCCTGCATGCGTCGAAAAAATTTACTGGATTGCACATGTAAGAAACTGATGCATTGGCATTCAGATCATTTATATAATGCTCATTTTAAGCAGCAATAATAAGATAGCTTACATGCATGGTAATTATATGAAAAAATAATTTAGGCAGGCAGGTTACTAACATCAATATCTTCTTCTTTAACTGAGTATTTCTTGAAAGTATCCAAAGCTCCCTCCAGAAGTGGTTTGGTAACGATCTCATTGAAGCGTGCCACCACCTTTACACCAAAAGAAATATTTATAGTCAAACTGGAAAGACACCGGCTAAAGTTCAACAGAGATTCTTCAACGCGAATCATCATCCAAATGCAAACAAAGGGGGAGCATGAGACAAAAGCAGAAAAAGAACAACAATGACAATAACAACAATAAATTTGCTATTCAAACAAAAGCCAATCCATTAGGTTGTTAAAAGAATAACCAGACAACAAAACAATACAAACTGTAAAAGAATCCAGAAGAGAAGAAAAAAAATAAAAAATAAGACAATTAAGATGCTAAAATTTACAGTAGGCAGCATTACAGACAATAGCAAAGCGAAGGCCTTCGGCTGAAGTAAGCGATCCAGTCAACTGACGAACGGCCAACGTCTTTGAAAGAGAATCATCCCTCTTCTGCTTCTGAATCCCAAATCCAAAACCTGCTAACAACGTTGTCACGCATCAAAAACAACACACCCAGTCACCAGAAAAAGAAAGCGCCATTACCAAAAATAGAAACAAGAAACCCCATTAATTCCTCACAATCAATTATTTTTCTACCAAAACTCCCCCCCACCCCAAAACACACATGAAAAGGGACAAGAATTAGACAGCAATGGATCCCAAAAACAAGCAAACCCGCCGCGCCCCACCCCCACCCAACCAAATAAAAATGAAAATAAAACTAACCTTGGTTAAGCTGTTGGAGAGGCAATGAGGAAAGTGAACAAGCTGTCACTGCAGTTAAATTAGTCGGCTTAGCATTACTCCATGTGTAGAAGCAGAAGTAACGCGAAGAAAGGGTGAGAGATTGCCGAAGATTTGTTGGATTGAGGAGTGAAGAAGGAGGAACGAGACAGCAGTTTCCACCAAAAGCAGCCATTTCTTTTATATGCAGTCTTGTACCAGCAATTCAGTGCAGAGAAAAATGCCAAGTCAAAGATGAGTTTTTTGGCTTCTTTCCTTCTCCATATATGGAATGGACTGAGAAAGTTGGGGAGTGGGGTTTTGGTTCTTGAAAGAGTAAATTTGTAGATAACAGTTTGCCCCCTGAATTAGTCGCATATAACAAAATTTCCCCAACATTAACAAATTCAGTGCAGAGAAAATGCCAAGTCTTCAAGTTTAATTCCAGTCGACTAATAAGAGCTTGTTTAGATATGTTTTCAAAGTCATTTTTTGTTTTCTATTAAATTCAAAAAGTGAAAAGTTAGTTATAAGTTTAATTTTGATAAAATGAAATATTATTTGAATGTTTTATTTAAAATAAAATAATTGTGTAGGGTTGAAAATAAAATGTATTTGGATGTTGCTGTATTTTCGTATTAAAAGTCGTGCAAATGAGATTATGAGAAAATTTGGTGTGAAAATAAAGAGAAAGTGCAAGATTGTGTTTGAGAAAATGTGTTAAAATGAAAATATATGTGAAAATAAGGGAGAAATTGATAGATTTTTATTTTCATTTTGTGGAGAAAATGGAAAGGAGCGGTGAAAACAAAACCAACCGGGCACTAAATACAAATACATTTTATTTGAATTGGACTTCAGCTCATATACAAAAGAAATGCATCATTCCAATTATTTTTAAATTTGAAGTTATTAATATAAGTTCACACTCTATAATGCACGAACACTTCATAAAATCACTCAATGCAGTGTCAGACACATGTCAGATACAGACACGGCTCCAACATGGCATGGGCACGTGTCGGACACAATATTAAAATGCCCAAAAATTAAAATAAAAAAGATAAAATCCAACACAGTGGGTGCATCCGACACGACCAGGATATGGCGAGGCTTTTTTGGTAAACTTTACAAAATTTAAGGTCTAATAAATAATTACAAAATAAAAACTTTTTAAATGGCAAATGAAGTTAATAAAAAACCTCACAATGATCATAATATCCTAATAACTTTGTATGATTAGGCACACAAAAAAAAAAAAAATACAAATTGTAACAAAATAGTAAGCGATAATTAAAAAGTTGGCACTAATTACATATATAAGTGTTAAAGTTATTTTTGGTGTTATAGGTCTTTGTGTATAGACTTGGATGGTCTCTCGACCAAAAAGACGTGAGCGTGGGATGGAACCTGCAACCAAGAAGCAAACGTCAGGCTAGTTGAGCAGGTCCTCGGCTAAGACCCTCCAAAGGTTAAGTCAGTAAATCGACCTAAAGGTTGTAGAATAGAGTAATAGTTCAATAAGTGTATATATACTTACCATTACTTCAGAAGAATGGGTATTTATAGTATTTGCATGGGGATAAAAAAGACTAATTTCTCTCTAGCACATTTCATATGCATGCTACTCATATAGGGGCAAGAGAGGTCATTCCGACTTATCTGAAAGGTACACAAATGTTCGGTGGGCCGAAAAGAGGATCCTTACCGCCATTAATATGGAGGTGACGCGTTGTCAATTCATTTAGTGCGGACAGTCTAGCAGTTGAGGCGCATTTAATGCGGACGCGATGGGTGGCAGATTGCTACTAAATGTTCTCTCTTCACTTGGCCTAGAGGTCAAATTATACGATCCAAGGGGTCGACAAGGCTGACCAAGTTTTGGTCTAGGCCCGTTACACGTATTAGGCTTATGTTTTGGTTTAGGCCTATTAAGTATATTGGGCTTACGTTGGGCCTACATATGTTATGAGTCCCCCCTACTCCTTAGTCAGATCGTGATGGGGTCGGAGTTAGGTGTAGCAGAATTGACAAGGATCAGAGGCGGGAGGAATTATGTTTGAATCTTGACTTGAGGGACGAAGGCGAGAGCTGTTTTAGGTGGTTACACAAATTTTAACATATGGGTAACCGGCGGTTACGCATTTATTAGGCAGTTGTCGGTTACTTTAACCGGTTGAAGTTTTGGCTTGCCTATAAATAGCAAATTGTTACCTCTCATTTTCACTTTTAACATCATCGTTTGAGAGGTGAAGATTTTTGGTTCACTATTGAGCTGTCTTGAGCGGTTAATTTCTGCACGGAGTTTTCATAAGTGCCCTATTTTCCTTGCTCTTTTAACGTTTGGTAGCGCTTAATTTATTGTCAATATGCCGAGTTCTAGTTCTGATTCGAAGCTACGCATTCAACGAACATCTTGAATGGCGGGACGGATTTGAGTAAATCCTCGAGGAGGTCGGGTACCCCTAATCAGCCAGAACTAAATGTAGGTGGGGGGTTTTTGGGAGCTATTGAGAAAGTCGGACCTTCTAACCCTTTAGTTGAAGAGGTAGGGCCGTTGGGCCATGGTGGTGATGATGAGGAAATACAAGCAGGGGAGAAAATTCATAGGTTGAGAGGTAAGTTATTCATGATACACATTATAGTGATATCGTGTCGACCATATCATTAAATAACTTAGGTCAACTAGGGGGAAATATCATATTACGGAAGGGTTTGAGTTGATTAAACCTAAGGCTGTGGATAGGATGCACACTCCTTCTAAGGGTTGTATAACCATTTTTGAGGATGTAATGAAGTGTTGGCCTTAGGTTTTCATTGGGTGACCCAATCAGCAACCTACTGAGAGGTCTACAAGTGTGTATAACTTAATTACTCTTTAATTGCTTTGCTCTTATGTATAGTTTTGTTGTGTTAATGCATATTCTCTATGAAGCTCTTTCTTGGGTGAATTTCAACCATTTATTTCACCTACCCATGTCCTGCAAGTCAGGTTTAGCTGGGGAATCTGGCTTTTATTATTTAACTGCGCGACCTCATAGAAAAAGGATTCTTTCATCATCACATGGTCAGAAGTGGAAAGAGAGATTTTTTTATGCCCGACCTCCTATTAGGGTTGGATTTAACATACCCAAGGGGTGGATAAGGGGTAAGGTTGAGTTGGATACAAACGAGAACCCTTCCTAGATTAATGTTTTTGTTCGAGACCTTCTCAATTTCGGGGAGATGGACGCGTCAGTATCCGTTAGAGAGAGAAATTTGGGTCTAGCGGGGTTGTCGACCGCCGTGTTGAGGTTGTATGCAAATGCTCATTTAGGTAGAAACTAACCTTTGCAAATAATGCTTAATGTTCTTGATTATTATTTGTTTAGATAATAATTTTTTTTTCATATGTCAATCAATCATAAACCGAGCTAGACAAATTGCGATGCGTAAGCAGCATGAGGTGCAACAACGTAGAGAGGTCATTGCATCTTGACGAACAGCTACTGCTCAAATGGTCGGGATGGGTCCAGAGGGACAAGTGGGTCAAATTGTATTAGGTGCTGTGAGTATAGGAGTAGTTAGTAGCTCTCCTTAGCCAAAGAGAAAAACTGTTGAAACGGCGGGGCAAAGTGCCCCTAAAAAGAATGTGGTCGGTTGAGAGCGAAGAAGCCACATATGGCTTCCTGGACCTTGAGCAATTATGTAACCTTCCAACATTCCCGAGCCGCAATTTGGGGAAAAGGTGGGGGTGTCGAATGATGCAACGATAATAGGCGTGGGGGTGACGTCATTGACCCCGCTAGCTGTTTTAACCACTGGCTTGTTCCAGCGCGACCAGGTGAAAATGTTTAACAACGAATAGGTTGATGCTCTGAAAGCTTTTGCTTACCACGCGGACATGGTAAATTTTATGGTTGATTGCATTTGCTAGCTTTGATGTTAATGCATTATTTTTAGTTACTCATTTATTTTTATCTTTCAAGTCGGGTAATAGGGGTATAACCTTTATCGACATTATGAGCTATGCGAAACTCAGCGTCAGTGATTACTGGAAAACTGTGCGAGCTTTGAGAAGGAGCAAAGTGAAATGTTGAAGGCTAAGGTCGGTTCGTTAGAATCCAGAGTGGCCGAACTGGCAAAGCAGTTCAAGGAAAAGGATGCCGAATTACTTGTTGCTGTTGAAGGCAAAAGCCAGGCGGAGGATCAACTCAAAAAGACATTAAGCTCAATTCAAGAGGTATGTGGCTATAAGAGTGCAATGAGGTATGCTTTATCGGAATTTTTAAAGGTGCTGCTAGGGATCCATAAGGAGGCCGTTAAGCAATTTATGCTCTCCTCAGCCTTTATCAATGCAAGCGTAACTTTCAACATGTATGAAGCGAAGGAGGCCTTCGACTGTGCTGTAAAATAGCTAGAATACATGGGATATGAGTTTCGACCTAAGGATAAGGCGAGACTTAATATTAATAAGGACGAAAATCTCCAAGCATTCGACGTAAATGTTCCAGCTGAAGGGGATAACCTTGTTGTTCCGCCTCTTCCCTGGGTCGATGCAGTGAGTGCGGAATTTGAATTTGCTGGGGAGTTCGACCTAGAGATAAAGAACAATGATGTCGTTGTAGCAAATTTCTTTTTGGATGGTGGGCGGGTATTCTTGATTGAAGAGTCGGGGCCCTTGCGGCTTGTTGGAGCAACTCAAGAGAGGTTGCCTGACCAAGAGGTTGAGGGACCCCCTTTATATATGGGGGTGGATTCAATAGAGGAACTACTCTAGGTAGTGGATGAAGTAGCTGTCGAAGTGATGGCTCGACAAGGAGAGGCTGCAGCATCTAGCTAGATGCCCCATTCCTCCTCCTCATCCTCCTCCTCCTCCTCCTCCTTCTTCTTCTTCTTCTTCTTAATTTTTTTTGGGTGATGTTATGGCCCCTCAGGGCCCATGGATGACTTTTTATCTAATGAAGTATCTGGTTAATTTGTATATCTTCTAATTTACTTTATTGTCTCAAGAATAATGTTGTTATCATTACGGCTGATGTTTTATCTGCTCGTATGTAGAACCAGGGTTGAATTAAAATCGTGCGACCGCATAGGTCGATTTAATATTTTTTGAAACAATAGATCTAAGCAACTAGCAACAAACGACTGCGGGGTCAACTTAACTGCTGCTTAAGGGTTTAATTAAGTAAAATTGAGCGACTACAAGGTTGGCTCAGCTGTTGTAATGTAAATAAAGCCTGGCGACTACGGGGTCACACAATACTGTTTGTTAAGATAATGTGCTTTCTGTATAACGCAGTCTACACATAAAACCTTTTGAGGTTGATTGCATTCCATGGCCTTGGTAGTTCACTCCTAGATGGGTTTGCCAAGCGATATGAATTGTGCTTTGCTACTTTAACGATGGAGTATGGGCTATCCTACTTCACATTGAGTTTGCCAACATTTCTAGAGACTTCAACCTTCTTAAGATCGAGATCACCGACCTTGAAAGACCCAGGTCTAACTCTTTTATCATAATTTTCGCCATCGGAGGGTTTTAGCCGGGGACCCTCTTGCCTAGCTTTACTTTTGTCTCTTGGCTATAGGTTCCACCCACTACCTTCATAAAGCATCTCTTAAGTAGAAAGACCCTTCTGGTCGAGGTTCATAGATCCCTCATACTCAAAATTAACCTCATCATTTAGCGCTATCTGTGGGAACTTGGAATTTATAGTCGAAAATGGTCAACACTAGGCAGACCACTTCCGAGAGGTAGAGTGATCACCGTTCACCCCGCCACCCTTGTTGCCGCCGTAGGAACAGCTCAACCAACAGGCGGAAGGCCTCAATTCTCAACCTGAGCAAGTGGTCACCTTGACCATTCCTCAACTTATGCAAATGATAAGTGACCAGATATCCGCCCAACTTTCACTCAGCTATTTACCGCTCTACAGAGGTATAACAATCAATCAATGGTGGCGGTTAGTGCCACACCCCATCCTTCGTGCCAGGATGAGAGACTCCTAAGGGAAGATAAAACCAAGAATGAAATCCTCTTTGATCGAGGTAGATGAGAGGTTAGCCCCGGATGATTTCCCCATGTGGAGCCTCGCCACTTTTTGTAGGATGAGGTGGCGGATTTAGCAGATCACTACGTTTGACCTAATTGAGCCCAGTAGTGCGAGTAGGTCGAGTGTGCCAGACCACTCCCAAGCTGAGACCTATCTAGGGCTAACAAAGAAGAATAGGAAGAAGTCTCTCATCAAGTGCAACAACTTAATAGGAGGCTGGAGGAAATTTTGAGGAGAAATATAGTCTGAACCCAATTTGAAAATGCCCCCAGATTTCGACAAGAAAGAGAATCCCCTTTCACTCGGGTAATTATTGATGAGCCCATTGAGCTTAATGCAAAAGTCCCCACCGAGCTCTCTCGGTATGTTGGATCCATGGACCCAAATGAACATCTCTTGCAATTTGAGCATATGATGCAGTTGCATGGGCATAGTGATCACATACATGCAAAAATGCTGGTCACCACCGTTCAGGGGATAACATTGGAGTGGTTTGTCAAGCTTGAACCTACCTTTATATACTTTTATGACCAGTTTTGTGACAAATTCTTGCACAAGTTTGCCAGCAAGAGAAAGGCAAAGTTGCCACACACTCACCTTCATACAGTTGGGCAGAGCGAAGGTAAATCGTTAAGGGATTTCTTCTCCTGATTTAATACCGAAGTTTTGAAAATTGATAATCCCCATATAGAATTCTTGATTGATATTTTGTTCTGGAGTTTGAGGCATAAAGAATGTGCCAACGCTTTGGTCAGGGAGCGACCGCGAACAATGGAGGATCTACTCGACTTGGCAGAGAGATATATGATGCAGGAAGAAATGAATGGGATGAAATTTAGTGGAGTAGAATCTGACAAAAAGAAGGGCAAGGAGAAAGATGACAGACACCAGAAAAAGGGTCATCGGTCTTCGATCAAGCGTTTTCACAACTATGTGCCACTGAACACTTAGAGGAAAGAAGTCTTATTAGCCATACAACATGAAAATATTTTGAAAGGGCCCAAGAAACTTAATGAGACAAAGGCTATGCAAAAATCTAAAAAGTATTACCACTTTCATTGAAAAAGAGGAGGACATGACACGAAAAGTTGTTTCAACCTGCAAGATGAAATTGAACACCTCATCAGACAGGGCCACCTCAAAAAGTATATCAACCAGAAAGCACTACAAGCCATGGCCTAGGCCGACCCAACTCCCCGTAGAGAATGGTCGACCAACCCACGTAGGAATGATAAAGGAAAGCAGAAGGTTGATGAAGACTTCTCACCTTTGAGATGTGTCACTGATACGATAGTAGAAGGATGGGATGAGATTCTAGGAACGCCAGAAAACAAGCATAAAGGTATCTTGAATCCAACAGGTCTACGAGGACTAAGCCCGTCTACCAGCTATCCACAAGTGCTGAACCTATATCTTCTTAGATTCCAACCTCGCACACCTAGGAGGCCATGAACTAAGGAGCAACTTAGATTGCCCGCTGGTAGTTTCGGTGGAAATTGCGAACTTTGAAGTTAGGAAGGTCTTGGTGGATAATGGGAGTTTTGCCAACATCATTTTCCTATCCACTTTAGAAAGGATGATGCTAGGGGAGCTAAAGTTCGACCTTATTCGTACACCGTTAGTTAGATTTGGAGGATCAGAGATTATGCCCCCAGGATCTATTAATTTGTCCACCTTATTCGGAGAAGCTCCTAGGAGACGCACTCTGATGATCAACTTTCTGGTTGTCGACGCGCCTTTTGCTTACAATGCCATCCTTGGGAGACCAGCACTAAATGATTTCCAAGCAGTTGTGTCTACTTATCACATGAAAGTCAAATTCTCGACCGCAATAGGGACTGGGGAGTTGTTGTGTAATTTGAACGAAGCATGGCACTGCTACACCTTTTTCATCGAGGCAAGCGCCCAAAAAATTCAAACTAAATTAAGACCCTCAAGGGACATCTCTGTAATGAAACCTGGGGAAGCACTAGCCAGCAAAAAGAGAAAAATGGAAGACACCCGGGTCGAGTCTACAGAAGAGTTTAAGACCATAGAGCTTGAGCCAGGCAATTCTGAGAAAACAACTACGATAGGGTCGAGTTTGGGGGATAATATCAAATGCATGCTCATCGATTTCCTAAAAAAGAACATCAACATCTTTGCATGGAAAGCAGCTGATTTGCATGGAATCAACCCTGAGGTCATTGTTCATCGCCTCAACATTGACCCCACATTCAAGTCGGTATACCAGAAAATGAGGACCTTCAATGTGGAAAGGACTCAAGTTATTGAAGAAGAAGTTCACAAGCTTCTAGAGACAGGTTACATAGTGGAAATCTGGTAACCTAGTTGGCTGTGTAACGTAGTGTTGGTTCCCGAAAATGAAGGGAAATGGAGAATGTGTAATGACTTCAATGATCTTAATAAAGCATGCCCTAAAGACCCGTATCCTCTGCCTCGTATAGATTTGTTAGTTGATTCAATTGCTAGTTGTGACCTCTTGAGCATATGGCCCCCGAAGATAGGGATAAAACTTCCTTTGTAGTTCCGAATGGTGTGTATTGATTTTTAGTCATGCCATTCGGATTAAAAAATGCTGGCGCTACCTACCAGAGACTAATCAATTTTATGTTCAAGAATGAGATAGGACGGTCCATGGAAGTCTATGTGGATGAAATGGTCATTACAACGGAGAAAGAGACAGACTATTTGACCGACGGTCATGCATTCTCTATCCTTAGAGCCTTTGGCATGAAACTTAACCTTGCGAAATGTACATTCGGGGTTAGAGGTGGGATGTTTCTATGCTATATGGTTAGCCAACAGGGTATTGAGGCTAAGCCCAAAAAAATCCAAGCTATCCAAGATATCTCGCCTCCTAAGACAGTCAACGATGTGCAGAAATTGGCTGGGTGGATCATCGCCCTTGGTTGATTCGTTGCACGACTTGTAGACAAGAGCTTGCCTTACTTTCAAGTCTTGAGGAATGCTAAGAAATTCAAATGGATAGAGGAATGTGGCCATGCTCTGGTCAAGCTCAAGCAATATCTAGCTAAACCTCCATTGTTGGCCAAGCTAACAGTCAGAGAAGTATTATACTTGTACTTAGCCGTTTGGATAGCCGCAGTAAGCTCAGTCTTGGTGTCAATTTGACAAAGGTCATGCCAACCAGTGTATTATAGTAGTAAAGTACTGCAAGGCCCTGAGCATAATTATTTAGAGATTGAGAAGTTCGTATTAGCCCTCGTTACCGCAGCCAAAAAGTTAAGACCTTACTTCTTATCCCATGCGATTGTCATTTTAACGAACCAACCTTTGAAGCAAGTACTCTCCAAGCCCAACACATCAGGGAGGTTAATGAAGTGGGCCATTAAATTAGGTGATTTCGACCTAAAGTTCCAACCTCGGGTTGCTATAAAAGCTCAGGTGCTAGTCGATTTTCTAGCAGAACGGATCAACCTGCCGCTGACACAAGAACAACAACCGCAAGTGTGGTCTATGCACGTAGATGGATTAGCCACTAATTTAGGAGGTAGAGTAGGAATCTCATTATGCTCCCCTCAAAAGGAGGAATATGATTTTTCTATCAAACTAAATTATTTTGTCACCAACAATGAAGCTGAGTATAAAGCTCTTATAGTAGGGATGAGAATGACTTTAGATAGAGACGTTAAATGCTTGGCGACCGTCACCGATTCTTAGCTCATCGTTGAGCAATTTGGAGGTAATTTTGAAGCAAGGGATTCCACCATGAACACATATCTGAATGAGGTTAAATGGTTGGAGCAACAGTTTGAAAAGTTTACACTTAGTCAAGTACCTAGGTTGGAAAACGAAAGAGCGGATGCACTATCAAAACTTGCTAACTTAACAAAAGGCACTAGAGACAGGTCTATCACCTTTTTAGTCTTAAACAGACCTGCCATTGATAGCTCCCGACAGAGCAAGGTCTTTGCAGTAGATGCATTAGGTCAAACTTGGATTGATGAAATCAAAGCCTACCTCAAGGAGGGAAAAATACCATCTGAAAGCTCAGAGGCTCTAAGGTTGAAAGCACGCACATCAAAGTTCGCTTTGGATGAGTTTGACCAGCTGTACAAGAGGTATATTTTGGGACCCCTGTTAAAGTACCTAACGCCCAATGCGGCCTGAGATATTTTACCAGAGATCCACGCTAGCATTTGTGGAAACCACTCTGGAGGTCGGTCATTGGCCCATAAAATCATTAGGAGTAGATATTTTTGGCCAATTTTAAGCAAGGATGCCATCAAATTCACCTGAAAATGCTAATCTTGTCAGGTCCACGCTGGTATACCTCATCAACTAGTTGCCGCCCTTATTTCGATTTAGATTGTGTGGCCTTTTGACTAGTAGGGGGTCGATATAATAGGACCTTTCCCAAAGCCATCGGGTAGAGGAAATACATGATTGTAGCGGTTGAGTACTTCACCAAATAGGTCGAAGTCGAAGCCGTGCCTAAAATCACAGACGCAGTAATAAGGAGTTTCTTGTGGAAAAACATAGTCTGTTGTTTTGGCTTACCCAAAGTCCTTGTGTTAGACAATGGCACCTATTTTCAGAGCAAACGCACTAAAGAATGATGCGAAGAATTGGGAATAAACCAACATTTCACTTCAGTTGGGAATCCACAAGCTAATGTTCAAACGAAATTTACTAATCGAACTATTCTTGACCATATAAAAACTCACTTGGAGAGCTCTAAGGCTAGCTGGGCATATCAGACCACCCCACGAACAACCACTAGTCAAAGCCCTTATAGCTTGGTGTATGGCTCAAAAGCAGTTGTCCTTGCAGAGTTGATTCAACATGCATCTCGAATAATACACTATAATCCTATCAAAAATAGAGCCAAAAGAGAACTTGACCTAGAACTGATCAACGAGCTCCGACAACAGGCTTTCACCAAAATGCAAAGGTATAGGTCAATCATGACTAAACATTATAACAAAGGTGTAAGGCTAAGGTCCTTTGGAGTAGGTGACCTTGTTCTTAAAAAGGTTGAAGTTTCTAGAAATGTTGGCAAACTTGACCCCTTATGGGAGGGCCTGTATTCCATGGTCAATGTTGCGAAACCCAACTCTTATCGATTGGCTGATCTATCTGGAAATAAACTGCCTAGACCGTGGAACGCCATTAACCTTAAGAAGTTTTATGTGTAGGTTGTACTCTGTGATCAACTTATATCAAGTTGACCCTGCAGTCGCATGATATAAATTGCATGATTTAATTAATTATCAACTATCAAGTTAACCCCACAATCGCATGATGTAAGTGGAATGATTTAAATTGATTATCAAGTCGACCCCGCAGTCGCATAATGTAAGTTGGATGATTTAATTTGATTATCAAGTCGATCCTTTAGTTGCATGATATAAGTTGTATGATCTAATTGACTAAAGGTGTAAGCCAACAAATATGCAAAATGAGCTGATACATTAATAAGTGAGGAAATTATTTACAAACCATAAAGTTGTTCATAAACCTCCATAAGAAAAAAGTCCACCTAGCTTGATCTGGCATCTTTTCCTTGCTGTGAAATGGCTTCATTAGCCACCTCATTAACTGCCTTAAGAAATTCTTCAGTCGAATCTAGATCCATATTTAACAGAGGCCCATCGACCTCTTGCATAGCTGCAACGGGTTGTGACGGCCTTCCTCTTCAGTTAGAAATATCCGACCACCAGGGGGGAAGAAATTTGCCACATTGATATTGTTGTTCTTTATGTCTAGGGAAAATTCCCAAGGATGAGAAGGGGCAGCGACCCCTCAACAAAGGCATTATCATCAAAATCTTCAAAATGCTCATTTTTATTCACGTTTAGATGGGCTTCGTCCTCAACCCAAAACTCGTACCCTAGGAACTTTAGCTGCTTTAGGGCACGATCGAAAGCCTCTTTCGCATCATCCATGCTGAAGGCTACGTTGGCGTCAGTGAAAGTTGAGGAAAGCATAAATTGCTGAACCGGCTCCTTTAGGATCCTAGGCTGCACCTTGAAAAACTCTGATCGAGCATACCTCATCGTACTCTCATAGCTATAAGCTCGATTGGACTCCAAAGCTTATTGAATGGAATTAATACTCTTCTTCAGCTTAGCTTTTCCCCTTGACAACAACCAGCAGCTCAATATCTTTATCTTTGAGCTATTTTTTTAATTCTGCTAACCTCGACTTCAATGATTCCACTTTCGTCTTCAGCACGTCATTTTGCTCTTTCTCCATTTGCTTGCACCTCTCGACTAGCTTCAGACGATTGGTCTCACACAACTCGAAATGACGATGGAAGTTATACCCCCATTACCCCACCTGAAAGTGCATTATGAACATGATTATGCTGTTTAGACCTTTGCATAATGCAAAAATAATTTCGACAATATCCTTACCATGTTAGCATGATAAGCGAAAGCTTTCAGCGTGGTTGGTTGGCCGTGATTGTGCATCTCGACCCGATCCTTCTCGAAGAGACTAGTCGTCAACACAGCTAATAGAATCATTGACGTCGCTCCTGCGGCCATCATTGTTGTCGTGTTTGACACTCCCACTTTGTCCCCAAATCTGATCTCGGGGAATTTCAGCAGATTGGATAGCCGATCTGGAGGAAGGGTAATGCAGACTTGAAGACCTCTCAATAGGGTCACTTAGGGAAAACTTAAGCCCACATTTCATTGCATCCTTAAAAATGGTCAGCACCCCTCAGGCGGGCTCAAATTCATTCAGAATGTGATATTTTCTCCTAATCGACACAAAGTCATTCAATGACACTGACGACATGATGTCATTATAATGGGTTGTCGTAAATAATCTATCCCTCGACCTTGGAGGCTCATCTGCCTCTACTAAAGGCTCTTCCTCCTTCTTGAGTACGGGTTCAGACGGCCCCGCCTCATCAACCAAAGGGGATGACAATCCTACCTCCTCACCTACCCCCAACACTTTCCTACCTAAATCTAATTCAAGCTTGACATGAGCACTCGACCTATTGCTAGAGGAATCACTCGACTCAGTCCCACTATTCGAGATATCCCCTGAGTGAGTGGCTTCAAAATCAGAACTAGAAGTCGACGTATTGACAAACAAATATCGCTACTAAACTTTAAAAGCGCAGAAAAGGAAAACTTACGAAAAAATTTCTTCTTGAAAATAAGCAGAAAATTCAACCACAAATCTTCACGGCCCCACATCAACGTGTTATGGTAAAAGTGAAAAATGAGTGGTAAAAACTACTATTTATAGGCAACCTAAGAATGCCAACCGCTAAAACTGACAGGACATCGGCTAATAATTATATAACCGCCGGTTACCTTCACATAAATATACGCGTTTTGCTACTTCTAACTTCGACCTCATCACGATCGTACTAAGAAATGGAGGGACTCATGATATAGGTAAGCCTAAAATTAGCCTAATATACTTAATGACCCTAGATATCAGAGCCCAAAACTTTTATTGGCATATGGGACCAACTCAACCCCCTAGGTCGAGTACTTCGATCTCCATGACAAGGGTGACCGACTTGACTTTATAAGGTCGTGATTCGGCCCCCAGACAGGGAGTGAAAGGCGCCTAATGGTGGTTTGCCACCTATCTCATCCACATTAATTACGTCTCAATTGCTAGGCTATCTGCATTCAATGGACTGACCGTTCATCACCTCTGCATTAATGACACAACACCACGGATCCGACGCAAAAGAGAATCACCTTTTGTGCAGGAGATCATTGAAGAAATGATAGCTCTTGATGCAAAGATTCTTATTGGTTTGCCACGATACGATGGGTCATCTGACCCAAATGACCACCTTCTGCAGTTCAAGCATATGATGCAATTGCATGGTCACATCAATCATATTTATGCAAAGATGTTGGTTACCACTTTTCAAGGAGTAGTGTTGGAGTAGTTGTTAAGCTTGAGCTAGCGTCTATATATTCTTTCGACCAATTTTGTGATAAGTTCTTACATCAGTTTGCTAGTAGAAGGAAAGCTAAATTGCCACATACTTACCTCCACATTGTGAAGCAAAATGGAGGTGAAACTTTAAGGGACTTCTTCTCTAGGTTTAATACTGAGGTCTTGAAGATCGACAACCTTTGCATTGAGTTCCTGATTGATGTGTTGTTTCTAGGATAGAGGCATAAGGAGTGTGCTAATGCATTGGTAAGAGAATGCCTTTATATGATGGATGAGCTCCTTGATTTAGTAAAGAGATACATGACCCAAGAGGAGATAAACAAGATGAAATTTAGAGGAAGGGAGCTTGACAAGAAGAGAGAAAAGAAGAAAGATGACGAGCATTAGTAAAAAGGTCACAAGTCTCCTATCAAGCACTTTCATGATTATGCATCTTTGAACATGCCCCATAAGGAGGTCTTATTGGTGATCCAACATGATAACCTTTTAAAGAGGCCCAAAAAACTTACAGAGATGGAGGCCATGAAGAAATTAAAGAAGTATTGTCATTTTTACTGACAAAAGGAGCATGGCATAGAAGACTGTTTCAATCTTTAGGATGAAATCGAGCGCCTCATCTGACAGGGCCATCTCAAGAAGTTTGTGGATCAGAAAGCTTTACAAGCCATGGCTCAATCCAATTAGACTGCTCGTAGAGAAGGGTCTCTGAGCCCTATGTGAGAAGATAAGGGGAAGCAGAAGATGGGTGAGGACCACCCCCCCTTTGAAAGGAGTAATTGACACGATAGCCGAAGGCCCATCTGGAGGAGATTTAAGGTCGGTGAGAAAACAAGTACAAAGACGCCTTGAATCTAATAGGTGGGCGAATGCTAAACCAGTCTATCAGCTATTCACTAGTGCTGAAGCCATTTCCTTTTTAGATTTCGACCTAAAGTACTTAGGAGGTCAAGGCATAGGGGGTAGCCTAGATTGCCCTTCGGTGTTTTTCATTGAAGTCGCAAACTTTGTGGTCCGCAAAGTGTTGATCGACAATAGGAACTCCACGAATGACATCTTTTATCTACCCTTGATAGGATGCAGCTAGGGAAATTGAAGTTTGATCCTATCAAAACACCCGTGGTTGGTTTTGGGGGGTCAGAAATCGTTCCAATGGGATTTATCAATTTGACCACCTCTTTTGGCGAAGCTCCTAAGAGATGCACCATAATAATCAACTTCCTTGTAGTTGATTCCCCCTTCGCCTACAATGCCATCATCGACAGACCGAATTTAAATGATTTCCAAGAGGTCGTGTCAACATATCACATAAAGGTCAAATTTCTTACACCAGCGGGAATAAGTGAAATGCTTTGCAATATGAAGGAGGCTTGGCAGTGTTACACCATCTTGGTCAAAGCCAACTCCCAAAAAGCCCAACCTCAGTTAAAGCCCTCGGAGGACATCCCAGTAATGAAACCCAATGAGGGTTAGGTTAACAAGAAGAGGAAGATCAAGAATACTAGGGTCGAGTTGGTCGAAGAATTTAAATCTATTGATCTAGAACGAAGAAACCCTGACAAAAAAAATCAAATAGGTGCAAACTTGGGGGGTCAAATGGAATGCATGCTCATCGACTTTCTCCAGAGGAATGTTGATGCCTTTGCATGGAAGGCTGCTGAGTTATAGGGCATTGATCCTAAAATCATCATACATTGCATTAATGTTGACCCACATACAAGCCAGTCCGACAGAAGGCCAGAACTTTTAATGCTGAAAGGACTTAGATCATTTAGGTAGAGGTTAACAAGCTCCTAGACGTAGGCTACATTATTGAGATCCAATATCCTAGTTGGTTATGTAATGTAGTCTTAGTCCCCAAGAATGAGGGAAAATGGAGAATGTGTAATGATTTCACTGATCTTAATAAAGCATGCCTTAAAGACCTATATCGTCTACCTCGTATAGACTTATTTGTTGATTCTACTACTAAATGTGATCTCTTAAGCACGATGGATGCCTTACAAAGGTATTATCAAATTTTTATGGCCCCTGAGGATCAGGATAAAACTTCTTTCGTGGTGCCCAATGGCATATACTGTTTCTTGGTTATGCCCTTCGGATTGAAAAAAGCTAGCGCAACTTACCAGAGATTAGTTAATTTTATGTTTAAAATGAGATAGGTCGATCTATGGAAGTGTATGTTGACGACATGATTGTAAAAATGGAGAAATAAGCTGACCATCTAGCTGACCTCGTCCATACCTTTTCCATCCTCCGTGCTTTTGGTATGAAACTTAATATGACTAAATGCACTTTCAAAGTGAGAGGAGGAAAGTTTCTCATATACATGGTCAGCCAATGGGAATTGAAGTCAATCCCTAGAAAATTTAGGCTATACAGGATATAACACCTCCGTAGACAATTAGGGATGTCTAGAGACTGGTATGGAGGATCGTCACTTTGGGTCGGTTTATTGCACGATTGGCGGATAAAAGTTTGCCCTTTTTTTAAGTGTTAAGGAATGCAAAGAAGTTTCAGTGGATAGAAGGATATTACTAGGCTCTAGTCGAACTCAAAGAATACCTCTCTCGACCCCCCGTGCTAGCCAGGCCTACAATTGGGGAAATTTTGCACTTGTATTTAGTTGTGTTGACGATTGCCGTTAGCTTAGTTTTGGTATCAATGCAAGAAGGAGCAAGCAAGCCAGTGTATTACATTAGTAGGGTTTTGCAAGGTCCCGAACATAACTACCTAGAAATAGAAAGGTTCGCCTTGGCACAGGTTACTACAGTGAGAAAATTGAGACCTTATTTTCTGTCTCACACCATCGTCGTCTTGACAAACCAACCTTTGAAATAGATACTCTCTAACCAGATACTACGAGAAGGTTGACTAAGTGGGCTATTGAGTTAGGAGAATTCGACTTCAAATTTCAACCACGGGTTGTGATAAAAGCTCCAGTTTAGCAGATTTTGTAGCAGAACGAGTTGACCTACCACTACTCCAAGAAGCGTAGATGCTAACCTGGTCCTTGCATGTCGATGGATCGGCTACAAATATAGGATGTGGGACTGGGATATTATTGTGCTCTTCCCAAGGTGAGGAATATGATTTCGCCGTCAAGCTGAACTACCCTATCGCCAACAATGGAGCGAAATGTGAAGCTCTTATTGCTGGAATGAAGATGGCACTGGATAGAGGAGTTAAGAACTTGATGGCTGTTACTGATTCTCAGCTTGTCGCAGAACAATTTGAGGGCAATTTCAAGGCAAGAGATATAACTATGAATGCTTATCTCAATAAAGTTAGGAGCTTAGAGTAGCAAATTGAGAAATTTATGCTGAGTTGGGTACCTTGAATGGAAAATAAGAGAGCAGACGCACTTTCTAAGTTCGCTAGCACATCCAAGGTACCCAGGACAGATCCATCACGTTTTTAGTATCAGATAAACCCGTCATCACTGAACCCCAACTAGGCGCTGTGTACGCGATGAACCCCCTTGGTAAAACATAGATTGATGAAATTAAGGCTTACCTCAAAGAGAAAAAGGTGCCATCAGAGAGCACTGAGGCTCAAAGGGTATGGGCGTCAACGCCCAAGTTTGCTTTGGATGAATTTGACCAGTTTTACAAAAGATCTGTTGCCAGACTTCCCCTGAGATGTCTTACACCCGACCAAGCACAAGAAGTCTTGCAAGATATTCATGCGGGTACTTGCGGAAACCATTCAGGATGTCGGTTTCTAGTTTATAAAATGATCATAAATGGGTATTTCTAGCCAACTTTGGTCAAGGATGCCATCGAGTTCGCCAAGAAGTGTTGATCGTGCTAGGTTCATGCTAATGTCCCTCACCAACCAGCCACCACACTTGTGCCAGTGCAAATCACGTGGCCATTCGACCAATAGAGGGTTGACATTGTGGGGCCCTTCCCAATGTCTATAGGGTAAAGAAAATATATGATTGTGGCGGTTGAATATTTCACCAAATAGGTCGAAGTAGACGTCATGCCTAAGATCACCGATGTAGCGGTAAGGAGTTTCTTATGAAATAACATCATTTGTCATTTCAGCTTACCTAAGGTCTTTATATCTGACAATGGCACTTAGTTCCAGAGCAAACAGACCAGGGAATGGTGTGATAGCCTTGGGATTAAACAACATTTTACCTCAATAGGAAACCCACAAGCTAATGGTCAAATAGAAGTTACCAACAGAACTGTACTTAATCATATTAAAACTAGATTGGAAGGATTTAATACTAGTTGGGCTGATGATCTACCAGGGGTTCTTTGGGCTTATCACACCACTCCAAGATCGACCATGGGACAGGGCCCTTACAGTTTGGTGTACGGGTCGGAAGCAATAATACCCACTGAATTGATTGAACACACGACTAGAATCATACATTACAATCCGATCAGAAATAAGGTGGAAAGAGAGGTTGACTTGGAACTGATAGACGAACTTCTACTACAAGCCTTTACAAAGATGTAAAGATATAGATCCATTATGGCAAAAACATTATGACAAAGGAGTAAAGCCCAGGACTTTTAAGGTAGGTGACCTCGTTCTGAAAAAGATTAAAGTATCCCAGAACATCGGCAAACTCGACCCAAAGTGAGAAGGACCCTACTATATGGTGAAAGTAGTGAAGCATAACTCATATCGATTGGCTGACATGTTAGGAAATGAATTGCCAAGGCCATGGAATGCTATCAATCTCAGAAAATTCTATGTGTAGACTACATTGTACAGAAAACACATTATCTTAATGAATGCTATTGCGCGACCCCATAGTCGCCTAAATTCAAATCCACTTCATTTAATTACCAAAAGCTAATCAAGTCAACCCCATAGTCGCATGATTTGCAAAATAATGATTATGATGGCCCCGCAGTTGCATTATCCTGATTGAACAAAGGTGTATTTCAGATGCTATTCTACTCGACCATGTAGTCGCGTGATGAAAAGTGATCAATTCGTATTCTTATTTTGGTTACCTTTTAGGAGAAACTGTTGGAATAGTGCCTGACAAGCTAATCAGATTGGCCTTGTAAAAGCTATTTCCTTGTAAAACAATCTTGATCGAATGATATTCTTTATATGGCCACCTTCATCTTATGCTTCATATTACTTCACTTGCATTTGGATGAAGCCCTTAGATCACACATGACTATGGGACTTGGTTTGATGACCATAGAATAAGTCTTACACGACCATGATCTTAAATCTTCCAAGTCATAGGATCTTATGAGACAGGGCATCTAAGATCCGGATAGACTTGCACTAACGATGCATAAATCCAAGAGTCGAATATTACTCTGTTCCATGAGCAACCTATATGAGATATGGGTGCATGTTAGTGGGTGCTTGTTAGAGAACAAGGTAATGAAGACCCTCTAGAGAATCCACTAGATAGCCATAGTGGCAAGTCGTTAGTGATCAATTCTCCCGCTTAGGCTAGTGCATATTATTCGTCATCTAACATGAGGATCCATGGTAACCTTGTGTCCAGTCCTCATGCTTTGACTCTTCCTTGACCACTTAGCAGGTCTTTTGGGTTGAGGTTGGGTATGAGCTACTTGGCATGGAAGTTTGTGAGATCCAAGATGGAATTCGACTCCGCGCTTTTGTGAAGGACGAGTGCATCTCCTATGTGTTCTATAATGATCGATTCCAAGAAATCCTTGCGCAAGGTGGTGTGACAATTTGGGAAAGGAGTTTTCCAAAGGTGAGGTCACACGAGGAAATCGAACATTGGGAATAGAGACATAGTATCTAGGCTATTGGGAGCCGACAAATATCTTGCCTTAGGCCTCTTTCGGGAGATAGGAGATGTAAGGACCATATTTGCATGGTACACTTAGAGCTATGATAGTTCTCTAGAATATTCATTTTGGACAATTAGTTGGGCTCCATCGGCTTGAGGTTGGACATCGACCATGGAGATTGGGTACTCTTCAATTAATGAGATTAATTGAATTGAGTCGATTAGTTTAAAAGGAGTTTTAAACTAAAATGAACATGAGATATTCAAAAGTTACAAAGAGTTGTGAGCCCATGTCCAATGAATGGTAGAACATATTGGGTCACACATAAAAGCCAACTAACTTCCAAAATTGGTAGAGCAATTTTCCAAGTGTTGGAAAAATCATCGTTGGGTGATCGATTTTCAAAGGTCCAATCCAACGGTCAATTTTAATTTGATTAATTTAAGTGTTAAATTAATCAACTAATTTAAGAGTTAAGTTAGACCAATAATTAAGGAGTTAATTATTTGGTACCATGTTGACCATCAATTGGACAAGTTGACTTAAAGAGTTAAGTTGACTAATTTAGGCTTAAGAGTTAAGCTTGTTTGATTTAAGAGTTAAATCAAAGGTTAATTAAATTAAAGTTTTAATTTAATTAATGGGAAGAATAATTTTTGGAGGGAAAATTTAAATGAAGTGTTTATTTAAATTGGCATCTTGATTAATTTGGAATAAGATTCCAAATGAAATTGAAATGCACTTGAAATTCAAGACTTGCATTTGAATTTTGCCAACTTGGCATGCCACTTGGGCGGTCACCTTGAGGAAGGTGTGATGCCAACTAGCATCACACATCCCACCCTCTATATATAGATATAGAGAGCATGCAAAATTAGAAATTAATGGCTTAAAAGTGTGAGAATTAGATTCTTGCATTCCCTCCAAAATCTGTCTCTCCATGCATTGCATCATGAGTTGAAGCTTTGCATTCCTTCTTCTTCCCAACCTGAAAATTAGCCTCCTCTTCCTCATTTTCTCCTCTCTAACTCCAGCTTCTAGTGAGGGGAAATTGGAAGATTGTTTGGTGTGTGGATCATATCAATAGAGGCAAGGCACTTGACTTGCTTGGTTTTGGAGATCTACCTGCAGCAGCTTTTGGTTGGGGAATTTTTCTGGAGCGATCCAGAAGGCTTTTTGGATCCAATTTGTCACACTATCTTTGCTATGTTGAGGTGTTCCAGATTTAATTTCGTGAATTTTGGAGCAGTTTAAAATGGGCAATTGTTTTCATGTTTTGGCTGTGCCAGATCTAGACAGTTTCTGGACTTGTGAGAGATAGTTGATCTTCTCCTTGATTTTGAGCTACAAGAGGTAGTTCTTCATCCTAATCTAGATCTATAGCATGTCTAGATCCTTGGGAGCTTGAGTAGCTTAGTTATTTTCAAGCTTATGAAGTTTTGATTTATGGATCATAATGCTACTCTAGACTTCAAGTGGTATCGGAGCCTTTTCATGCTATGTTTTGGATTATTATTTGATTGATTCATGTGATGAATTGATCAATATCACCAAATACTTTATCCAAGCCATGGATTGGAGTGTTTGGATGATGATGCTTGTGGCTCTATTGCTTGATGGATTGAAAGCATGCTTTTATGTGATTTAAGTGTTAATTCATGTTTTTGTATGTTTCAAATCATAGATATAAATGTTGAATGTTGATTTAGCATTTATTGATGTTATATGATGATATAGCATGTTGATGTTTGATCAAAAGAGTTTTGGTCATTTTTGGATCCAATGTGATTGGAGTTTTGTTGGAGATTTTTGAAGAATACACACTAAAAGAAAATACGCTTGTTGCTACAATATTTTTTACTTCATTAAAAATAATGTAGCACAAAAGTACTATTTTTTATGATTTTTCTATTGTAGCATGAAGTTTAAAATGTGTGGTAAAACTCATATTAAATACTACACTTTATCTTATCGTAGTAAAAGATATATTTATTTACTACAATTTTTTATGTGTGATGAATAATATATTACATTTGCTACAGTTCTGCATAATCCATGAAAAAAAGATAATAATTTACCACACTTTTTCATTTGTGAAGCAAAAACAATGAATCTTATGAAAGTTTAGTAGCAAAGATTAAGATTTTAAATAAAAAAATTTCACAAAAAAAAAAAGGTAAAATATATTGAAAGCTCTATTTAATCAATAATATTTAAGGTAAAAAATTGCTTCAAATTTTTATTACTAAAAAAATAATTAATTAATTAATTGAATTCTAAATTAACAAATAAAACCCCTCCAAAAAGTTCTTAATTACTCATGGTTTTAATCATTACAATTAAAGGTAAAATAAAAAATTTACTGCAATAATTATTAAAAAAATATTTGATTAATTAATCAAATACTTAATTTAGATAATTAGCAAAGTGACTTAAAATAGTAGGAAAATCCAAGTTTGAAGGTAAAGTAAAAATTTGCCTACAACAATTTTTACTATCAAAAAGTTGATTAGTTAATTAAATATATTTAAATTAGCTAATTAGCAACAAAGTGGCCATTGGTCTAGTGGCATCATCTTCATATATATAAGTCTAAGGTTAAGAGTTCGAATCTTAATGAACTCATGATGTGTGTGTATAAATAAAAAAGCAACTAATTAGTAAATATCTCAAAAGCACCAAAATAGTTCTATTTTTACTATATTTAATTGTGGTGAGAAATTATTTAAATATTTACTAAGTTTTTCAAAGTGTGGTGATTAACTACTTTATACTACATTTTTTAAATTGTGGTGAAAGATAATGGTGTATTGGATAGCTTTTTTACCATACTTTAAATTTGTAGTAATTGAAGACAATTTCGTAGCAAAAGACAATTACCACAGTTGAAAAAGTGTAGTTAAGCTTTTACCTCACTTGCAATGCCTATGGCTAGAAAAGTGTAGCACAAGCGTAGCTAATAACTTTTTACTACACTTAATTACTATTTACTATACATATAACTGTAGTAAAAAACTTTTTTTTTTTTGTAGTGATGATTCTTACTTGAACTTGATTTTTGAAGCTTGATTGAGCACTTAAATTTCCAGTTTTAAAATGTGTTTTAGATCTAGAAATTGGTCCATAATGTGTGATTTAATGTTTAGAATGAATTCTAGCATTTTTTGGTGCACAAAAGTTGAGCCAAAAATGGCCTAACTTGCCTTTGACCCAAAACAGGGGCTGCTGCTGGCTTTGGTGCACATTGGCAGGGCTGTGACCGAAAGTTACTGCCCATCCATGTGCTTACCTCGGCCAGTAGTGCCCGGTCATGGGTTGGGTGAGTTTTTGTGCAATTTTTGGGCTCCTTTGGTGACTAGAAATAATGTTAAATCATGTGTTATGAATGCACAAGTGTTGTGCAAGTTCTCAATATAATGTTTGACATTTTTCAAGCTCCTTAAATCTTGTTAAAGTTTATCTCCAATAGTTGCATAATTGTTATGCTTGTTCAATTATTTGTTTATGAGATAAGCATTTAATTGTTAGAATTAATTATTAATTCTAGATTTATTTATTGTTCATTTAATTGTTGAATGAATGACGAATGAACAGGGACGATCATGAGCCTTTAACATTGATTTTATATGTTTCAATTTGTTGAAATGGGTTGTATTAAATTGGGGCTTGCATACCTCTTTATTTGTACCTTCTAAATGTTATGAGAGTAGAATCACTAGGAGTGATGATTTTTTTCTCATGTAAAAGTTACATGGAGCAAAGGAGACCATGGAGGCATGGAGACTTTTGAAGACCTATGAATGTATAGAATACACTCATGTAATAGCTAGATTTAATTAACCCACCTAAAATCAACTAGGTGGTGCACCTGTAGCTCTGAGTGCACCACTTAGTTAAGCTCATGGTCATCCCACCCTAGGAGCATGCTAGGTGCATTTACTTATTTATGCTTTCCATATCCTGTTGATGTATGAGATGTATGGTTAGGATATAGAAAACCTAAATAAGAAGATAACCTGATGAGATCTTTGCAAGCAAAAACACTCCACTTAGAATGTCTAAGTGCTTTTCAAATATTAAGTCAAAATGGATACAAATTAAAAGAGTTTTAATTAATCTAAGCCTTCTACCAATAGTATATGGCATGACGATGCTACCACCTTTGTATGATATATATCCGGTCATGGGGGTCATGCTTAGGTGGAAAGTTGTGACCATACACTTTGCATGAGATGCACCTTTGACTTGGGAACGCCCACACATTATACATCCGATCACGAGGGATGCTATGGTACTCGTCTTGAATCGAAGATTGATTGGTAGGTTTGACTTAACACCGAATGTAGAGGTCATCCATTAGGGGATCTACATGAAATGGTGAGGCAAAATATATCAAAAATTGCATGAGATGCAATTACCAAAAGTTGCTTACCTTTGGATTGCTCGTGGATATACATCCAGTCACGGGGGTCCACTTGCAAGTCTTTAGGATCTTGATTCTCACTAGGAAATATGATTTCCCAAATTCTTTTAAAGGATGAAGGATTTGATAAAATAGTGGGAGAAAAGCATGTTTGAAAGACCATGAACATGCTTTTAATATCAAATTTAATCAAACGCTTATTCTCTTTTTCGCCTTTGAGGATTTGTGAAATCTCAAGAATGGTTTAATGTTCCACTCAACATTTTTTTGGAAACCAATAAACTAATTGGGCCAAACTTCCACGATTGACTTAACCTCAAAATTGTTCTAGATTCCTAGAAACGGATAGATTTCCTATATCAAGGTGCTCCAAATCCCATCGGGATTAAAAATAGATCAAGAGACACGAGAAAAGTTAACGAATTGGGTTTAGAATCGTCCTATCCCATAGTTCCATGATGGCATTTGCAAACTTTAAAAGTCTCATTGACACATGAATAGTACCTTGGTTAAAGTTTACAAGAGTTGTAAAGCAAACAAGGTATGAGAGGTTCATGGTGTCAAAAGAGATTTTTCAAGCTAGGATGAATGCGAAGTCATGTGTCATCGACTATGGTCTAAAGATGATTAAGCTTGGATAAGCTTTTTCTACTTGGATGTAGTGATGGACAATGATCTCCATGAGGATTTGATCCTCACATCCTCACTGAGTTTTATTGATCAAAGTGTTGATCTAGAAGGAGACTACCATGACAAGGGCAAGCCTTTGACACTTGTTTCCTCCTCCATGTCTATGGGCCGTAGGGGTGCTAGAAATGGAGGTAAAAGGAAGAAAAGTTCTTCCTCCAAGGGGAAACAACTATTAAAGGCATCCGAAGGAGTCAAGAAGATTATGGAGAAAATAGTCAATATTATTTGTTTCTACTTTGGCTAAATAGGCCATTAGAAGCCATTATGCAAGGAATACCTTGCAACCCTTTGGAAGGGTATGTACTTTATTGAAGTGCATTTAAGGATAAATTCTTCCTCATGAATATATGATATCGCATGTGGTTCTTGTCTTTGTAAGTTGCTACAAAGAACAAGGAAAAAGAATAAAACTAAGTGATGTGGATATGATCCACCGCCTTGGCTAAGGAGTAAGAGTTGTGACTAAAGCCAAAGGCGTATAATAAGTTGGACTTAGGGAATTCCATAATTGTATTGAACTATTGCTATTATGTGCCATATATTGTTGAGAACATTATTTCAAATTCCCGTTTTGGATAGTGAAGGATTTGATCTTCCTATATCAAATGGGATATTGAAGGCATTAAAGAATGGGTTTTTTAATTGCTTATGATACACTTAACAAAGGATTATACATATTGGATTCTCAACTATCACTAATGCACTTTCAACAAAGTAAGAAAACTAGATATCCAAGAATATGCCATTCTTTGGCATACAAGACTTGGTCATATCTCTAAGAATAGGATGACCAAGTTAGAAGCTCTCAAAGTGTTAAGTGTTAGTGGCATTTAGGATCTTCCTACTTGTGAATCTTGTTTAAAGGGAAAAATGACCGAAACTCCTTTTGTAGGACAAACGGAGTGCTCCACAAGTCTCTTGGATTTGATCCTTACGAATGTTTATGGACCACTAAGAGTTAGTGGGAGAGGAGGCTATTCCTACTTCATCACCTTCACCGATGACTATAGTCGGTTTGGACATGTGTTTCTTATGAAGAACAAGTCCGAAGCCTTTGAAAAGTTTAAAGTGTATAGGAGTGAAGTGGAAAAACAATTGGGGCTAAGTATTAAAGCTCTTTGATAGGATCGAGGAGGAGAATACTTAAGCACCAAATTCTTAGATTATCTAAAGGAGAATGTGATTCTCTCTCAATGGACTCCACTCAGTACAACCCAAGTCAAATGGAATAGCCGTGAGGAGAAACCGTACCTTGTTGGACATGGTACGTTCCATGATGGGCTTCTTCGATGTGCCTATATCCTTTAGGGGATACGCCTTATGAACGACGATAAAGTTACTAAGTGTAGTACCTTCAAAGTCGGTGCTAACACAGCATATGAGATATGGCATGGCAAAGCACCCTTTTACCAATGTATCATGGTTTGGGGATCTCCAGCCTACGTGAGACGGACAGTGGGAGATAAGTTAGATAGTAGATCCACCTTGTGCAAATTTGTGGGATACCCAAGAGAGTCTATGGGTTATTACTTCCATGATCCCTCGGAACAAAAGATGTTTGTTTCGAGGAACGCCACATTTTTAGAAAAGGAATTTCTATAAGATAGAAAAAGGCATAGTTGTTGAACTTGGTGAAGTTCAAGATGATCATAAAATCCCACAAGTGGTAGAAACAAATATATATCAAAGAGCCTTGCACACAACCTCTGAGAAGGTCGAACCGAATCAAGAAGCAACCCGAAATGTTCAGATTTCTTTATGAAATGGGCCAATCGGATAGTGATCCGAAGACCTATAAGAGAGCTATGTTGGACATAGATTTGGGATGATGGCTTGGAGCCATGAAATTCAAAATGGACTCCATGTACTCAAACAAAGTACGGACTTTGGTAGATCTACCAAAGGGAATAGTTCTCGTTGGTTGCTAATGGATCTATAAGCGAAAGCTTGGAGTAGATGTAGAAGTGGTGACTTTTTAGATGTGACTAGTGGCAAAATGTTACACTCTAAGACCTGGTATCGATTTCGAGGAAACCTTTTCACTGGTCACTATGCCTAAGTCCATTCGGATTCTACTTGCCATAGCCACATATTATGACTACGAGATATGGCAAATAGATGTGAAAACCACTTTCCGCAATGGTGACATTGAAGAAGAACTCTATATGGAGCAACCACAACGTTTTACATCCAAGAGGAGTGAGCAAAAAGTTTGCAAACTCCAGAGATCTATTTATGGACTCAAATAAGCATCCCAAAGTTGGAACATACATTTTGACAAAATGGACAAATTGTTTGGCTCTTTCAAAAATGTGCATGGACCAAGTGTGTATAAGAAGGCTAGTGGGAGTAGCATACAGTTTATTGTGCTTTATGTCGATGACATCCTTTTCGTTGGGAATGAGGTAGGAATTTTAGAGTGTACTAAAGCGTGGTTATCTACATAATTCCTCATGAAGGATTTGGGAGAAGCATCATACGTATTGGGAATACGTATCTATAGAGATAGATCTGGGAGGATGCTGGGGCTATCCCAAGCCTCGTATATTGATAAGATACTAAAAATGTTTAGTATGGAAGAATCGAAGAAGGGATTTCTTCCCATGGGACATGGCATTCATCTCTCCAAGTCTATGGCCCTCCAAGACTGACAACGAGAGACAAAGTATGTTCCACATACCTTATGCCTCCCCCTATTGAGAGCATAATATATGCAGATCAATGTACAAGACTGGATATGGCACACTCGCTAAGAATTACGAGTAAGTTCCAATCCAATCCCAGTGAGAGTCACTGGATAGCCGTTAAAGCAATCCTTGAGTACTTGAGAAGGACTAAGGACTTGTTTTTAGTATACGACAATGGAGAAGTGAAACTAGAGGGGTTTTTGGATTCAAGTTTCCAATATGATGTAGATGACTTCAAATCCATTTCTGGATTAACATTTTGCCTCAATGACAGTGTGGTGAGTTGGAAGAGTTTCAACAAGACACCACAACCAAGATAACCACTGAGGTGAAATAATTTATGGTTTTGGAAACCTCAAAAGGAAGGTGTTTGGATAAAAACTTCATCCAAGAGTTGGATGTAGTGCCTAGCGTGCATGAGCCCACAATTGTCTTTGGAAGACAATTTTTGGACTTGAGCAAAGATCTCATCAGTAATCCAAACACGGTAAATACTTTATCATTTGATATATGATATCAAATTGATAGAGGCGACAGCTAAGTACACTAAGTTGCCTCAAAAGAGAATTTAGCAGAACTATTGTCTAAACCCCTAATAGCAAGAGGTATTTGAAGAACATCTTGAGAAAATGGGTCTCAAGTCCACGGGGCATTGGTTTTAGGGTAAATGGGAAATTGTTGGAATAGTGCCCAGCAAGCCAATCAGATTGGCCTTGTAAAAGTTATTTCCTTGTAAAACAATCTTGATCGAATGATATTCCTTATATGGCCACCTTTATCTTATGCTTTTTATTACTTCACTTGCATTTGGATGAAGCCCTTAGATCACACATGACTACGGGACTTGGTTTGATGACCATGAAATAAGTCTTACACGATCGTGATCTTAAATCATCCAAGTCATAGGATCTTATGAGACAGGCATCTAAGATCCGAATAGACTTGCACTAACGATGCATAAATCCAAGAGTTGGATATTGCTCCATTCCATGAGCAATCTGTATGAGATACGGGTGCATGTTAGTGGGTGCTTGTTAGATAACAAGGTATTGAAGACCTTTCGGAGAATCCACTAGAGAGTCGTAGTAGCTAGTCGGTAGTGATCAATTCTCCCACTTATGCCAGTGCATATTATTAGTCCTCTGACCTGAGGATCCATGGTAACCTTGTGTCCGGTCCTCATGCTTTGACTCTTCCTTGACCACTTAGCGGGTCTTTCGGGTTGAGGTTGGGTATGAGCTACTTGGCATGGAGGTTTGTGAGATCCAAGATAGAATCCGACTCCTCGCTGTTGTGAAGGGCGAGTGCATCTCCTATGTGTTCTATAATGATCGATTCCAAGAATTCCTTGCGCAAGGTGGTGTGACAATTTGGAAAAGGAGTTTTCCAAATGTGAGGTCATGCAAGAGAATCGAACGTTGAGAATAGAGACATACTATCGAGGCTATTAGGGAGCCGGCAAATATCTTGCACTAGGCCTCTTTCGGGAGATAAGAGATAGAAGGACTGTATTTACATGGTACGTGTAGAGCTATGATGGTTCTCTAGAATATTCATTTCGACCAATTAGTTAGATCCATGGGCTTGAGGTTGGACATCGACTATGGAGTTGGGTACTCTTTAATTAATGCGATTAATTGAATTGAGTCGATTAGTTTAAAAGAAGTTTTAAACTAAAATGAATATGAGATATTCAAAAGTCACAAAGAGTTGTGAGCCCATGTCCAATGAATGGTAGAACCTATTGGGTCACACACAAAAGCCAAATAACTTCCAAAATTGGTAGAGCAATTTTCTAGGTGTTGGAAAAATCACCCATTGGTGACCGATTTTCAACAGGTCCAATCCAACGGTCAATTTTGGTTTGATTAATTCAAGTGTTAAATTAATCAACTAATTTAAGAGTTAAATTATATCAATAATTAAGGAGTTAATTATTTGGTACATTGTTGACCATCACTTGGACAAGTTGACTTAAAGAGTTAAGTTGACTAATTTAAGCTTAAGAGTTAAGCTTGTTTGATTTAAGAGTTAAATCAAAGGTTAATTAATTAAATTAAAGTATTTAATTTAATTAATGGAAAGAATAATTATTTGGAGGGAAATTTTAAATGAAATGTTCATTTAAATTAGCATCTTAATTAATTTGGAATTAGATTCCAATGAAATTGAAATGCACTTGAAATTCAAGTAAGACTTGAATTTGAATTTTGCCAACTTGGCATGCCACTTGGGCAGTCACCTTGAGGAAGGTGTGATGCCAACTAGCATCACACATTCCACCCTCTATATATAGATATAGAGAGCATGCAAAATTAGAAATTAATGGCTTAAAAGTGTGAGAATTAGATTCTTGCATTCTCTCTAAAATCTCTATCTCTCTCCATGCATTGCTTCATGAGTTGAAGCTTTGCATTCATTCTTCTTCCCAACCTGAAAATCAGCCTTCTCTACCTCATTTTCTCCTATCTAACTGCAGCTTCTAGTGAGGGGAAATTGGAATATTGTTTGGTGTGTGGATCATATCAATAGAGGCAAGGCACTTGACTTGCTCGGTTTTGGAGATCCACCTGCAGCAGCTTCCGGTTGGCGAATTTTTCTGGACCGATCCAGAAGGATTTTTGGCTCCAATTTTTCAAACTAGATTCCCCTGTGTGTTTAGGTGTTACATATTTAATTTCGTGAATTTTTGAGCAGTTTAGGATGGGAAATTGTTGTCATCTTTTGGCTGTGCCAGATACAGACAGTTTCTGGACTCGTGAGAGATAGTTGATATTCTCCTTGATTTTGAGCTACAAGAGATAGTTCTTCATCCTAATCCAGATCTATAGCATGTCTAGATCCTTGGTAG
This sequence comes from Jacaranda mimosifolia, assembly GCA_018894105.1. Taxonomy (NCBI): domain Eukaryota; kingdom Viridiplantae; phylum Streptophyta; class Magnoliopsida; order Lamiales; family Bignoniaceae; genus Jacaranda; species Jacaranda mimosifolia. The sequence goes on along the minus strand of CM032132.1, from coordinate 30,910,304 downwards.
CTTGAGTAGCTTAGTTATTTTTAAGCTTATGAAATTTTGATTTATGGATCCTAATGCTACTCTAGCCTCCAAAAACAACTATGAAACAAAACCTACGGTTGGATAATGAAATCATTCTCAAAAATACATAAAGTAACAAGCAATTCATAAAAAAGAGAAGGGTCGACTCGACCTAATACTTCATTAAAAAGGGAGGTTGTTCAAAGGCCTAAAAACCCTATATTACAAAATAAATAAATAAACAATAACACAAACGGGCATCAACTCGACCTCGTAGCTTGTCCCTGATGAGCCACAGCTTTTGTGGCAACCTCATATACTATCTTGAAGAGTTCTTCTGTGGAACCCACTCGACCACTCAAGGTGGGGCCTTTGACCTTCTGCTTTGCGATCCTAGGTTGACTGGGCCCTGCTGGATGGGAAGGCCTCATCCGTTAGAAATACTTGGCCTCCAATTGGGAAATAATTTGCTATATTGCCTTCATTGTTCTTGATCTCCAAGGCAAAATCCCTAGTAAATTCGAATTCATCACCCACAGCTACAACTCGGGGAAAAGAATGAGGAACTACCATGCCACTATCAACTGGAGCATTCTTATAGAAATCCTGTAGTTTATCATCCTTGTTTACGCTAAGTTTTGCCTTATCCTCCAGTCGAAACACATATCCAAGGAACTCCAGCTGCTTGACGGCGCGATCGAATGCTTCCTGAGTGTCATCCATACTTAGCAAGAACTCACCTCAGTAAAAGCTGGCATAAGCATGATTTGTTGAACTGCTTCCTTGCGGATCCCCGACAGAGCTCTGAAAAATTCAGCTCGAGCATAGCTTAGTGTGCTATCATAATTGTATGCTCGACCAAAATTTGAGACCTCCTAAATGCTCACGACAGTCTTCTTGAGTTGCTCTTTGACCTGGCTCTTATCTTCCACTGCTGCCAGCAACTTAACATCATTTTCTTTTAATTGTTTGGTCAGTTAAGCCAGCTTAGACTCCAATGACTGAACTTTGGTCTTCAATAAGTCATTCTACTCCTTCTCCTGCTAAGCACATTTTTCCTCCACCCCAGCCAGTCAGTCTCGCAGAACTCGAATTGACGATGAAGGTTGTACCCCCATTGCTTGACCTGAAAAATAGAATAGCTCATTACCTAGCATGTTCATATTTCATTCAAGTTTCAACGAAAGAGGCTCAACCTAATTCTTACCATATTGACATAGTATATAAAGGCCTTCAAGCGGCCAACTGCTCGTGGTTGTGCATCTTGACCTAGTCATTCTCGAATAGACCAGCTATCAATACGATCAATGACGTCATCGATGTCACCCTAGCACCCATCATAGTCGTACTGTTCGACACGTTCACTTTCTCCCCAAATCGGGATTCAAGGAATGAAGGAAGGTTACACATTCAGTTAGGAGGAGGAAGAGCATATGCTTCTTCCCCTTTTCAATCGCGACTTTCTTCGTGGAGGCTTAGGCTGCAGTTTTGATGGCTTTTCTCTTTGGTTGAGGCAAGCTTCTGGTCATCCCTCCACTCTGTTCAGTCGGCATTGATGTCTCTTATCTTATCGGTGCGACCCCAATGACCAGCCCGGCACTCTGTGCTGCTCGACGAGCCACCGCCACTTCCTTACGCTGCTGCACCTCCTGTTGCTTCTTCATGGCAATCGTACGGGCACGATTCATGATTGATTGACTTGAAAGAATGAAATTTTTTTATCAAACGAATAGTTATAGAAAGCGATATTTAACACCATTTGAGGGGTAAGTCTCTACCTAATTGTGCACTTGCATGAAACCATAAGGCGGCGGTCGACAGACCTACCAGAACCAAATTTCTCTCTTGTATAAACACTGAGGCATCCATCTCACCATATTCGAGTAGATCTCGAATAAAAACATTGCTCTATGAAGGATTCTCAATGACATCCAACTCGACCCTACCCCTCATCTATCCCCTCAAAATATGGAATTCGACCCTAGTAGGAGATCGAACGTAAAAATATCGCTCCTTCCTTTTTTGGCTATGTGATAATGACAGAGTTTTAAAAACCTTCCTATGGGGTTGCGTGGTTAAATAGTAAAACCCCAACTCCCCAGTCAATCCTGACTTCTGGGACGTATGCAAGTGAAAAAGATGGCTAAAATTGGCCTACGAATGTGCCTCCTCAACGATACTCATTAACACCACAAAGCTATACATGAGAGCAAAGCAGTTGGGAAAGAAGCAGAGTTATGCAAACTCACAGACCCCTCAGCAGGTCGACTATAGGGTCAGCTAATGGGAACCTCAAACCACATTTCATGGCATCCTCAAAAATAGTTATGCAACCATCGGGGAGGGGTATGCATCCTTTTGGAGGCTCTAGGCTGTATCAGTTCAAATCTATTCGGAACATGATATTTCCCCCATATCGACACCAAGTCATTTGACAAAATTGTCGACACAATATTACTATAATGCGTTATTATGAACCGTTGACCCCTTGACCTAGGTACTTCTTCTACCACCATTTCTTTCTCATCCCCACCTTGACCCAAAGGTCCAGCCTCATCAACATCCTTGACTATAGGATTAGAGGGTCCCGTACCCTTATCTCCCCTACCTATAACCACTTCCCTCTCATTTGGGCTACTCGACCTTTCACTCAAGGTCTCACTCAACTCGATTTTACTATTCAAAGTGGAGCGGGTAGCCTCAGAGTCAGAGCTAGCAGTAGACAGTATAAAGGTTTAATACTTTGATGCTTAGTAAAGCTAGGAATATAGCGGAAAGAACTTAGGGAGACTTTAACCTCAGAAGTTATGTGGTAAAAATAAAGATACACGGTGAAAATCTACTATTTATAGCTGCCCTAGAATCCTAACCAACTAAAGTAACTGGCAACCGATCATTTAATTCATAACCACCGGTTTCTGCACATAAATATTTGTGTAACCATCAATAATAGTTCCTACCAGAACCTTTCTCATCGAGATTCAAAATGGTCTTTCCCGCCAAAGCCTTTCCCATCGAGAACTCAAAGAAACTACTCCAAACCCCGACCTCCTTAAGGTCGAACCTTGGAGTTGGGGGGACTCATGATAGCGGACTATCCTGTTAAGGCTCCTAAGGCCCATTAAACTTAATGGGCCTACTGGACTTGAGCACCACTAAGCTTGTATTCGACCGTGAGGTCTAACCATATCACTTCTAATCGACCAAAATGAGATTTGGTCAAGCAAATCAGAGGCTCTTGTCTTGTGTCGACCAGAAGGTTGGACTGCTAAACATCTATCCTGATTGAAGCAAAGTTAAGTGCTTAATGACCAATAGTGGCAGTTTGTACCGCCTTGTACGCTACATTAAATGCGCCTCAACCACCCTTCTATCCACATTTATTGCTATGACGTTGTGTCACCTTTATCATTGATGTTGTTACCTCTACATTAATGATGGTGTGGCCTTCTCCTCTGTTTAGCTTAATGGCCTGTACAGTTAATAGTTGCAAAGTATAAGCTCAAGTCGAAATGACCAAAACTACCCTTACTTGCTAGAATTATGCAAGGAACCCATCAAGGCGAGTACTGTCTTTTCACTCGTAAACATACACTATAAATACTCAACTCTCTCGGTGAAACGGTAAGAAAAAAAACACTTAATTAAACTGTTACTCTGCCCATTTCTCACATCCCAGACCTAGTGACTAACTTAACCATCGGAGGGTCTTAGCTGAGGGCCCTCTCGGCTAGCCTAACATGTGCTACTCTACTATAGGTTCCACCCCACAGCTCTACCAGGTCGAAATAGACTACGTGTCTGTTCGGAGATCGTCGTTCCGATCGAGAAAAATAGCGTTCGATAGAATTTGCATCAACAATAAGGGATGAAAAATTAAAATTGTACGTACGTAGGAGAACACACCTAATATTAAAAGACACCTTATGTCACATGGTATTTAGTAGTCAAAATTTAAGTTAATACTCTAATTAGAAATTAGGGTTTTGCGGGCTATACCTAATTATCTAGAGGTGTTTAAGAAACTTTATTAGACTTTTCCTTGTGATAAGTAGTGAGGAAATTTAAAATGAATCTATTATATATCTTTCCTTAATTTCTAATGATAGGTTCTTATCTAGTCTTTAAGACTTTAAATTCATTATAGAAGAATGAAATAAAACAAGTATACCTATTAATAAGGAAAAAACAAGTAACACTAAAATAAATGCATATATCTAGAGGCATATATATGGAGGCACATATAAGAATAATCACTAATAATAATTTAAGTGGGCCATTTAAAATTAATTATATCTAAATGTAGTTATTTATTTTTGAAGGCCTATATACAAAGGCCCAATTAAGAACAACCTCTAATGATAGTCATTTTCAGAGGCCTATCTACAAAGACCCATTTTCAAATGGCCCATAAAACCAATGATAAAATTATAATGGCCCATGGTGTAATATATTTTTATTTTATCTATTAATAGTTAATTAAAATTAATTAATTAATTTCATATTTTTATAGAAAAGTAAGTCAAATTAACATTTTGCTGAACTAAACATTCAGATCTGTCGCTCACTCCTTTACTCGCTTCACTTCAATCCTCACTTCCAAAAAGGCTTACCCATTGCAAATCCACCGCAAATCCCTTATTTTATCACACTTTCATTTTCAACCTTCAATATTTTTCACAATTCTAGCTAAAAATTGTTCGTTGTTGCTGAATCAAATTTGGTTGCAAGCTAGGGATTTTCCACTTCAATTGAACTTTGTGTAAGTGATAATGGAGATCAAACTTGGCTTCCTGAAGTGGCATAGTGAGGTGAATCTTAGTTATTTACATTCTGGGTTTTGTTTTCTAATTTCTGGTCTCTCTCTTTCTATCTATCTATATTTTTGGACTTTAATTTTCTGTTGGATTAGATATTACTGAAACATTAGTGGCGAGAGGCTTAATTAAGCAATACCACATTTTCAGGTTAGGTTTTTCCATACAATTTTTTTTATGGATAAAAAGAAGAATTTTATTCTTTTTTCTATTAATATTTTCTTATAAATTAGTTGTCTGAAACGGGTATAGTTGCAGTTTACATTATTAATAGATGCATGCATTTATTATGTCGAACAATTTCTTTTTGGTATACAACCTTGAATGCACTAGTGGGCATTTAGATGTGAGGCAGTTTTCTGTACTAATCCTCTAATACTATCTATGGATTCTTGGTGAGTGTTTGGGTATGTACATACATTAAATTGATTGTAGAATAGCTTACTTTCGTGTTACTATCATTGTTGAGCTTGCTTTTACTCTCTGCTTGATTAGACATACTATGGAGAAATTATTATGTGATTTTAGGGCAACCATAATGGTTAGTGTACAACCATTATGCCAGCAGAACTTATGGCAAGAAGGAAAATACTATATACAAAGATTAGTGTTGGATTTCCTTTCTCAACATCTTCTTATTGCATCTAAAAAACCACATTGTTAGGATTTAAAACCTATCCTAATGGGAACTTAAAAGGGGGTACTAATTACAGGTCCTTAGACGTAGTTCATTTAAAAGGAGTATTGTGGTACTTAAATTTCATCAATCATGAAATAATGACAAAAAAGGAAAAAAGGTTGGGGGGGGGGGGGGGAATAGAGCAAAATAAAAAAAGGAATGTGCAATTTTAAACTCACATGTTAGTTTTGCCTTTTGACAAGACATGGGTGTAAAATCCTCATTAGTTAATGAGAAAGATGACTCAGATGTTCAATTAGGAAATGTGACAGTAAGTAGCAATCTATTGGCTGATCATGAAATTAAATGAATATTCATACGACTATTTTAACAGAAACCAGATTATCACTATATGCCATTCATCTCTGCATCTGGATTCTTCGTGTTTTTTCACCATTGGAAATTTCTAAAATGATTAGGAATAAGACGTCTCTATTTGTAATGTGTTTTCATGAAATTACAACAAAGAGCTGTGTATTGAAAATAATTACTTTTTGCTATTATTTTTTGGAATGAGAATATCTTTAGGAATAATGATGTAAAAGGTGTCTCAAATTTTAGATAAATTTGGTGATACACAGGTGATGAGGTAGACAACAAATTTTCATACCAAGTAAAGAACAATGAGCCCTTTTAGGTGAAAATTAAATGACCAAAATGTAAGAAATTTATTGAGATTTGGCATTGGTATTGATTTATCTTGCTGCAATTTTCGATGAATAATTGGATTTTCATGCTTTCAAAATGATAGTTGAAGAGGCTGGGGAGCAGTTTCTTGCTCGGATGGCGGCAAGTTTACGTATTTGATATATGTGTCTTGATTCCATTGGAGTGATTCATGCTAAGGTTAGTTTAACATTGATATGTAAATATGTTTATGATGCTTTCATGTGACTAGATACTAAGCTCATGGTGCAATAAAATGTCATGGTTCTTTGATTTGGATAGCTTTTCTGCTTCTAAAACTGGAGGCCATCTCTGTAATTTTCTTTTCCCAATGTGATCATTATTAATACAATTTTATTACTTTTGCTCACAAATTACGAATCCTAAGTAAATAGTGGTGATTATATAGGATTAGTATTTCTCATGAAAAATGAACTACAAGAATGTTAGAAGTGCCTTCTCAAATCAAGACTATGTGTAGGATTTTTAACTTAGTAGTCAGAAATAGTGTGGATAGCAACTTCCTTTTATTCTATATGACATCCTCTTTAAGAATGCTGAAATGTTCTTGTCCGAGAAATACCATGTTTGAAAATTTTGAGCTTATTCATGACTTTCAGTGTAACAAAGTCAATCAGTTGAAAATGTTGACATCTGTTATACTTTAATTAGTTTTATTTTATTCCTAATCCCTTGTTTTTAACTTGATAAATAGAAGAAAAAAACAATTTTTTTTTATTTACATGCGTATGTACACTAATGGCTCGTTAGGATTTAAACTATGAATTTCATACATACAAGTTTTTAAGTTGAGAGGATTGTTATCTACTTTTACACTTATAACACTCCATTCTTTAGACATTTATCTTACGTTTAGTTAGTAAGTGATAATAGTTTATAGACAATAAGTTTCCCAGTTTAATGTCATTTTACTTTAGAATAATCCAATTCAATATTAATTCATTTTTTTTCTTTTCCTCACATGCTAGTGTGATTAATTCAATTAATTTGATCCAATCTAGTTCAATTACTTTATAATAAGCCAATCTAATTCAACAATGTCTTGTTTTTAAATACAACCATACATGCACATTAAATGACATTAGAATCCTAATGATTGATTGTCCACTAGAAAACATGTTAATTTAAGCAAAGTTATACAATCAGAATTTGAAACCATATAAAACAAACTCAAGTCATTCTATTTATTTCTTATATTCATGCACCTTAGGCCTACTACCTTTTGCCCTAGATATGTTATTATCTATATTGTGTAACTGTGAATTGTTTATAAATTGTGGAAACCTATTTTTAATTCAGTAGATGTGATGTCATTAAATAGGAGAATTGACTTATATACTTAAAGATTGGAGTAGAAGAATTATAAGATGGATAAGAGTTGGATTGATAAACCAAGGTATACTTTTCTTACTTTCTCTTTTTTTCTTGACACCTTGAAATATATATGATATTCATTTCTGTAATGAATATTGTTCCTGATGATTCATGGAGTAGCCTTATCTGCTTGCATTTTCCCCATATTTTTTTTGTCATATAAAATTCTTATTTATTACTTCCTTTTTTTTTTTTTTTTCTTTTCCTGTTCAGTTGGTTAGGAGTATGATTTTGAGCTATTATGTGCTGTTGATTTCATTATGCTAATGTGAAATTAGTTTTCTGTACTTCATTCATAAAAATTTGATTTCTATTTCTTATTTATTTTTTTTTCTATTTCTTAGAGATGCGGTTGGTTTCATAGATTATGGTTTTCTTCAGTAATTTGTTGGCGTATTATGAATTATCATGTGACGTTGGTTTGATGAAATTGTAATGCATTGTGCAAATGAATGTAACTGCAGGATAGAAAATTTCCTATAATAGTTGATCTTCTTATTATTGCTTGAGATTTAATAATTTAATTTAGTTGTCACTGCAGGATTTTATATAGTGGTTCTGGATTTCTTCCAAGGAGAGCACGCTAAGAGAAATGAATTATTTGTATGTTTCTTCGAATAAAACTATTCTTAGGTACAACTTGATATGAATATATGGAATGGTACACCAAAGAGCATAAATTCTTTTTCTAGTTGAAAATGAAATTGTCATTTCTTTACTAAATGTAGATAAATTGTACGATCGTTCTTTGAAAATGGATATTGTGAGTTAAATAAATGTTGATTGAATTTTTCTGGAGATATTTTGACTATTGGGTTGTATTGGTTGATAAACGTTACAATTGTGTGGTTATTAGAAATATGTTATTGTAATGTTTGTATGGTATAGTTGAATACATATCTATGTTTTTTCTTTGGAGGCACATGGTGGATTAGTGCCCTTTTTGATATAAGATTTGGAGGCCTTTTTCTATTTAGGGCCTTCAAGAATAAGGAACGTAGGTTTTAATAATAGCCCTCAAATGGTGAAAAATTGCCTCCATTAATTACATATAGAGGCAATCTATATAATTGTTTCCATATTTTTCACGACCGTAGCTATGGAGGCTTTCATAGCCAATTGCCTCTACATGTATTAGAGGCATTTTTTAAGCATTTAGAGGCCAAAAATAATGCCCACAAATCTTAGTATTGTAGTAGTGTAAATAGTTATATAAGGTCACTAATTAGAAAGGAAATGAAAACCAAGGAGATCTAGTAATCCAATATTCTAATCCCATGTGCCTAATCCAAAGGACTACACATTTATTGATTGTGTTTCAATACAAAGAATATCACTCGTAACATTAGAATTAATAATATGTACATATAATCTAATTTTTAAAGCATTGATTCATTGACCAAAATACCGACGCGCAAGAATCATGTGCTAATTAAGTCCATATTGCAATATTCTTATTTTCTTATTTATTATGCCTTTTATAATGACTATGAGAATGATCATACGTGCATGTTGGTGTAGCCGCCCCTAATCACCCTAACCCAGTGCTGGCCAGCCCATCCCTAGGCTGGTTGGCCCGTTGACCCTCTCACACTCTATCACTTCCACCCCACATCCAATTTTAATGACTTGCTTTGTTCCCCTCTCATGTCTCTAACTAGACTTGTGTCCCTCTCTCTTTTCAAAGGAGTTTCAAATTAAAGCAAAAGAGAAAGCAAAAGTTAAGACAAGAAAGAGATTAAAAAGCTAAGACAAGAGAGAAAGAAAAAACAAAGGGAAATGGAGATGATGAATACACACATACCTTTTGAGCCATTTTTACTACATTCAATATAAAATAACTCCCAATTGGAAATCTGAAGTGAAAGGTAAAACTCAAGTAATAATAACATGGATAAGGCAACTTTAAGGATAGTAAAATATATATGAGTGCTGTTGCAAATTGGGTCGGTCTTAGACCCTTAACCCAATAGACATCCATATTTGAATGGATCATATCTATATCTAGAAGGAATCGTAGTTCTTATTTGATTAGAACCCTTCATTGTGAAGAGATGTGGATATGTAATATCCATCAATAATTAGAAGGATAACTCTCCCTTGTGTGGGATAGTATTCATCTATAACTAAGAGGATCATAATTGTGTGGGATAACCATTATTCATATCTCCATTCACTCCTAGTTGAATTGGACTCTTGGAAGACTCGCTTATAAATAAGCCCTCTTCCTAAGAGTCTTGCACACAATTTGAGTATTCACTCTCTCCATATGTTCTGTCTATATTCTTTTTTCTCAATCTTTCTTGGAATATCACCATATAGTTTTAAGGTGTGTAAGTTTGTAGAACCTCCGGTAGCAATTCCATTAGGTGAGTAGAGATTGAGAAAGCTGTCAAGATTAAAGAACGTAGAGTCTATATTTGGGAGTCGATCGAATCAAGAAACTCGGAGTCTATGTGCATCAGAGGCTTCTACGCGAGCTTCGATCAAGGATGGTATTTGTGAAACTTGTGTTGATTAAAAGATAATATTAAACCATCTATTTTATTTTATTTGGATCAAATAATTGATTATGTACAATTATTTCCAACAAATGCAAACAATGGCAGCAATAGAAATATAAAAAATATGATATGGAATTAAGAATGAAGATAAATATAAATAAAATAATAATTATAATGACAAATATCGTACTTTCAATTCAAGATTACATATTTCCAATTCAAATTAGGGGACCCTATGGGCACATAAATCAAATCACTCTTAAAGATAAGTACAAAAAATTAAGATGGACCGCTCAACACCACAAACCCAACCCACCAAATCCAAACACTAAAAATATAAGCATTTATGATAGAAAAAGACATCTAATTCATTCATTTTTAATTCAAGCAAATTCTCCCAACAAATACATTCTCGAGTTAGAGATCCACAATTTACAATATTCAATTGTGTATTTTTAAGCAGAGCTCCTGAAGACAAATTTTATCCACGTTTCCACACAAAAATTTTGCCACATACTTGCAATTTGAAAATGTGTACATCATTTTAGTTAGGCTACTATTATCTAGTTATTTAATTTAGAGTGCAAAATTTGTCATGTTGCCACTTTGCAATCCCACTTGCAAAAGTAACATGTGCTTATAACTTGTATAAGGACAATTTTATTCTTGGTCACTGAATTAATTTTGCTGTCTTAATTCAAGCCATATCAATTTTGGTCCCTAACATTTTAAAAATCCATTCATTATGGTCCCTACCGTTAATCTGCGTACTGTTAGTTTCTTACATTTTAGGGCATCTACAAGCCATACGAGCTGAAGAGAAGACTTTGGATGATATTTTCTAATGCCTTTACTGTAATTAGAATGATCAAATGTCAAAATAAGAAATCCCAACAAAGAAAATCAATTAGCATTACAAGAACAAATTGAAATATGAGTGTCAACAAAGTGCTAAAGTACAAATCATCCCTCACAAATCTCATGAAAACACCAAACTCGCTTGAATCTTTTCCCATTTAATGAATTTGCACACTTTTCTAAAAAAAATATTGTTATGAACCCTAAAAATGCAAAGAAAACATAAAACACTGAAAAGACTTGAATACTATATATGTTTGGTTTAGGATTTTGATGAGGAAGGGAAAATGTTATGGAAAAGAAAAATTAAATTAAAAAAATATAAAATTTCAAGTTTGTTTGGTTGTTAAAGAAAATATTTGGGAAATGAATGAGGAGAAGAGGGATGATGAATGCATTGGACAAAGAGAGAAAAGTCAAAAGGGCTTTCCCTCTCATTTTTCTCACATTTTATGAAGTAAATTTATTTTCCTCCAAGCTTTGTTTTCTTTAGTATTTTTTTTACCAACCAAACAATCAAAATATTTTCCTTAACATTTTCGGTTCTTGTCTCATCAAAATCCTTAAACTAAACATAGTGGAAATGGACCAAAAACTTGCTTTTAGGCCAAAGCCTGCACGCCGGGGCACAAGAAGCTCTCGCACGGGTGCGCAGGCATGAATAAAATATAGGACATATTGTGCTGGGTTGGGCGCAACTCTCTTGTGCCTTGGCACAAGGCGTCACACTATCCCATTTGAAATAATTCAAGGCAAACTTCACAACATCATTCTCCAAATCCCAAAGTTCGTTTTTCTAACTCCAGTTTTGAAATTCTCTATGTTTGGTTCAAGAATTTTAGTGAGGAAAAGAAAAGAGAATGCTAAGAAAATTATTTTTAATTGTTTGATTGGTAAGAAAAATATTAAAGAATAGAAACCTTGGAGAAAATTGAAGTGTTATTGATAAAAATAATTTTTTCTTACAAAATGGTGAAGAAAATGAAGGGAAAAGTCTATTTAAGCTTTCTCTCCTTCGCCAAGACATTCATCACTCCTCTTCTTCCTATTATTTTCTTCATTATTTTTTTTAACAACCAAACAAACTTTAAAGTTTATATTTTTTTACTTTTATTTTTTCTTTCCTTAACATTTTTTTTAACTCAATAAAAATCTTAAACCAAACATAGCATAGAAATTTTAATAAAGAAAATGTGAAGCGGTGCCAAATTGTAGCGCCTCGCCCGGGAGCTGCTTACTTCAAACCGAAATGCTAATCTAATCTAAATTAAGTAATTCATAACCAAAGTCGCACCTCCAAAACATTCAATTTAAATAGTTTATAACGGCCCAAAACCATTATGTACCACTTTTCTATCATATCCTGTTGTACAATAATCCACATTAACACGAACTACAAAATTATAACCTTAAAATTACATAATACTCACATCCAGTGATTGAAACCAAACTTGACGCCCTTGAGGGATCATGACAAGACTGATACATAAATATCATAGACTATTTGCTTACAAAATAGATATTAACTAGAATGGTACTACTTAAAATAGGATTCACAACATTATTGGTGCCAAAGTCTTAACAACCCGAAGAGGTGCATGCCAAACTATAAGTTTAATTACATATTCCAAAGTTCATAAATACATAAATATCTAGTACGAACTATAAATCTATAGGGGGTAAGAGTCAAGGAACAGAAATAAGGAGTAAGTCCAAAGGACTTAATGAGGGAGTGTGCAACAAGAAGTCATGGAAAACTGTTGAAAGTAAAACTAGCGATAAACAAAGTACTGATAAGCAGGGATTCAAATAACTGGACATGCAATAATTTACAACACGAAATAATGATATATCAAAACACATGTGATACAAAATTCGGCAGACTGTTGGTAACTCCGACCTTATTGCTCCCAAAACAAAACATAACATAAACGGCAACATGTAGTACAATATAACATAACAGAAGAGGAAACATGGAGTACAAATATAACATAACAAATTTCCTTTATTACTCCATTACGTAAGCATTCAGCTCGATACCTAAGCACTAGGCTCGATCCCTTATTTCTCCATTACCCAAGAATTCAGCTTGGTAGACAATACATGTGGCATGGCTGGCTACATGCTAGATCATGCCACTCGCAGACAACTATCTCCAAATATCCGCAAGTCAGGATCTTAGGTGGGTACTAGCTAGGAGACTAGCCACCGTCGGTCTATACTGCCCGATCATCTTTTTGAACCTAGTCCCAGGCCTAACCTGACCCGTGGCGTCCCTATGAGCGGTAACCCCCTAAGACCATCCTCAAGGTAACTTAATATAATGCCAACAAATAATATATATTTCAAATTAACCGATCAGGAACATGTATATAAAGCAAATCAAAATGGTACATTTGGTAAAACATTGGCCAGCAAGGCAATAAAAATAGTATATAGAATAATTTAACCAGTAGTATGAAACGAATTGGTCGGCAAGACCCAAAATATCAATATGAATAAGGGAAAGCCGGCAAGGCTGTAGGGTATATGGGACCGATAACATATAATATAATAGGAGTTCTGAGCACCAGAACAAGTACAATCAAATGCAACAGATAACATAGGGAATTCAAAAATTGAAGATCATTTACTTCCTAGAAGAAAGATAGGCTTTACCTTCACCTTAAACTCCACAAAGGCGCTATCCACTCCCTATGGTCCAGGTGACTCTGGATCCTCGTCACCTATTTCATTCAAAATGCCATATAAATATTGATGCCACAATATAGTATTTACTAACAATAATTATGGCAAATCGCACGTTCTAATTGCTCTAGCCCACTTATCTTCTCGATTATCATTCTATTTTATCTTCGTACCGGAGTGCTTAGTTACACTACAACAATTTGCACTTCATGTAACAAAAATTTTGGCAACAAAGGTAAAATTCGTTACATATGTTAGATTTATTGTAACAAAATTGATTTTTTGTTAGAAATAACATTTTCTTTAGTAACAAAGTTGTTACTTTAAATTTTTTATGTTCGTAACTAAATAATTATTCATTATGGAAAATGTTATTTTGTTACATATAACATTTTCCATCATATAAGAAGATATATTTGAAACAAAATTTGATACCTTTTGTAACAACAAAATATTTGTTACAAATAAAATATACTGTAACAAAGTTTTTAGTTACTAAATTTTAATTAACTTCCCTCCAAAATTCATTCCCTCCAAATATCAATTGTATACATATGGTAACAATGATTTTCGTTACTAATTATAAATGAATATTAAATTAAATTTTTACTAATACTTGTGGGTTGGGCTTTTGTTCAAGAAATGGGCTTCACAATAATGTAAAGAATTTGTTAATTGGGCTTAACCAATTTTTTAGTGAATTATTATTGAAATGAGTTTTATTTTAAAGATTGAGCTTGAAAAAATTTGAAGTGAATAATCCATTAGTTTGGCCAATTTCTTTAAAATATTGGGCTTTATAGATTTTTTGTGAATTATTCAATGAATTGGGAGTTTTTATTTAGAGGAAAAATGCAAAATTGGTCCCGTAACTATACCCTACTGGCAAATTTTGACTTTATCGTTTCCAGCCGCAATTTTGGTACACTAACTTTTGAATTTTGGCAATTTGAGGATAAATGTAGCCTAAATTCATTTGCAACAGGCTCGATCCACATGGCGCCACGTCACATCATCTCTCCTACGTGGCATGTGGTGTGGCAACCTCTTCTTGCCATGTATTTTACTAGACCAAAAAAAACTGGATATTTGCACAAAAAATTAAAAATAGGTACATAAAAATTGAAAAAAGCAAAAAGATAAAAAAAAAGAAAAAGATAAATCTTGAAAAATATTTATGTACTTATATATATATATTTATATATTAACATATATAAACACACATACACATGTATACCACTTGCTAAATTATCAAATTAAATGAATTGAATCCTAAAAAAATTTTTAAAACTTGCACATTAGAATTTAAAATATCAAATATCCTTCAAATTTATAAAATTTTATTTCATACGAATTTACCATCTAATTTTTTTTAAATTCTAATTTATTAATTTAGGCAATATAAATTTAATAATATTAAGTAAAATATCTAAAATTTTAAATAAATTTTGTTGACTTTATTTATTAAGTTAAAAATGAAATAAAAATTAAACAATAAAAAATTAAGTCTATCCTATTATCTATATAATTCAAAATTACATAAGAATATTAAAATGATAAATACATGTAAAATAATTCTGTTAAATATAAATATATTTTATTTATTAATTCAAATATGACAAAAAAAACTTAAACAATAAAATTTTAAGTCTGTCATCTTAACTATATAATTATAGATTACATAATAAAATTAAAATAAAAATTATTCTAAACATTAGAATTTAAAATATCAAATATTCTTGAAATTTATAAAATTTTATTTCATACGAATTTATCATCTAAATTTTTTTAAAAATCTAACTTATAACTTTAGGCCATATAATTTTAATAATATTAAGTTAAAATATTTCATAATGTTAAAATAGTAAAATATCTAATAATTTAAATAAATTTTGTTGACTTTATTTGTTAAGTTAAAAATGAAATAAAAATTAAACAATAAAAATTTAAGTCTATCTTATTATCTGTATAATTCAAAATTACATAATAACATTAAAATGATAAATGCATCTAAAATAATTCTATTAAATATAAATATATTTTATTTATTAATTCAGATATAACAAAATAAAACTTGAACAATAAAATTTTGAGTCTATCATCCTAACTATATAATTATAGATTACATAATAAAATTAAAATAAAAAATATTCTAAAATAATTCAATTATTCAATTAATATTGTGGTACCCCTCCTTAGGATAACACCCAAATCAAGGTACCACACAAATTCAGACTTACAATATCAGAGTTACAGCTAACAGAAGGCCCATAGTTCTGTTGCGTACATCACCAAAATTCAAAATTCAACCTCAACAAGTAGTTATAAACCTGAATTAACAACATATATATCTACTAGGTCTCAATAGAGTTCAAAACATTCATCTCTTACTATTTAATACATCATAACCTTAGAAATACAAAACGACATGTTACAACCATTCTAAGGTGATTATATCTTATACAAAAGTACATCATAACTTGGATTCTATATAATCAGCAAAAGAAAACCCAAGTATTGTTAATTCCTCTTCTGAGTCTCGATCAATTCTCTTCCTTATCTGTAATATCACAAATATGGGGATTAAGTCCAATGACTTAGTGAGGATTATAGAAAGGATTCATCGAGGAAAACTCGACTCGACAAATCATAATGCAACTAATAGATAATGCGGATACAAAAACAGATAGCACAATTAATCAAACAGGAAACTCTCCTGCCTTGTTGCTCCAAGATCATATTTCAAATATACAGACTGTCAGACAAATCAATCCCAAAGCATATACATTCAAAGGATGATCGAAACATGCATTGCCGATTCACCTTATACCAAACAAACAGATCACCTAAGCATAACAGCTTGGTATTTGCAGACGCCCATACGGTCCGTATAGCGCACCGCCGATGCCTAGGGGGAAATCCCTAGCACACCATCAATACCCAGGGGGAAATCCCTAGCACACCATAAATACCCAGGGGGAAATCCCTAGCGTATCGTTGACACCCAGGGGGAAATCCCTAGCGTGCCGTGGACACCCACGGGGAAATCCCTAGCGTGCCTCACAAACCAAACAGATAGCTCAGATTGGCTCTTGGCCCATACAATCTCCGTATATATAACAAATTACCGCTTATGCAGATGCCTAGGGGGAAATCCCTAGCACATTGCCGGTTTCAGATAAACAAATCCAAGCAGACAGAAATAATGCCAGTCAGGCAACAGATATCAAACTGATAATAGAAAAGCCGACAAGGCTACAGATGCGAAACAAATGACAGACAAATACCGAACAGATAACAGATAAAATTCTGGGCGCCAGAACAGACAGAAACTGATACAAAATAACAGAAACAGATACAGACTAGACATAACCCTCACAGGGGTATTCAGAACAGAAGCAAAGTAAACCCACACATGGGTATTCAGAACAGAATCAAATAAGAAATAGAATCCAAACACGGTTTTGAGTAACGTACAGAAACAGTAAACCCACACAGGGGTTAATTTCAACAACAGATAGCTCAATAGGGTGCCAAATTGGCAGAGCCTCATAGATGTAACAAATATCAAGAGGGATAGATCCTCACCTGGTTGTAGTAATTCCAACTCAGTCCAACGTCAAGCTATTGACAAACAACACCCAAATCTCCTTCAACTAATCCTAAAAAATCCATAATCAAAGCTCGGTCGATTTAATGGTCTGAATAATCAATTAAGCTTATAATTTCCCAAAACTACTATAAGTCTCCTAGACACGCCAAATTTTACAACAATCGAATATTTTAACTTAACCATATTCAATTATTATCCATTATAAAATATAACTCTTAAATCCTCAAATTAATTTCTACCAACTTAATTAAATCTCATAATATATTATTACTATTCCAATAATTCCCAAAAATCATAAATATCAAAGTATAGCCTTCCAACAACTAACCACACCCCACAATATTCCATAATCACTAAAATTCAATTCCTAGCTCCAACATACAATGTCATATATATATATATATACACACAAAATTCAAATACAATATAATTAATAAATCTTCCAAAATTCACAAATCAATAACTAATGCTCGGAATCAGATATGGCTTATACCGTTGCGACCGTCGGATCGAGTAGAAGAAACCGCCCGATCATCGCCGCCGCGGTCCGCCGGAAAAATCCCAAACCAAGCAGTCCGACTCCTTTCGAGCTCCTGAGTCCAACGGTGCGATCAATTTTCAATTTCGAGCCCTGGATTTGCCGAAAAACTCGATTTTCAGCCAAGTTTCCAAAAATTGCCGCCCCACTCCGATCACCTTGATTCTCGAATTTCGGCCGTTTGAACTCACATACAACCTTCCAAAAACCTTCCTCACACCCTTAGCTTTCCATACCATCCCTCAGATGCACAATCCACCGTCGGAAGAGGGAGATACACCGGTGGCCGTGAATGGGTCTTCTTCAAACTCCTCCTGCCGCCGCGTCTCCGCCGTGCATGGTGGCTGTTTGGTGTTCAGAGGGTGCTGGAGAAGAGGATGGTGAAGTTAAATCTAAGTTTGGGGCTTGGTTGAGTGGTGGAGATGGTCACGGTGGTGATGGGTGGTCGCGGGAATGAGAGAAAAGAAAGAAATGGGAGGAAGAAAGAATGAGGAAATGGAGAAGAAAGAAAGAAAAAGAAGGAAAAGAAGGAAGAAAAGGGTGCTGCCAAGTGTCCTCAATCCGATTTTCCATTTTTGCGATTAAGTCCCTAACATTATAAGATTCCTCAATTGAATCCCAAACTTCCAATTTTTTTGCAATTAAGTCCTTAATAAATAAATAAAAAAAATGAAATCAAATAAATTCCAAGGATTTAATAATAACATCAAAATTAAAATAAACCATGAAAATAATTACTTATGAAAATACGGAAATTCTGGGGTCGTTACAATCACCCCCACTAAGAAGAATATGTCCCCAGATTCTCACCTGATTAGAGAAAAAGTTCGGGGTACTGATGACGCATGAGATCTTCTCTCTCCCACGTCGCTTTCTCTACATTATGATTCCGCCATAATATCTTGACTTGAGGAATCTCTCGATTCCTAAGTTTCCGACTTAGACGATCCAAAATGCGCACAGGCCTCTCCTCATAAGACAAATCTCGCTCCAACTGCATGCATTCCGATGATATAATGTGAGAAGGATCAGGATAATATTTTTGGAGTTGCGATACGTGAAAAACATCATGTATTCCCTTTAAATCTTGGGGTAACACGAGACGATACGCAACTGGTCCTATCCTTTCACATATCTCATATGGCCCAACATACCTCGGACTAAGTTTTCCCCCTCTTCCTATTCTCCGAACTCCTTTCCTCGGAAAAACTTTAAGGAATACTTGTCTCTGACATTGAATTCTAAATCCTTTCTCCGCGTATCTGCATAGCTCTTCTGTCTATCTTGGGCCGCTTTCATTCTTTGCTTAATCACTTGCACCTTCTTAATAGTCTCTTGTATCAGTTCGGGTCTGATAGTATTGGGAGACTGATCAAGTTTGCCTCGGTGCTCTTCCATGTCCCGGTGTATTGGAGAACGACACTTTCTACCATACAGGGCTTCATATGGTGCCATCTGTATAGTTGACTGAAAGCTATTATTATAAGCAAATTCAACTAAAGGTAGATGTCGAATCCAATTCTCTCCAAAATCTAACACACATGATCGTAGCAAATCTTCCAAGATCTGTATGACTCTCTCTGATTGGCCGTCTGTTTGAGGATGAGCAGTGGAACTGAACTTCAATCTCGTTCCTAAATGCTCCTGCAGACTTCGCCACAGTCTTGATGTAAATTTTGGATCTCGGTCAGACATTATGCTCATCGGTATTCCGTGTAATCTCATGATTTCTTTAACATATAACTGGGCTAACTTCTCGACTTTGTAGTTCGAACCAACAAACAGAAAATGTGCAGATTTAGTTAGTTGGTCTATAACAACCCAAATACTGTCATATCCACCTCGGGCTGTGGGTAGCCCCGTCACAAAGTCCATGGTGACTTGTTCCCATTTCCAATCAGGAATTGGAAGTGGTTGTAACAACCCTGACGGTCGTTGATGTTCTGCTTTCACCAATTGACAGGTCAGACACCTTTGCACATATTCTGCTATATCCCGCTTCATCCCATTCCACCAGAATTGCTTCTTAAGATCTTGATACATCTTTGCACTTCCAGGATGTATCGAATATCTGGTCTTATGTGCCTCTGCTAATAACTTTTCCTTAGTTACTTCTGGCACACACATTCTCTTTCGGAACAGGAGAGCATCTTGACTGTCAATTTTGAAATCTGACTCTTTGGCATTTCTGACAGTTTCTCTCTTCTTCTTAATCCATTCATCCTCAGATTGAGCCTGTCGTATCTCATCATATAGTTCCGGTTGAACTTTCATGCCCGCAACCCATGCATGTCGTTTTACCCTCATAATCAATTTCATTGTTCGACTTTCTGACATTTTGGTTGCATACAGATGAGATAACCCAGCTTTACGACTTAACGCATCTGCCACCACGTTAGCTTTTCCAGGATGATAAGAGATTGAGAAATCATAATCTCCTAAAAACTCCATCCATCTGCGCTGCCTCATGTTTAAGTCTTTCTGTGACTGCAAATATTTGAGGCTTTGGTGGTCAGTATATACCTCAAATGTAGCTCCATAGAGGTATTGTCTCCACTTAGACAGTGCAAAAATGACCGCTGCAAGTTCTAGGTCATGAGTCGGGTAGTTCTCTTCGTGTGGCTTCAACTTTCTAGATGCATAGGCAATGACACGCCCTTGCTGCATCAACACACATTCCAATCCTTTCTTGGATGCATCTGTATATACCACAAATCCTTCTAAACCATCTGGGAGAGCCAGAATTGGAGCTGTAGTTAGTCGATATTTTAACTCTTGAAAACTCTTATCGCAGTTTTCATTCCAAGAAAATGGTTGATCCTTCTGAGTCAACTTGGTCAACGGACCAGCTATCTTGGAAAAATCTTCAACAAATCTTCGGTAATAACCAGCTAAACCTAAGAAGCTCCTAACTTCAGTAACGTTTTCGGGCCTTTTCCAGTTGACTACCACCTCAATCTTGGAGGGATCCACTTCTATGCCATCTTTGGTGATTACATGGCCCAGAAAAGCTACACTCTCTATCCAGAATTCGCACTTACTGAACTTGGCATACAACTGATGCTATTTCAGTGTTCTTAGAACTGCATGTAAGTGCCTTCGATGCTCCTCTTCAGACTTCGAGAAGACTAAAATATCATCGATGAATATGACCACGAATTGATCAAGATAAGGTCGAAATATGCGGTGCATCAAATCCATGAATGCCGCTGGAGCATTGGTCAATCCGAACGGCATTACTACGAATTCGAAATGACCATATCGAGAGTTGAAAGCTGTTTTTAGAATATCTTCTTCTCGAATCTTCAACTGGTAATACCCTTGCCTCAAATCCAATTTTGAGAAAATTCTTGATCCCTGCAAGACATCAAACAGCTCCTCCACACGAGGTAATGGGTACTTGTTTTTGATAGTGATCTTGTTCAATTCTCGATAATCGATGCACATTCTCAACGACCCATCTTTCTTTTTGACGAACAGCACCGGAGCTCCCCGAGGAGAGGTGCTAGGTTTGATATACTTTTTCTCCAACAATTCTTGAAGTTGGCTCTTAAGTTCCTTCAGTTCAGCAGGGGCCATTCGATAAGGAGTCTTGGAAAATGGCATAGTCCCTGGTAGAGTATGAATGACAAACTCTATCTCTCGATCTGGAGGTAACGAATTTAGCTCCTCAGGAAAAACCTCTGGATATTCTGCTACCACGTCTACTTCCTCAATCTTGACTGCATCACGGGGCTTATTGATAAGATATGCCAAATATCCCTGTCCACCTTCGAATAATATTTTTCGGGCCTCTACCGCTGATATGATCGGTAGTGAAGGAGATATATCCACTGAAGAATGTGGAGTTATCAAGGTTCCTTCCCCGAGAGTAATGCACTTTGTGAAACAATTCACTTGTGCCTGATGGTTATACAACCAATCCATTCCCAGAATCACATCATATCCTTGAATAGGCATACGTATAAGATTAGCTGGGTACTCTCGGTTGTCAATCATAATAGGACACTCTTGAAACATTGTATCCGTGATTAACCCTTCACCTAGGGGTGTTTTCACTTCTACTTGATACGCCATTGTTTCGGGTTGCATATTTAATTTCTCAGAAAATTCAGCAGATATAAATGAATGGGAAGCACCGGGATCATATAAAGCTTTACCAAAAATCTGAGAGATAGTAATTGTACCTTCTACTACCTCATTAGGATCTGGCACATCTTTACCGGTGATGGCATAGGCACGTGCCCTTCCTGCTGGTGCTGGCCCCATCTTACCAGGGCAGTCTCTTAAGAAATGCTGGCTACTGCCACACCTTAAGCATTTACCTTGCTTGCGCCAGCAATTCGCTTCCTCATGAGTCGACACACCACAAAATCCACATGATAAAGGTGCATTTCCTTGTGCCCTATTCCTTGATTCCACAGCCTGAGGAACTTTTGGTGCTTTGCCTTCATTTTGCGACCTCCACAGTCTCTTACTAGCACTACTCGGCCCACTAGGAGGCCGTCTTCCTTTTCTGCCTTTATCCTCAATTTTCCTAATTTCTTGCAGTTCTGACTCTAACTGCAGTGCCTTACTGACCGCGATGTTGAAATTCGGAAGATCACATATAGCCAAACCTCGCCTTAATTCCGGCCGCAATCCTTAGGTAAACCTTTGAATCTGCCGAACCTCATCAGTTAAGATATAAGGCGCATACTGAATTAAACGACTAAAGGTTGCTTCATATTGACTCACAGTCTGGCTTCCTTGTATCAAGCTCATAAATTCCCGTTCCCTTGACTGCTGAGCTACTAAAGGAACATACTTATATGAGAATTCCCTAGCAAAATTATCCCACGTCCTCTGAGTTCCAGTAGCTGTCCACCTACGTTCTATCATCTTCCACCAACTACGTGCAGTTCCCACTAACAGAAATGTGGCGAACCGCACCCTCTGCTCGTCAGGGTACTGCAAAGTGTCAAATATAACCTCTATATGTTCAATCCACTCTTCAGCCTTTCTATCATCTGGCTCTCCATGAAACTTTGGGGGTTGAAATCGGAGAAATCGCTCTAATGCCCTGTCGTCTGCCATCGGTGGGGCTTGTGGTCATTCTCCATGAAGCGAAACATTGTCTCCATATCGACGCGGATAGTTCGGAGTTTACTAATATGTGCTTCTACAATGCCCATGCGAACTCTCTCGCGCTCAACGTCCACGACTAGATGGTCGGACAAATAGTCACGAGTTCCCAACCTTGGTTTCATATGTCGCAGCTCTACTTTAGTATCCATAAGTATCTCACTCTTCTGAAACAACCATTCTTCTTGCTATCGACATCGTTTTATCAGCTCTTCTTTTTCTTGTTTTAGCCTCTCGATCATGCTGGCAGAATCCTCCTCTTCATTCTCATCGATAGACTGCTTGCCTTTACCCTTGTCTTTATCATTAGCCATCCTACAAAATAAGGTAACTCACTTAACTTAATAAGTTAGGAAAACCAACATATTTCTATAGCCATAAAGTTCTCTAGCCTCGAATGTCATATCTTAAAGCAACTAAAGATTTAAAATTCCTAATAATACTCATTCTCCTAGATCATAGTCGAACCCAGGCTCTGATACCACCTTCTGTGGCACCCCTCCTTAGGATAACACCCAAATCAAGGTACCACACAGATTCAGACTTACAATATCAGAGTTACAGCTAACAGAAGGCCCATAGTTCTGTTGCGTACATCACCAAAATTCAAAATTCAACTTCAACAAGCAGTTATAAACCTGAATTAACAACATATATATCTACTAGGTCTCAACAGAGTTCAAAACATTCATCTCTTACTATTTAATACATCATAACCTTAAAAATACAAAACGACATGTTACAACCATTCTAAGGTGATTATATCTTATACAAAAGTACATCATAACTTGGATTCTATATAATCAGCAAAAGAAAACCCAAGTATTGTTAATTCCTCTTCTCAGTCTCGATCAATTCTCTTCCTTATCTGTAATATCACAAATATGGGGATTAAGTCCAATGGCTTAGTGAGGATTATAGAAAGGATTCATCGAGGAAAACTCGACTCGACAAATCATAATGCAACTAACAGATAATGCGGATACAAAAACAGATAGCACAATTAATCAAACAGGAAACTCTCCTGCCTTGTTGCTCCAAGATCATATTTTAAATATACAGACTGTCAGACAAATCAATCCCAAAGCATATACATTCAAAGGATGATCGAAACATGCATTGCCGATTCACCTTATACCAAACAAACAGATCACCTAAGCATAATAGCTTGGTGTTTGCAGATGCCCATACGGTCCGTATAGCGCACCGCCGATGCCTAGGGGGAAATCCCTAGCACACCATCAATACCCAGGGGGAAATCCCTAGCGTACCGCCGATACCTAGGGGAAAATCCCTAGCGTATCGATGACACCCAGGGGGAAATCCCTAGCGTGCTGTGGACACCCACGGGGAAATCCCTAGCGTGCCTCACAAACCAAACAAGTAGCTCAGATTGGCTCTTGGCCCATACAATCTCCGTACATATAACAAATTACCGCTTATGCAGATGCTTAGGGGGAAATCCCTAGCACATTGCCGGTTTCAGATAAACAAATCAAAGCAGACAGAAATAATGCCAGTCAGGCAACATATATCAAACTGATAATAGAAAAGCCGACAAGGCTACAGATGCGAAACAAATGACAGACAAATACCGAACAGATAACAGATAAAATTCTGGGCGCTAGAACAGACAGAAACTGATACAAAATAACAAAAACAGATACAGACTAGACATAACCCTCACAGGGGTATTCAGAACAGAAGCAAAGTAAACCCACACAGGGGTATTCAGAACATAATCAAATAAGAAATAGAATCCAAACACGGTTTTGAGTAACATACAGAAACAGTAAACCCACACAGGGGTTAATTTCAACAACAGATAGCTCAATAGGGTGCCAAATTGGCAGAGCCTCATAGATGTAACAAATATCAAGAGGGATAGATCCTCACCTGGTTGTAGTAATTCCAACTCAGTCCAACGTCAAGCTATTGACAAACAACACCCAAATCTCCTTCACCTAATCCCAAAAAATCCATAATCAAAGCTCGATCGATTTAATGGTCTCAATAATCAATTAAGCTTATAATTTCCCAAAACTACTATAAGTCTCCTAGACACGCCAAATTTTACAAGAATCGAATATTTTAACTTAACCATATTCAATTATTATCCATTATAAAATATAACTCTTAAATCCTCAAATTAATTTCTACCAACTTAATTAAATCTCATAATATATTATTACTATTCCAATAATTCCCAAAAATCATAAATATCAAAGTATAGCCTTCCAACAACTAACCACACCCCACAATATTCCATAATCACTAAAATTCAATTCCTAGCTCCAACATACAATGTCATATATATATATATACACACAAAATTCAAATACAATATAATTAATAAATCTTCCAAAATTCGCAAATCAATAACTAATGCTCGGAATTAGATATGGCTTATACCGTTGCGACCGTCGGATCGAGCAGAAGAAACCGCCCGATCACCGCCGCCGCCGCTGTCCGCCGGAAAAATCCCAAACCAACCAGTCCGACTCCTTTCGAGCTCCTGAGTGCAACGGTGTGATCGGTTTTCAATTTCGAGCCCTGGATTCGCCGGGAAACTCGATTTTCAGCCAAGTTTCCAAAAATTGCCGCCCAACTCTGATCACCTTGATTCTCGGATTCCGGCCGTTTGAACTCACATGCAACCTTCTCAAAACCTTCCTCACACCCTTAGCTTTCCATACCATGCCTCAGATGCACAATCCACCGTCGGAAGAGGGAGATACACCGGTGGCCGTGAATGGGTCTTCTTTAAACTCCTCCTGCCGCCGCGTCTCCGCCGTGCATGGTGGCTGTTTGGTGTTCAGAGGGTGCTGGAGAAGAGGATGGTGAAGTTAAATCTAAGTTTGGGGCTTGGTTGAGTGGTGGAGATGGTCACGGTGGTGATGGGTGGTCGCGGGAATGAGAGAAAAGAAAGAAACGGGAGGAAGAAAGAATGAGGAAATGGAGAAGAAAGAAAGAAAAAGAAAGAAAAGAAGGAAGAAAAGGGTGTTGCCAAGTGTCCTCAATCCGATTTTCCATTTTTGCGATTAAGTCCCTAACATTATAAGATTCCTCAATTGAATCCCAAACTTCCAATTTCCTTGCAATTAAGTCCTTAATAAATAAATACAAAAAATGAAATCAAATAAATTCCAAGGATTTAATAATAACATCAAAATTAAAATAAACCATGAAAATAATTACTTATGAAAATACGGAAATTCCGGGGTCGTTACAAATATTTCTCATTTCTTTTCTTTTTTCTTCATTCTTTTATTTTCTTTTTATTCTCATTTCTCTCTTCTTCCATTATATCACATATTTCTCATTTTATACATATATGTATAAGTTTATCATTGTTTCTCATTTATCATTATTTCATATATTCTCATTTTATACATATATATATATAAATTTATTTATAAAATTTTAAATAACTTTTATTTTTATCTTTTTTCTTTCTAATTATTCATACATGTATACTTATTGTTTCTATTTATACTTATTCACATATATATAATATACATATATATAAATTTATCAATAAAATTTAAATTACTTTTATTTTATCTACTTTTTTAGTTATTCATTCCAAATTAAATAATATTTAATATTTATAAAAACATATATATAATATAATTTTTTATTCATACTTATATACATATATAGTGTATATATATATATAAATTTCAATAAAATTTAAAGAATATTCATCATATATTTCTCATTTTGTACATATATAAATTTATCATTATTTCTCATTTCTCATTATTTCATATATTCTTATTTTATACATATGTATAAATTTATTTAATGAATTTGGATGGCAATGCAATTTTGTTTCCCTCCAACTTTGTATTCCCTCCAAAATTTGGCCCATAAAAAATATTGACAATTGTTTTTATTATTAGTTTGACATAATAATTTAACTTGATTTCTTCCAAAAAATTGATTCCCTCTAACAATAATGAATTCTCCTCATTTTTTCGATTCCTCTAAATTTTAGCTCCTCCATTTACTTTTTATAAATAATTTATAGAAAAATTAATTTATTTTATCTTAGATTATATGATGAATTGACATATAATTTTTTAAATTATTAAATGATTTTCTATTATAGTTAAAATATTTAAATAACATATAATTCGGACTTATACATTTTGGTGCTTAACAATTTAATTTTTTATTAAAATTTGTTACAATATTTATTTAGAAAAATTCTAAAAACTCATTAAAATAAATAGTTAAAGGTTACATAACTGAATAACAAAAGAAAAGAAAGAAATCTAGTTTACCGTAATACTTAATGAAAAGAAAACAGTCCCTGAACTTAGACCTGTTAATGTTACATTTCGTATTTTAATCGTTGTATTGGCCAATTAAAGGTTTTTGTAACTTATAGATATCTATATGTTAATTGTGTGTATGTTTTACTATATAAATTGCTAAAATAAAGATAACTTTCGTGGTTTAATATAGTGTAAAAAAAGTATTAACTTAAAATATATTATTAAATATAATGATTATTAACTTTCATAAACCTGAACAAGTTGTTCTTAGAAATTAGTTGATCTACATATTATATTTCTTTCAAAAAATAAGTTTCCCTCCAAAAATGAATTCCCCTATTATTTTTTTATTCCCTCCAAAATTTTGCTCCTCCCTCCATTTTGTGTATAAATAGTATGTACAAAAATTATTTATTTTATCTTATATTATAAGATGAATTATGATGTATTATTATGGACGTTTAAAATTTAATTCTATTTTTTGTTATTATTTATTAGGACATTGTTTTTGAACCAAAAGATTTTAGAAAAATTGTTTATAAATTCTAAAAACTTTAGTATTTACGTGTAATTAATTTCATTTTAAAAATTAAGATATTCTGTACTAATAATATATTGATGTGGACAATTTGAACATGCATTTATTGAAAAATTTCTATACCTAATTAATGCAAATTGTTTTAAAATTGATCAACTTGTATAACTTTAATATAGTTAGAAATTTTGAAATTATTTTGAAATACTCACGACATTATACTATAAACTTAGTAATATAGTTATCCAAACCGCCGTTAAATTAGCCATTTAGCGATAGTTTCGAAAAACCGCCGCGGAATTCATAATAAATGATGGCGGTTAGTGTAACCGCTACTGAGTGAATAACTTCACCCTGGTTTTTCTAAACTACCGTAATTAATAATATTGTTTCTTTTACTTATTAGGTTGTTCTTTGTTTTTAACTTTAAAGGGTTTTGTCCATAATTTTTTAATATATATATAATGTAATGCCAATTATTTTTAAAAACAATCTTATTTAATTTTAATTTTTGATTAAAAATCAATTAAGTTAAGACAAAACTATGATAGTAAAGATAAAAAAAAGTAAAATAAATCAAAATAAATATATAAAATAATTATAAAGTTAAAATCAATATTAGTATATAAGTTAATAGAAACCTTTTAATTTGAGCCATAACTTAGTTATCGAATAATTAAGTGAAGAAAAGAGTTTGGCATTAGTCATATAAAGTTAAAACTATAGTAAATTGATAAAATAATCATAAACTTAAAATTGATTTTAAAATATGAATTAGTGACAAAATATGAGGATGAAATTATAATGTAAAATAAAATATAGAAAAAATAAATTATTGTATTTATTCTCAAATTTTTGTATAAATATAATTGGATATTCATATTATATTTTGCAAATAACAAAAAAAATAGTGAATAACAAAAAAAGTTGTTAACCTTTCAAATAATCAAAATCAAAATTTCTTATTATTTCATACATTCTCATTTTATACATATATATTTTT
The DNA here is from genome assembly GCA_018894105.1 of Jacaranda mimosifolia. Lineage (NCBI taxonomy): Eukaryota > Viridiplantae > Streptophyta > Magnoliopsida > Lamiales > Bignoniaceae > Jacaranda > Jacaranda mimosifolia. The sequence continues at coordinate 30,881,601 of CM032132.1, read as the reverse complement.
ATTTATCTATAAAATTTTAAATAATTTTTATTTTTATCTTTTTTATTTCGAATTATTCATTCATGTATACTTATTTTTTCCATTTATATTTATTCACATATATATAATATACATATATATAAATTTATCAATAAAATTTAAAATACTTTTATTTTTATCTATTTTTTCTATTTATTCATTCCGAATTAAATAATATTTAATATTTATAACTATGTATATAATATAACTTTTCATTCAAACTTATATACATATATTGTGTATATATATATATACCCACACATTATAAGAAAATAGGTTAATCGCGGCACATATTTTGTGACGATTTGTCTCAACCGCCGCAAAATATTAATTTGACGGTGGTTAAGCAACGATTTATCCAAACCGCCGCTGAGCAGTTTCAAAAAATCGCCGCGAAATTCATAATAAATGGCGGCGGTTAGTGTGACATTCCCTGAATGAATAACTTCGCGCTAATTTTTCTAAACCGCCGGAATTAATAATATTGTTACTTTTGCTTATTAGATTGCCCTTTGTTTTTTACTTTAAAATGTTTTGTTCACAATTTTTTAATATATATATATATATATGTGTGTGTGTGTGTGTGTGTGTGTGTGTGTGTGTGTAATGCCAATTATTTTTTATAAATATTTTTTTTATATATTTCTAAAATAAAGTATTTTATATTATAAGCTCTTCTACAAAAATATTAAGCATTTACCTAACAATTTATATATACATATATGTAATAAAATTTCTTTACTTCATGCAGCTATGTTATATAATTATCTCACGCTTTTTTTTTTATTTCTTTTAATTCACTATTTGATACTCTTATTTTATTTATTCAAGTGACAATTATTATTTTGTTTTTAAAAATAAAATAATGTTTGCCTGATAACATGTGAAATTGCTTGAGATCTTTATATGGAAGAGACGAATGAGTAATTGAGCAAATGCAAATATTAACTTTGGACGTGCAGCCAAGATGGTTAAGTGCTTGCTTGATGGTGGGCATGGCGTGGGATCGAAACCTGCTGCCAGTAGATTGGGAGGAATTTGCGTTGGGCCGGCCCTACGGCCGCTCCTGCTAGTGAGTGTTGGGCGTTGGGCCTGAGAGCAGTAGGGCCTGTTGGGTTGGTAGGTGCTGGGCTTGAGCTCGGGTGGGCTGGTGTGGGCACTGGGCCTGAGCTCAGGTGGGCTCGAGGCGTTGGGCCCTACTGCCAGCTTGCGGGCGGGTCGCCTTATAGTGGTTTTTCTAGTGGGCCATAAGCTTGAGCCCAGCAGGGCGGTGCGTGCTAGGTTTAGCATAGTAGGGTTGCTTGCGAGCGGCTAGGCCCTGCTGTGCTCTTGCTGATGGGCTGGTAAGTGATGGCGCGGGTCGGGCCCAGAGTTCAGCGGCCCAGCAGGCGAAGGCTTGATGTCAAATGGCCCATCCATATGCATCAGCCCAAACAGGAGCCCACGCACACACATTTCGTAATGAAACTCTTAGTTATTTATTCCATTAGTAACAAAATGCTTGTTTTTGAATTAAAATTTTATTTAACTATTTGTAACCAAATATTTTGTTACATAAACAATTAGTAACTATACTCATTGGTAACGAAAAAATAAAATGCAACAAAATTGTTAATGTTTTAGTAACTAAATATTTCGTTATGTTATAAAAATCTATTGTAACTACTACACTTTTTTGTTACTAATATCATATTTTGATAACGATATATTTTGTCACCATAAGTCCATAATTCATAACGAACAATAAATTTCGTTACTGAAACCTTTTGTGACGGGCTTTAGGGCACTAAACTTAAGTATTGAAAAATTCGTTACCAATATTTTGGGTAACGAATTTCAGCTTTATGGTAACAAAATTATTCGTTACTAAAAGTGTAATTTGTTATAGTGTTATATGATCTATTTCCCCCAATCACCTAATTCATATTACCGGTTTCACTACTCATCTAGCTTATTCAGGAAATCAAGGGTTGTAACCCGAACTTAATTTACCATATGTTTTCCTAAGTGTGTCGGTTCGGTCAAACCTCATCAATTAAATATTATATCGATTCCGAGCCAATACTTACTTTCATTATTAATAGTTAAATTAATATTCTCAGTCCATAACTAATTAAATATAGCCCACATCCATGAATTTAACATGTATATTCCTAATATTTCAGTCTTATTACTGTTCCATAATACCAACTTTCCAAATACATCAATTAGCTCAATTAATAATTATTAGTCTTTTATTATCGAATCTGGGTCCATATATAACTTACAATCATTTCAGTCAATAATCACAATATTTGTCCAATTAACATGTATTTACATAAAAAATTGGCCTAACAATTTAATCAGATTAAATCAAGAATCAAATCAACTGATTAATCAAAATTTTACCAAATTAATCGAGCTCAAGGTCAATTCACAATCTGAAACTAGCCTGCATGCATCCGGATCACCATCCCGAACCAATTGACTTTTTATCGCCAGAGCATCGCCACTAGTCGCCGGATCTCCGTTGTATGCTATCGCTGGAACTGTGTGTGGCTGCCACTACCAGATAGGCCTCGATGAGGTAAGTAAAATACCTTGATCAATTTTAGAATTGGACGTCGATTGGCTAATCAATTTGCTAGAAAATACATAGTGCCACCACCATCTATTTTCTCGCCATCTCCTCGATTTCTCCTTCTTTGGTGATTCAAATCCACAATTGAGGGTACCAATGTGCTCCTTCAGCTGAGCCCGTTAAGACCCACCTCTTGAACATAACCAACAACCGTTGGTACCACCACAACCGCCACCTCCGCTGTGACCAACCGTGGGCCTTCAGTTTTTCAGCATTCCTTCGGTCATTTAGCAGCAAACTTGGTACCATCGTGTTTGTTGTGAGGAGAAGAACAGATTGGTCCTTTTGGTCATAGTGAGGTGAAATCTAGTAAGAGGATGGTTGGGTCTGCACGTGGAAATTGAAGTAAGTGGAGGGACTTCTTTTTATACTTTCCACTTTTCCTAAATTTCACTTTAGCTCCCAGAACCTTTCCTCAATTCTCAATCTAATCATTTAACTTTTTGAGTGCTTTACATTGACCCTTGATTTATCAATTGGCCCCTCAAACTTTATTTCAGGTGTTTTTACACGTAATCTCGTTTTGTTTTGCTTGGTTGAAATTTCTATCTCTAGTTTTTGTTAAGATTGTCTCGTTTTTTCATTTACATGTATTATCTTGTGTTTTTGTCCCATTTGATTTTTTAAGTTGCGTTCAATACAAAGTGTCTTTTTTCTCATCATATGCAACTGTTATGCTCGGATGAGCTAACTTATGAAAGGACAAATGTCCAAGTGAAATCAGCTCAGATGAGCTAACTTGTGAAATGACGAATGTCCAAGTGAACTCAGCTCGGATGAGCTAACTTGTGAAAGGATGAATGTCCAAGTGAACTCAGCTTGAATGAGCTAACTTGTGAAAGGATGAATGTCCAAGTGAACTCAGCTCGGATGAGCTAACTTGTGAAAGGACGAATGTCCAAGTGAACTCAGCTCGGATAAGCTAACTTGTAAAAGGACGAATGTCTAGGGGAAATAAGCTCGGATGAGTTAACTTATGAAAAGACGAATGTCCAAGTGAAATTAGCTCAGATGAGCTAACTTATGAAAAGATGAATGCCGAAGAGAGATAAGCTCGGATGAGCTAAATTATGAAAGGACGAATGTTCTCAATGCAATCAGCTCTGATGAGCTATCCAAGTAAAAAAAAAATTGGGTGGGTGGGGGGGGGGGGCAATGAGGGGAATGCCTCACCATGCAGCTGAGCCTTATGCAAAGAAGATGAATGTCTCAGCACTTAGCTCGAGCATGTTTCTAGCAAGGAATATGAGTAAACAGCGAAAGAAGGAAAAAGTTGAATTCATTTCAAGCTTTCATACAAAAAGGAAAGCATAGGGAAGGGAATTGTTTGTAGCTTTTGTAAAAATCTTTAGGCAACATTAGCGTGCCCCAAGAAAATAATATGGTGCAAAACAGCTCGGCCATTTCATCACGGCAATGTCAACAAGATCAAACTTTGGCTCGAAAATAGCAAAAAAGTTAAATTTCTGCTCGGCAATAAGTTGGCAAAATTAAATTATTTGCACCCCACGTGTCAACTAGCGAAGAATTGTATAGGAGCAAGATTGACAGTTTGCAAGTATGGAAACTTGGCAAAATTGATTTTGCATTATCTCGGCAATGGGAATTAAATCAAAGGTTGCATGGGAAATCTTGGCAATAAGATCAAAGATTGCATGGAAAATCTTGGCAACAAAATCAACATTGCCTGGCAACTTATCTCGACGGTTAAGGAAACAAAATTAACATTGGATGGCAATTTGGCTTGGCAATTTATGGCAACCAAATTAAATAAAATGCCGCCCCAATGTCTCGACAATTGAGGGCAACAAAATTGGTGGACTGTGCTTACCATTAGGCTCAGCAATTGACGGTGGCAGCTCGGTTGAATAAAATGCAGCCCTACACTCGGCAATTGAATGACAAATTTTGAATTGGGTCCTTCCATCTTGGCAACTAGCAAGCCTAGTCTGTGTTTGGCTCGGACTCATTTATAGTTTAAAGTACTTTGAACTAAATTGTGGGGGGAGATGTGATATGGATATAATGGCTCAAGCTAAAGGCATATATTAAGGCTGCTATAACTAGAGTTGGGGCTAAATACGTCTCTTTTAAGCCGAGCTGGCCTGGTTGACCGAGTTAAACTTAAGGAAAGAGCCGAGCTACACTTAGAAGAAAAGCAGAGCTGAGCTCAGAGAAAGAGCCGAGCTACACTCAAAAGAGGAGCTGAGCTGCACTCAGAAAAAGAGCCAAGCTGTACTCAGATTTACTTTGATTCCAGCAGTTCAATGCAAGGGCAAAAATGGAAGAACATGGGGTCACATGTGTCCAAATATTATGGATTCCGTTATATTAGGATAATTGGTGATTTAGTGGGTAGTTTTCATCTCAAGTAGTGGAGTCTATGTCACATAAAAAGCTTCATTGTAATGTTCAACAGACGAATTGACACACATAAAAAATAAAAGAGTGTTCTTGATTTTAATTGGTGCTTTGCATTTTATTTTTGGCATCAATATATATATATATATATATTTAAAATTTTAACAAATATAAGGTTTTCATCTTTATGCAGAAAAGTCCAATATTTAGATAAATTTGTTAAAACTCCAGTTAAATTTAAATCTTTTCTATACCTATAATTTATTTTATCATCAATCATACCTGCACTTGATTCAGTTGTTAAGTTTGAATTATGAGTCAAATATTCTTTTATAATTTGATTAAAAATGAAGTTCAATATGGCACAAACATTTAGTTAAAATGTCAAAAAATAGTGCCTAACTTTGATCAAATTAAAAAAATTATGGCAACTATGATAAATATAATAAATATGCTAGACATTGAAATTAGGTTATTGACAACTTTAAAAAATAATCTAGATTTCATTTAGTTCATATCAACTCAGCAATTAAGTCATGCACAATTAATAATATTTTCAAAATCTCAAATATTAACGTTAAAAGAGGGTCATTAAGCAAGCAACACATGCATGCACAAGTAAACAGTGCGTATATATATATATATGTGAAGGGGTGATTTGACTATGATTGAGTTAATTTTTGACTCTATATTTTTCAATTCTTAAAAGCTTTTTGAGCTTTTATATATATATATATATATATTGTTGACTATTCATCTTTATTAAAAAATCCAAGATTGTTGAGATAACAGCTCAATTTAAATTTAAATATAATTTATTTTCTTTATAACTAGATATTTATTAACTATTATATAAATTATTAAAAATATAATTTTTTTAATGGTTAAGATAAAGTCAATATATGTCCATTTAACTATTTTATTTCAATCAAATTCAAAATAATTTCAAAGCTTAGAATTATGTATTTATAGGAAAGAGATGTTTGATTAAAATTCATTTAATTTCCAATCACTAATTAGAATTTAAATTTTTTTAATTAAATTAAAATATTTTAATTGCCAGTTTGTACTTGTTAATTAGATTTCATATTAGAAGAATACTTGTTCTATTTAGATATTCCTAAATTTTTGAAACTATTTTCTTAATTGAAGTAAATGTTTCTGTTTCATCTCCAGCTCACAATATATCGATTTTCTTCAATCATTTGGATTCTTTATCTTTAATAACTAAATTTAGTTATACCATTGTTGATGATGAATTTTTCTTGGAAAAAATATCACTTTTAGAGCCAGCTAAAAGAGGCTACATATATGTATATAATTTATTAAAAGTAAATTTATTTATTTTTATATTTTGGAATTTATCAAATTCATTTTCCAAATATAAATAATTAATTTAACTGATATATATTTTAACAACCAACTAACATGAATATTTTAACAACCAACTAAATTGCGCCATGTGGATTGAAAATCTCTTCCAAATAAAGGAATTGATATTATCTTTTTTTTATTATGTGTGTTAATGAGATAATAACAAAGATGATCAAGTAGGGTAAATTAATGTAGAGCAGAATTAGAGATGAAAAAGTTACGGCATTAGAGATGGATGTTGATTAAATTATTAAAAATTAGAGATGTATTTAAATATTGATTTAGTCCATCTCTAAAAATCAGATATGAAAATTATTTCGTCTCCTAAATTTGAAATGGAGCTTTCAGTCATAGGTTCAGAGATGAAAAATATCTCTGAGGCCCTGCCTCCTTGTAATGATATTTTTATATACGTGTTTAGTGAATGCGGGCATATGTATGTCTTAGTTATTATTCTTACAAGTGTACAGGTATTGACACCGACGCCACAACCGAGTTAGTGATTAGAAATTACAGCTATAGTTCAATCTCTCCTTTCCGCCACAAACAAAAAAGAAAAAGGAAACCCCAACACAAAAACCCACACACACTTGTATAAATGCTACTCTTATATTTTTCTGAGAACAGACATAGCTTCACAACTTCCTCCTCTTATTACAGCACACTTCATTTCCACGTGATTCACAATGATACTTCTCTTATTAATAACTCTACCAATAATCTTCATATACCTCTTCCAGAAGAACAGTAAAGCAGTAAAAGCCCTCGTGCCACCAGGTCCTCCAGGCCTGCCTTTGATCGGAAACCTGCATCAGTTTCTTGGCACAGCCAGCAATATCCATATCTACCTATGGAAACTCTCCAGGAAATATGGTCCCCTTAAGCACATGAGATTGGGTTCTGTGCCCCTACTTGTGGTCTCTTCAGCAAAACTGGCAAAAGAAGTGCTGAAAACACAAGATTTGGCATTTTGCAGCAGGCCCAAACTTGTTGGGCAGCAGAAGCTGTCCTATAACTGCTTGGACATTGTCTTTTCACCATACAGTGATTACTGGAGGGAGGTGAGAAAAATCACAGCTATTCATCTCTTTAGCCTTAGAAAGGTTCAATCTTTTCGTCCGATACGGGAAGATGAAATCTCTCGTATGGTTACTAAGATTTCGGGTGTTGCTGCTGCTTCTTCTTCTCATCATCAAGTAATTGTCAATATGAGTGAAATAGCCATGGCTGTGGCCAGCACTTTGATATGCAGAATTGCTTTTGGTAAGAGATATGATGAGAAAGGATCCGAAATGCATAGGTACGCCGAGCTTCTGCATGAGGCTCAGGCCCTGATGGCCACTTTCTTTGTGTCTGATTACTTTCCTATATTCAGTTGGGTGGATAAACTCACTGGACTGATCAATCGCCTTGATACGACTTTCAAAAACTTCGATATATTCTATCAGGAGCTCATCGACGAGCATCTTTATCCCAACAGAGTTAAAAAGATGGAGCTGGAGGGGGATGATATTCTTGATATACTGATCCAGCTTAAAGAAGAAAAGTCCTCCCCCATTGACCTTAATTGGGATCACATCAAAGCACCATTAATGGTATTTTTTTCATTAGTACGTAATTTGTCAGTATTTTATGTCTTATACTGATCTTACTTATGTTGATTTTGATTAATGATTATAGGATGTTGTAGATAGGGTGAGTGAAAAGAATTGAAAATATATAAAAATAATCCTGAAAATTAGGAAGATATATATATATATATATATACCTCCTCAAGGTAATACACTTGTCGTACATCCATATTGTTACAAATTGGGTCGAGTCTTGGACTCTTGACCCAATAGACATCCATATTTAAGTGGATCTTATCTACATCTGGAAGGAGTTGCAATTCTTATTGGATTAGAACTCTTCCTTTTGGAGAGATGTGGATAGATAATACTTATTTATATTTAAGATGATAACTCTCCCTTATGTGGGACATACATTATCTATATATTTTTTTGATACTCCTAATTAGATTGGGCACTTGGAAGGCTTGTCTATAAATAGGTCCTCTTCCTAAGAATTTTAAATACAACTTGAGTATTCACTCTCCATATACTTTCTCTATATTATTCTCTCTCAATCTTTCTTGGAATATCACCAAATTGTCTCCAAGGGTTTAAGGTGTGTAAGTTTTGTGGAAGTTCTGGTAGCAATCCCAAAAGGCGAGTAGAGGTTGAGAAAGTTGCTCAAGATTAAAAGAACGTGGAGTCTATACTTGGAAGATGATCGAATCGATAAACTTGGAATCTATGGCTTGTAGGTGAGCTTCGACTAAGGATGGCATTCATAAAACTTCCGCTGATTAAAAGGTAATATTGAACCATCCATTTTGTTTTATCTGGATCAAATAATTATTTATGTGCAATTATTTCAAACAGTGGTATTAGAGTCATCCATTCTCGATATTGAGTTACCCAGTATTGTTGGGCCACCCATTTCATGTTTATTCCACGCTTCACATGTTCATTCTTGAGCATGTGCGGGGTGTGTTAGTGTCCCACATTGATGTAATAAATAAATAGTGATTTCTATATATGGTCTTGGACAATCCTAAAAAAAAAAAAAGAGCTAGCTTTTGAGATTGAGTTAGATCTAAGGTCTATTCTTTAACATGAAATTAATTAAAATAATTGGGTCAAATATATATATATATATATCTTATCATATGCTCGTTCTAGATGCATAATCTATTCTATTGAATAATTTATCACATTCTATAATATGATATACATATTATAATAATCATCACAAAACATATTCTATTTTTAGCCAAAAGAATTTTCATTGGGAATTCAATTTTTAGGCAAAAACATAAATAAAAATCATATTTTATTTGATAAAATCGCAAAATTGAGGTTGATTGTGGATAGTCAAGTAATTGCATTTGTCACTTATGCTAACCATTAAGATGATGTTGGCACAATCAAGGATGAGCTAGACAAAAGCAAACATCAAAACTAAAGCCATAAATTGATCCAACAAAGTAATGTGTCACTGCAATAATAGAAGCAACTAAAATATCAACAAATGTTAGTGCTGGAAACTTTTAAGATGGTTCACTTCAATCGTAATAGTACTGAGTTGAAGTTTGACTCTCAAAGATCTCTCATTCCCTTGTTTGCTAGTGTTTCAATTCTCTCTATGTTGGATAGAAGATATTGGCAACACTTGGCATATGGCTGGAGATTGAGCAAGAATATAGACTATGTTCAAGTATTATGCAACCATATGTCGAGAATGGCGCAAAAAAAAAGAGGTATTATGAATTGCAAGGTGATACCTCAGCTTAGCAATGGGTATGAGCTAATTTCTCCAAGCTCAAAAATAGGTGTGAGCTATATATTGGAGATGTGAAAAAGGAACTAATTATCCGATATAGTCTATTTTTAGTTGAAGCACTTGTACAACATTAATTGAATGTAGTTTGTCCATCTTTCATTTAAGAGATTTTTTTTTTCTTTTCATGAATTGACTTAACTTAGTATTCTTAATAGTCCTTTATTTATTTTTTGGCATGTTAGTTAAGAGAATGACCATGATAGCTAGAGGGCGCTGGCTTACTCACTAAGGTCAATCTTTACTTTCAGAAACTTTTCTAGTGGGAAAGCTGCTAGAAAATGAAAGAGGATCACTTATCCTCAATGTTAGTCCGCTAAAATTGAGTGCAGGCCTATGAATGAGAGATACTAAACAGTGCATTGTATTTTTCTTGCTTTTCTCACTATTAATTAGTATAACCCTTTTCTCACTAATCAAAAGGGCTAAGTTTGTCAAAGCAATTTGGAAGGATAGAGAATCAATTGGGGCATGAACATGGAGGTTCAATGTACTAATAGGAAGCGAGAATATCATGTCTAAATAGTTTGGATAAATATTTAAAGAAAAATAGCAGCGCAAGTTAAGATGTGACTCCAAAGACTTTGCAACTAAATGGGCTTGTGAAAATTAAGGAGTCAAATACTTCTAGTTAAGCTAGATTTATGGCGCAAATTGATCTTATCTCACTTGAGGAGATATAATTCTTGGTTGTAGCCTGTATCATGAAAATATGTCTCAAAATGGATTTTCCAAGATGGTTGCAAGCCAAAATATTGGTATGCACCTAAAGGAATTAACAAGGTATGTTCTCACAAGGTGATGAACGCCATATTGGAGAAAATGAAAGAGATCGATTCGCATAAAAAGATTTTCTTTGAGGAGGATTTACTGAATCATATGTGAAGTTTGAATAAATCTTGAACTATATGAGTTGTAAGATCCTTGAAGAGGTGCTCATTTTTCTAGCAAAGGTATTGCTTCTTAAAGCTCATCGAGTAGTGGAAGCTACTATGATGTTAGTGGGAGTATCTCACTTAAACAAAGTACTCTCGAATTTCACAAATAGGGGTGAACATGGAGTGTTCCTATCGTCTACATGAGATTGAGTAGGCATCCTTCATGATAATTGTTTGTGAATGTTGATTAGTTAAAATGACACTTGTGAGTTCACTTATTATTTAAAGTGGATAGCTGATATAAAGGAAAAAGTGAGTTTGATAGCTAAGAACAAAAACTAAGAGATGGTAGATCAGTCTCTAGGTGCAAGACCATTAGAGATATGTGATTTCTTAAGGTCAAAGCACTAAGCAAATGAGTTGATCAATATATGTAAAGCTCAAAGAAGGGTAAAATATTCTCCTTAAGTGTGAAATTTTTTCTCTTTTCGCCATTGCTATCAATTGTTGCTACTTTCGCCTAAGTTTGTCTTAGATGATTTGAATGGACATATCCAAATGAGAAATGGACGAGGAGATCTATGTAGATCATCCAACAAATTTAAGTAGTGGGGGCAAAAGAAGCAAGATTGTTGCTTGAAAAGCTCCATTTGTAGTTGAGTTGTCGTCCAAGTAGTTTTGCTATCGATTACATCGAGCTACATATTGATAGGCTTAACAATGATTAAATAAGGTCACTAATGGTATGTTAGGATGAGTGAAGGGATTTGTTCTGTCACTATATATGGATGATAATATAATGGCTATAAGTGACATGAAATGTCACTACTTGAAAGTGGTTGTCCTTTCGAGATGGACATAGAAGAGAAAGATGTACCCTTGGTGTCTAGACATCAAGAGTATTCTGGAGTTTGTTCCAAGAATAACTATATTTGCATCATGCTAATCCTATTTACACTTCATGGTTATGATTACGTTCTTTAGAAATGCCTTAAATTTGAAGAAAGAAAAGAAATACTAGCAAGTATTAAGTATGCGCTGGAGAAAGTTTTGAAGTATACTCGACTAGTTTTGTGCTTAGTAATGGCAAATTGATGTCAAAGCGATCCGTGACGCAAATATTGAGATGCGGTCAAGTGGATCCCAGATGTCTAAGTGAATTGGTCTAAGTTTGTTGGAGACTGTTTGATTTGCTACTTCTAGAGATGATGCATTATTATTTTGTGATAATGAAGCTACTTTGTTTGTTTTGAACACCAATTTTGTTTAGGTACTAAAGCATACTTATACCATATATTGTTTCATTGATAAAAAGTATTGCGCATTGTTGTTGGCCATGTCTCTACAAGCTATGTGATCACTTAACCCTTTGTCAAACCTTTATATAGATTGTTATCTAAAGGCATATTCCATTATGGGATTATATTCACAAAGACTTATGGCCCGTGAGAACACATTATGATTAATGAGACATGTTTGCATGCTCATTATGTGTTAGTACTGTATTTGTGAAATGCGAATGTCACAAGACTTAGATTGGTCTACTCACACGGGCAATCGCCCTAGCGCTTTGATAGCGAGCAAGATGAGACTTAGAGATCTTTTTGCATAGTTGAGAGGTATGCGAATGATCGCCTTCACACTTGGAGCAATGAGGAAAGTTAAGAAACATGTATAACTAAAGTCACCTTAGCTTAGAGCTAAATGAAATCATATTTGATCGATTATGAAGTATGTCCAACTTCATAAAGCATGTTGGTAGCCAAACATGCAAACTACTAAAAGGCATTTTGGAAGTGTTTGTCTAGTGTTGCATAGGTTAGGACCTTGAACAGCAATTGGACTAAGGTTTGTATGATGTTAAAAGCGTGACATGCCCAAGTTGAGTGGGAGCTCCATCATAACATGTATTCTTACTACATGTGCTTTGTGATGACCTGTGAAGGAGAGTGACTGAATAGGTCCCTGCTACGTCATTGTGTGAGCCCTTATTGTTTCTTGTATCTTTGGGACTCTAGACCATGTCATAAAGTGTAAGCTTGATGATGCTATTTTAGCATGTTTCCAATGACCATGATTAAATTTGGTCTGTCGGAGCATGACTAGGAAAGCTGTCAAGACCAAGCGAATTGACATGAGGGTCGAGGAAGAACTAAGTTGGTAATACACTCTTGTTCTATGGCTCATATGCCAGCCGACTAAGTCAAAAGTGTTTGACATAGTCATGAGCATAGAAACATAGTAGAAAGGTACAAGCATGCTCTACTTGTTATTGAGGGATCAGAATGCTCGATCTAGTGCAACCACATAGTTTGGGATACATAGCGAGTTTTTGGAGTTGTAGGGTTATGTTAGTTTGGCGATGGCTTAATATAACTCTCCTTACTTGTTCTCTTCTCACTTGGTTGCACACCTTATTCCCTGTATAAAAGAAAGGATGTGAGATTGAGAAATATTACGAGTATAAAGCTTGAGGCGATTGAGTCAAATATGTATGAGCAGGAGATATTACAAATTGGGTCGGGTTTTGGACTCTTGACCCAATAGATATCCATATTTAAGTGGATCTTATCTACATCTAGAAGGAGTTGCAGTTCTTATTAGATTATAACTCTTCTTTTTTTATAGATGATACTTATTCATATCTAGGATGATAACTCTCCCTTGTGTGAGATAGATATTATCTATACATTTTTTTATATTTGTAATTAGATTGGACTTTTGGAAGACCTGTCTGTAAATAGGTCCTCTTCCTAAGAGTTTTAAATACAAATTGAGTATTCACTCTCTATATATACTTTCTCTATATTCTTCTCTCTTGATCTTTCTTGGAGTATCACCAAATTGTCTCCAAGGGTTTAAGGTGTGTAAGTTTTGTGGAAGCTCTAGTAGCAATCCCAAAAGGTGAGTAGAAAGTCGCTCAAGATTAAAAGAATGTGGAATCTATACTTGCGAGATGATAGAATCAAGAAACTTGGAGTCTATGGCTTGTAGGTGAGCTTCGATCAAGGATGGCATTCATAAAACTTTCACTGATTAAAATGTAATATTGAACCATTCATTTTATTTTATCTGGATCAAATAGTTGTTTATGTTCAATTATTTCCAACACATACAATGAAATAGAAGATGAAATATATATTGGAATAGAGGATCTAAACCAATAAACAACTACTTTGCATTCTCTATTCCATTCCATAATTCATCTCCTATTCCAATGTAATGTATATATGTCAAGTGTATTTAGTTCTCAATCAATTCTTTTCATAAAGAAATATTTAATAGACCTGTTGTACATCCATGCAATTGAATTGGAGATGAAACATATATTGGAATAGAGGATCTAAATCGATAAACAAGAGCTGGCCGTTAACATTAATTCGGATGCAAAATGGAAAGTCTTCTTAGTAGACATTGATAATCTTTTCATTCTTTTTATTTCTATTTGTAGGACATATTTCTCGCTGCAACAGATACGGGTGCAGCCTCAACAGTTTGGGCTATGACAGCCCTGATGAAGGCACCCAATGTCATGAAGAAAGTGCAATCAGAGATAAGAGATTTGGTTGGCAAAAAGGGTAAAGTAGATGAAGATGATTTAGAGAAACTTCCCTATCTAAAAGCAGTTGTAAGCGAGACTCTTAGATTGTATCCTCCAGCACCAATGCTTGTGTCGAGAGAAACAATAGAAAGATGCATTCTAGAGGGCTACGAAATTCAGCCTAAAACACTTGTTTATGTCAACGCATGGGCCATCGCAAGAGATCCTAATTACTGGGAAAATCCAGATGAGTTTTTGCCTGAGAGGTTTTTGAACAGCAATATTGACATAAAAGGGCAGGATTTTGGGGTGATTCCATTTGGATCAGGGCGGAGAATCTGCCCAGGAATATTTATGGGACTTGCAAATGTGGAGCTTACAGTTGCGAATCTCCTCTACTCTTTTGATTGGGAATTGCCACCAGGGGTTCAGGCAGAAGATGTTGATACCAACGTTATGCCTGGAATCACAATGCATAAGAAAAATGCCCTTTTCCTCGTACCTAAGATGTATGTGGCTTGATCTTATATATGAAGTCGATTTCAGGCATTAGTATAGTGATAGTCTAAATCTGGATCAATTAGCAGTAGTGGTATTATTATTATTATCCATGTATTTGTGTGCAGGTATTCGTCTTAGCATTATTAACTCTGTCCTATGGTGTCTTTTTTGTGGTTAGAATCGCAGCTGATCCCGTGTACTATATATGTCTTAACAGTTGAAATAAAAACTTGGAAGTTGGGGCATTGTTAATGTTAGGATATCAATCACTTATCATTAAGTTAAAAGTTATAATTATTAGTTGATAACCAATTTTATTTTATTTTATATAATTTGACAGCACAAAACACCGTATATATAAGGCTACAGTCAACTTTATATGGCTACACTCCATAAGCGTCATGGGTCGAACAATTAGTTCCCATGTCAAAGAATGTTGTTGGCAATAAATTCAATTATAAGCTTATCTAGTGCGATTAACAGTGTGTATAAGAATACTTAGTATCAAAATTAAAAATTTAAATAACGCTAATATAATGCTTAAAAATAAATAGTAGAAAAGCCAATGCATCAAGTGGATCAAGACAGTAGATATATTATATATGTAGAGAATCCACCGTCCACGCATTCAAGAGTTAGCATCGGGGCTTGTAGAAAATCGATCATATATGTAAAGCAGCTTAATCGGACGATCTACCTAGCTAGTACACTAAATTATAATCGCTCGTATATTTAGATAAAAATCAATGAGTGCATTCGTTTACGAGAAATGTTGCACTGATCAGCTACAAACTTCATTTGGCCATATAATTTCAAGGAACAATATGTCCTGTTTTTCTTTTCCATTCGCATGGAAATTATAAATACAATATTTTCGCATTTCTAACGGGCATGAGTACATCATCGATGTATATTACTTGTTATATGCAAATATGAGGATCAATCCATTTGATCATTAATATGAGAAAGGACACTCTTCAAAGCCCGCTCCTGAGAGCTACTTTGAGTCAAACTTTTAATCGATCCCTAAATTCTTAAAGCCTCATGAAAAGGCAAAACGAGATTGATCGTCCAAAGAAAATCAAGCTCGAAACCAACATCCATAGGTTAACTGGGGGTGGATGGGTCCCAAATAGAGTGAACAGAGCAAAGAGGGAGAGACTAACATTGAAAATAACAGCAGAGGGGTTATTCCTTCAAGAGCACGATAGGGGACAAGCAAAGGCCCCAAAAGGCCCTTGCCTAGTAAACCACTTTGATTACCCATCTTCTTAATTTCAATTGTGCTGAATTTCTATTTTTGGAATCGAATGGGAGCAGGCTTTCTCTTATTTCATAGTATTTACATGAGCTTTCTCTTTAAAAAATAATAAGAACGTGGGCTTCGCTGTTGTAGCTTTAAACTTGGGGATAGGATCTTATAGAGAGTTCTAGTCACACTTTGGATATGATGAAATAGGAGAGATTGATAAAATACTTCATAAATTCATAATTTACTTTATTATGTTAGTAATTTCAATATTCATGACCAAGAAGTAGTTCATTTAGAATAACTCTTAGGTTGTAAATTTATAATAACCTGATTTAATTTTGATTAATTTTTATTATAGTAATATCATGAATTTTACAATGGAAGGGCCTACAATATATAATTTATTATCTCATTTAGGATTCTAAAAATATCTCTTAGAATTTCATGAGAATTTGATCGATTAGAATTATTGGATGAATGGGACTCTAAAAATGTAATAAAGGAAGACAACCTATATTGCCAAGAATGAAATAGAAATTTAAGATATTTTTAAAATTAGCATCCTCCCATGGTTTTCAACTTGCGTTATAGTTAGTTTTTGTTACTTTCATCAATTAAACAAAAGCCAAAAAGAGAAAAGGATGAATTTGATATAGTAGTTTCAAGTATGTCCAATTTGTTCTTTTCAGGTGCTTTAATGTCCTCAAAAAATAATTAATTCGTATGTTGTTTCAACACCATGGTTCTCAAGGCGGCCTTAGACATATAATTTAGGTTGGATACCCTTGAGTACATAAACATATGTATTAGTGGTGAAATTTGATTGGACAATGAATTTATAACTAGCTAGCTAGCTCTTTGTTTTTGGTTTATAGATTAATTTAATTAATATTGTATACCCATGCTAATAGATAGTATGGTATGATTCTTCTAGCTTTCTTTAGTAGTAATTAAATTAGACTTATTATATACCATATCTTATATCATTTCAACCATTTTACAATGGATGAAAACACCTAAATTTAATTAGGCACAATTGATTTGCAAAGATGCGATACCTACCCAAAACTATTAGTTTATTTCAAGTTATGATAAGCCCATAACTAGTACAAAATAAGTTCATAAATAATAATTTATTTATTTATTTATTTTAAGTTCAGTTTCATGTTAATCAATTAAAAATGATGAATGTCATATTTTTTAAATTTTTTGATTTATGGACAGGGGTATAATTGAGGTTTTGAGGTTGTTTTAAAATATCAAAATAGTTTCTTACCCCAACAATTTATGTAATCATATTTATTAGCTTACTAAAATCATATACACACAGAGGTGATATGAAATTTTAGAATCAAATTTCTTGTGCAGTTGTCTTTTCATATGAAATACTACATAAACATTCTAAGTTTTTTAACAAAATTCATGTTAGGTGAGAACGATCACTAAAAGGAAGGTGAAAAACTTAAAGATGCAACAATTCACATTTTCAGGATAGTTTTCGGACCTTCAATATTAATTATACTATATTGTACATATTTTGATTCGTTTACATATATATTTAGGACTTTAACATATTATGATATAATTGTATATAAGAAGTACTATTAAAAAAATTGCTTTTTGCAATGAAAAAAAAATTCGTCGTAAATTGCAATGGATTTTGTGACGGAAAATCCGTCACAAAAATATCCATCGCAAAATTCATCCCAAAATGACAACCTTTGGACAAATTAAGTTTGGCCTTTTGCAACAGAGAAAATTCGTCGCAAAAAAATAATAAAAAAATTAAAAAAACTTGCAACAAAAAACTCCATCACAAATGAGAAGATTAGCGACGATTTTGAATCCATCGCTAATATTTTCAATATTAGAAAATAATCAAACAAATTTGCGATAGAAAGAAATTCGTCACAAAATTTAAGTTCTGCGATAGAAAATTTTCAATATTAGAAAATAATAAAAAAAAAATTGCGATAGAAAAGAATTTGTCACAAAATTTAAGTTTTGTGATAGATTTTTTTGTCGCAAAATAGAAAAAATAAAAAAAGATAAAAGTTTTTTGATTAATAATGTTATACTTTTAATTAATATAAAAAATAAAAGTAATAACAACAGTAGAAAACATTTGATCATGATAATGTTATTTATGTTTTGTGGGTTAATAGAATAAGCAAAATTATTCATGCCAAATGTTATTTTACACTGGTAATCTTTTATAATATCTTTTATGATATCTATTGTTAAATACAGTAATTTAGAATTAGTAGTTTAATATAATATATACAATGGTAAATTTAATATTATTCATACTATTAAAAATTTCTAAATAGATAAAGTCATTATATTAACTTTGTATTTTTTTTTTCTTCAATGATAGACAAAGTCCATTATTTAGCTTTTAATTTTTATTAAATATCTAAATTTTGTTTTTGTTTTTGTGTTTTTTTATCTATCATTTAATGTTTATTTTTTAATTCATACATACATATTTTTCTAATGACTTTAACTCTATATTTTTGTCTTCCGTGATAGATAAAATCAATTATTTAGCTTTTAATTGTTATTAAATATCTAAATTTTATTTTCTTATCTATCATTTAATGTTTATTTTTTTTATTTTTATATATTATGTTGTAAATGCTTTATGGCTATTAATATATTTATGTAAATAATATACTTGTATAATAAATATAATTGTAACACCCCTAAAATTCGGTATTTTGAAAAATAAGAATTGAAAAATCAAGATGTGGATTGATTGGATTTTAGGGCTCAAAAAATAAATGAAAAGAACTTAACTGTAAGAGTTTTGAAAGTTTTTGGATCGAATTGCAAATAGGCAAGACTTGATTGGATTACAATTTTAAAGTTTTGGGGTTTGCATGCAGTGATTTTTTGGTCAAAGGCGCCAAAATAAGGCACTAACTAAGTTTATGGGCAAAGTTAAAGGTTTGAAATCTTGGAAGACCTAATTGAAAGTTGACCATAAATTTTGGGGGTCAATCTATGAATAAGAAAAAATCAATTCTATAAATAATGGATTTGCATCACCCCCTCCCCCCACCCACAAATTTCACCTTTCTTCTTCACCGCAGCTACCTGCCACCCTTCTCCAGTGATTCCTCACCAGCCACCACTAAAACACCAAACCAACCATACCATCCTCTTTCCTTCCTCACGGCAAGCACGCTAGCACCAAGAACAACCCAGTTTGACTAGAGAAATGGCTGAAAAACGAAGCCCGATGAGAGCTCATGGTGGAGGTTGGTTAGGTTCGCCGTTCCAATGACTTTTTCAGGGATGGATCTAGGATTTAGACTATGAGGGGGCAAAATTATAAAACATAAAAGTTCAAATACAAATTTTATGACTTACAAAATTCGAAATACATGTTGTCATCAAACTTGAGCATGATGCTTTTTCACGTTATAAAATTCATAAATGATCGAATCAATGTCAAAAAATTTAATAATATTTTTCTCAATATAAGGAATTACTAAATAGTTGGCTAAAAGATCATCTTTCATTTATTTTTGAGCCTATTTGTAACAATATTCATAGTGAAAAAAATTCTCTCACTTGTAGCTATTGAAACAAGAAGAATCAATAACAAGTAAAGCAAATGATGATTGATTACTCAAATATCTATAGGAATGACAATATTCAAACATATATTTAATTATACATTATTTGATCGTAAAATTTATTCTTTTCATAAAGTCCAAAAGTATATATAATTGCGGATTATTTTCAATACATACAATAAGTCAGTAACATATATTTTATAATGCATATAAACAAACACTTCAAATTTATTATAAAACTAAAGATGAAGATAATAATATGTTTTATTTAAGTAAATAGAAGAGATAAATACATGTTAAAGGCAAATAAAATTTTAAAAAAAAGAAGCTAAAAAAACCTCTTTTTTTTTTTAATAAATATTTATTTATCTTTATCTCTTTGTCTCAATCTCTTTGAAGTCAAATATTTTAATTGTTTTGTATGTTTTTATAAAGTTGTAAAGACATTCCTTGGCTAGATCCCTAAAAATACATTTTCAAACAAATAAAATAGAAGTGTCCTAATGAAACTAATTAATGATAAATTATTTGATCATAAATATGGTCTCGAAAGTTTATTTTGAACTTTCAAAAAATTAAAATTGGTAAACAATTTTAAATATATAAACAAAAAAATATTTCAAAAATTAAAAAGTATATATGAAAATTGGGGGGGGATTATTACTAAAATTTCAAGAATATATAGAAATATTACAAAAGTTAAAAAATATATATAAAATGTTGGGGGGGCATAGACCCCCTGGATCCGTCATTGGACTTTTTGTGGTGGACCAAGGTACCGTTTTGATGGGCTCAGCTCGAGGATCACATCGGTAGCTTCAATTCCTAGAACGGACTACTGGCGATGACGGAATCAAGCAAAAATCGGCAGTGGTGGCGGTGGCACGGCGGTGGAGCAAAAATAGTGTCTTCAGCTCATCGTGGCAATCACGGTGGTACCCTTGGTTTGTGATTTTGAGGTCCGGTTAAGCAAAACTGGGGTAATGATCGGAGTTGGAGTTAATATGTATTGTACCGTTACTCCTTACCGAATCTTGTATTATGTTAAGAAATGAAGATATTAGTATATGAATTGTGAATATTTTTCCCATGCATGGATTATAGTATAGCTTAGTAGGCTCGGATCTGTGTTATTCTATGATAAGTTTAGGTTAATCAAAAGAGGAAAACCCTAAATTCTATATTATGTCAAAGAGGTTGAAGAATTGATATGAGAATTGGACTTATAACCATGCATGTATGATTTTAACCTTTTAACGGACTCAGATTTAGTTTATTATGTGATGATCTTGGTTAAATAAGTGGACTTGGTGTTGAAAATCCTAATTTTATGAATTTGAGACCTAAGTAACAACAATTGGGTTAATTAAGATGATTGGGCTATTATTGTTGATTCACGATAATGATATGAGGTTAATTACATAACTAAGGACCTGATATTATTCTTTTATTGAGATTGACTTAATTGGCACCTTTTGTATCGATGGTATTGATCGTACCCTAAAACTACTATATTAGGCGAGTAATTAGTGATTTTGGATCAATGATAAGTACAATGGTGATTATTGGGGTTGAATGTGGATTTTGATTGTAAAAATACTCTTTTGGTTAGGTGACAAAGAAGTGGGTCCAGCGGACCAGTAGATTGCGAATTGTGGTTGCATATTTTGAGACTACGAAGGTGAAGGTCTACCAACCTGACACTTTTTGTACTGATCTATTATTGTGATAAACCCCTATGAGGGTTCCCATTTCTATACTATACTGAATCGTGTTTATTAAAATCTGTGACTTGTTCCGAATCTGCATGTTATCTATTAATTGACATGTATAACCTTGTGAGGGTTATTTCTTGATATTAACTCTAAATTCTGTTTGTTTTGGCGCCTTGAACATCTTGTTTGTTATCTGTCTGATCCGTTATCTGACTGTCTATTATTTGTTTGTTCTGTTATCGCATTTGTTCCTGATCAATACTTGTTATTGTCTTGTTATCTGTTATTGTTCTGTTATCTGGATACATGCCAGGAAAAATGTATCGTTTCATTGATATTTGTTATATGTATGGAGATATGTTTAGGCCGAGTGCCAATCCCAATGGAATGCTTGGATATACTTGTACATACTAGCGGTACATTATGGGCATTTCCCTAAGTATCGGTGATACTACTAGGGGCATTTCCCTGGGTATCAGCAGTTGAGTCAGGGGCTTTTCGCTAGGCATTTGCACCTAACAGAGAGTCAGGGGCTTTTCCCTAGGCATCTCCATTCAGCGATAAGTCAGGGGCATTTCCTTGGATATTGGCAACCTATTGTATAACAAGCTATCACGCTTTGGTAAAAGTATTTGTTTGATTGGTATAAGGAGAATCCGGTATGCATGTTTCGTTCTGACCTGTTGGACTGCATATGATGTTCAGGCTTGTTTTATTTTGATTGTACCCTGATTATTTATGTCCTGCTCCTGGAGCAATAAGGACGGTGTAGCTTCTTGGTTTAGGTCGGGTTGTTGTCCATGCCGAACGAGCTGTCTGCATTTCCTCCCGAACTGTGATTAGTTGAGACACTCTATACCTCCCAAGCAGAATCGATTGAGATGATACTGGGCCTTTCAAGCCGACAGTCACAACCCCCGCGCTAGTACCTACTTGAAGCCTTGAATTTTATAATGCCTGATTACCAGACTTGTTATTGCCTGTTTCTTGATATGTTCCTATACTGAATGTTAGTTTACAATCTGTTGGGTTGATTCTTCCCAGACAGATCCCTATTGTTCTTAAGTTTATCCCTCACTATGTCTTTGGACTTACCCCCTATATCACTTTGATTTTCTTAGATAGGGTTAAGTGATGGATGCGGGCTTCTGGCTTGAACAGGAGAAAATTATGTTTTGTAATAAAATAGGTGTTTTATGTATATACATGGATCTAATTGTATATTAAGTTCGACTTAGAGATATTTTGTTATGTCAGGTTTGAATCTAGTGTTTGCAGTATGTACGTTATAATGAGAGTTATGGGACCTCCGATGGTACGTACTTAGTGTTTCTGTAACACCCCAAAATTTTTATATATTTATAGAATTTAATTTTTGTTATTTAATTTTCATGAATATTATTTTATACTTGCTAATTTATCACTTTATTGAATTTTTGGGGGTTAATTTGTGTTTAAGAAAACCTTAATTTCAAGAATTTTAAAAAGTTTGGGGTCAATTCGAAAATAAACCAGACTTAATTTGACCACATTTAAAACTTGGAGGGTTCGCATGAAAGCTTTTAAATTTGTTGGGCTTAACTCCATTATTTTTTAAGCTGAAGGGCCTAAATGAGATGTTGCAAAAGTTTTGGGGCTAAATGAAAATCTAAAAGCTCACCCCCTTTAAATACCTAATTTTCATTTCTCTCCCGCCGTTTCTCTTTCTTCCCCGCGTTCACCCACATGGTAATTCTTTTCTGGTGAGCCTTTTCCCCAAACCCAACTGGTCATCTCCTTCCTCACACCTCTGGCAACTACTTGGCACCTCGAGCACAGTGTTCTGGGCGAATGATCACTAGAACCGAGAAAGTTGAAGAAGCCCATCTCAGCGGACGAAGATGGAGCAACGCCTAAAATAGACTTCTAGGCGGCGTTTCAGGAAGCTCTCAGCTAGGGGACCATGGTGGTGTCGTTGCATGGACGTTTCACGTGGCGGCAAATGTGGAAACTAGTGAGTTCTTCACGATGGAGTAAGGTGGATTTGAGGGTTTCGAAGTGGTGATTGAGGCCTTTTTTGACTGAGAAATTGAAAATGGAGCTGCACATTGGATAGGTCTTGACAAGAGGCATCTCCGAGTAGTGGCATTGAATTTTTCGGCAACAGCGGTAGCAGCAACAGAGAGATAATTTTGCCTCATTGACTCGACGATTGCACTCATTTACTTGGTTTGTGATTTTGAAAAGCCCATAATCGAATCTTGTGTTAGAAGTTGGATGTGATATTTGGAATGTGTATATATATATATATACACATGAATATTGTACCTTTATTCATGAACTTGTATTATGTCAAGAGTGGAAGTATGACATGTGGATTGGTACATATGTGTGTCTATATATATCCCATACTTGGACTTATTATATATTTAGTGGACCTGGTGTGACATATTATATACAATTTGGATTAATTAAGTGTATTAAAGTATGTAAACCCCAACTTGAGGATTTAAATAACTTAGGACCTAAGTATTGACATTGAGGTTAATTTTGTTGAATGGGCTATTGTTGCTAATTTGAGATGATGTATGAGGAATTATATGTTCAAGGACTAGATTAGATTCTATTATTGGGATCGAAACAACCTTGTAACTATTTCTATAATGATCGACTAAATTACCGCATTTCGTATCGATAGAATTGATCGGACCCTAATTACTATATTAATTGGTTAATTAGAGATTTTAGGACCGTTTATAGTATGTTTATGCGTATTAAGAATCAGAGGGGGATTATAATGGTAAAAATACCTTTTTGTGTAGGTGACGAAGAAGTGGGTCCTGCCGACTAGTAGGATTGCTGAATGTGGTTGCTATATCTGGGAACTACAAAGGTGAGGGTCTGCCATTCTGGCCTCGAATATACTTATCTGTTCTTATGGAATGACCCCTATGAGGGTTCCTATTTCTATACTGTAATCTGAGAAGTGTTGAGTTCTTGATTGCTATCTATTATCTGATATGTTCACCCCTTTGTAGGTTATTATCTATTACTAATTCTGATTCCTGTCTGTTATGGCGCCTAGAACTCTCGCCTGTTATCTGTACCGTTCTGTTAGCTATTCCTTCCTATTGTGTTATATGTTACCTTGCCGGCATATTTGTTATCCGTTACAGCTTTAATTGGCCATGTTAGCTTATCTGAATTGTTTAATGCTATCATTCTACCTTGTCAGCATTTCTATACTGTTTTGACCATTTTGTATTGTTATAGTTGCTTTGTCGACATGTTTGCTTATCTAAAATTGCGGTGCGCTATATGGTCTGTATGGGCACCTGTATAATTGGTTTTGTGGGGCACGCCATGTGGTCCGTATGCGTGTCAGCGATATGCTTAGGTGTCCACGATGCACTAGGGATTTTCCCTTAGGTATCAACGATGTGCTAGGGATTTTCCCCTAGGCATCAGCAGTGCGCCATACGATCTGTATGGGCATATGTCATGTACCAAGTTGTCACACTTTGGTGAATTTGCTTGACTGTTTGGTATAAGATGAATCGGATATGCATGCCTATTATATTCTATTGAATTGCATATGCTTTGGGTTTGTATTACTTGACTATATCATGACTGTTGAAATTTGTTCTGGAGCAATAACGCAGGAGAGTTTCTTGTTTTGCTATTGTACTGCCTGATTCTGGATCTGTCATGTTCTAACTGTATAATTGATGATTTGTTGAGTTGAATTTTCCTCAATAGATTTCCACTGTTATTCTTAAGTTTATCTCTCACTAAGTCTTTGGACCTACACCCCCCCATATCACTTGACTTTCTGAGACAGGTTTTGGTGATGATCTCGTACTTAAGGCTTGGATGGAAATATATACGTTTTGTAATAGAATAGGTATTTAGACCTGTGTACAAATCACTTTTATGTTAAGTAGAAACTTGGAGATGTTGTGATATGTCAAGACTTGAACTTATGGTTTGTAGTCGGTATGAAATGATGAATGATGGGATTTGTCATGGCATGTACTTTGGTTAAGATTTGCTTAGGTTGAAGCTTGTTGCTATCTTTGATAATTTTGAATTTTTTTTTCTGATGGGCCTATTGTTTGAATTATGAATGAGATTTAAGTCTGGACTGAGTGACGCTTCAGCTTGGGTACTATCTTGAGTGGGGGCGCTATAGTTTTGATGAAGTTTGTTTAAGTTGAAGTTTGCTGCTATCTCTGATGGATTTTGAGAAATTTTGTTATGGACTTATTGATTGTATTATGGGTTCAATTTAAGATTGAACTAAGTGACGCCTCAACTTAGGTGCTATCCCGTCATGGGCCATTACAATAATTATCATATAATGAATTTATAAATTTAATTTCAATATACATTTATGTATTCTTATTAACTAGAAGGTATATTATCTCATTACCTTTAGCAAATGTGTTAATCATTATAAAACAAAAATTAATTATTATAAAATGATTATATACTAATTTATACAAATTTTATTTTAGTAATTAATGTTTTATAACTCATATTAGTTACATATATATTATAATCAGTAATGTTATAGTCTTAATTAATATAAAAAATAATAGTAATAATAATATTAGAAAGCATTTGATAATGAAAATGTTATTTATGTGTTGTAAGTTAAAAGAGCGAGCAATTTTTTTTTAAAGATAATAATATATAAATTTATAAGTTGTATAATTGATAATTAGTTAATAAATTAGCATCATGTCAAATATTAAATAATTAATATTCAAAAATTCATTTTAAAATAAAATTATTATTAAAAATATAATATAATATAATACAATATAACATTGAAAGGTTATCAATATTAAAAATATAAATTTGAAAATTATACACAATAAATAAGCTTTAAGATTAAAATTTGAGTGAAGATTCAAAATTTAAAATTTATTAAAAATAAACTATTATATGTAAGATAAAAAGTTTTAAATTTAATATCAAAAAAATATCTTACACAACCCTAAATTTCATACGCTCTGTTCACTCCTCACATTAGGTAATGTTTTCTCCTCCTTCCTCATTCCTTTCTTCTCCTCCTCTCCTTTTCTTTCTTTGTTCTTTTTTATTTTATTTTATTTTAAGTTAATCCACTGGCAACTATGAGGCGAGAGCTAGCCATGCGGCTAGTGGTTGTGAGGCTAGAAACTAGAAGCCCAGTGGCTAACTGGAGGCAACGATTTCCTTTGATTTTTTTAAATTTTATATTAATTTCATTTTTGCTAATATTGCAGGTTTGAAAATGTTTCCAGCATTTGGATGTGTTGGTTACTTCAAAAGGGCAATTTTTTGTTTTATATATTATGTATTACATTGTGGTATAATAATATGCATTTATATTGAATTGTGTATTAGATTTTATTAGATTTACATTTTATGAATTATATGCTCGATTAGGATTTGAGTTATGTGTTGGATTTATATTAAATTATATGTTGGTTTATAATAAGATGTATGTTTGATTATATTGAATTTATATTTTGTAAATTATGTGTTTGATTAAGTTGATTTATCTAGTGGATTTATATTGATTATATATTAGTTTATTATATTAAATGTATGTTAATTTAATTTGTATTTCTGTTACTCATGATCCTAGTTTTATTTTTGTTGTAATATTGCACATTTGGAGAACCTCAACCAATTTTCTTTTCTCATTTCTTTTATTATTTTTTATCTTTAATTATTCTGATTTTGTTTTTATTGTGTTATATTGTAGATTTGGGTATGTCAAGATGTTGGAATTATGTATAAATCTTTATGCAGAGCTAGTATTATATTGTAGTTCGTATTATATGTTAGATGTTTATTGTAATAATATAAATTATATTTTTAGATTCATAATGTCAATTTAATTATTGTTGATGAGAATGAATTTTTCAAGAGTTTGTTGTATTTGTTGAGTTTAATGTATTTGTTTGATTTGAATTATTATTATTTGGGCATTGCAATTTGGAATGAGGATGCATACTTTTTTGGTTGATTATAGATTCCAATTTGGTATAGGATGCAAAATTGTTTTTTTAAAAATTGCCACATAAATTTTTGTCATAAAAAAAAATTAAAGAATTTTTTTTTTTTGCGACGGACAGCAAATCCGTAGCTAAAGTGATGCCTCAAATTCATTGCAAAATGGGCAGTCGCAAAATTCATTGCAAATTTTTGCGACCAAGGTTTTTGAGATGGATTTTCACTGTCACAAAATCCGTTACAAGAAATAAACTTTTTGTATAAAAGAGAAGTTAAGTATATGATATTAGAATTTTTTGTTGAGTAATGTTTATCATGTGTCTGATATTTATAAAGATGAAAAGCAAGTAGTTTCTTCTTTATGTTTTTGTAAAATAATTTTTTTCAAAAAAAAAAAAAATAAATTTACGTAATCTATATCTATATTATAATAAGAAAAAAGCCTTTTTGTCGTTATATCAAATTTTCCCTTTTACTTATTCTATATATTCAATAAAATTTTCAACTAACCACCATTTGTTCAAAAACTTCTCTTATAAGGTAAGCTCAATATTTTAATAACTTTTAAATCTTTTTCCTTTAAATTGGTAATGAACTATGAAATTTTTACTTTACGCAACTACTAAATAATTATGCAAGTTACATAATATATTTTAGATGCATGTCAATTTTAAGTATAATAAAAATAAGAATATTTTCAAATGATATTAGTTACTCAAAAATATTTTATGCATGCTAGACATGCATGCAAACTATTACTAGTGTGTATATATACACACACTATCAGCCAAGGCACATCAGCCTTGCGTGCATAAATACATTTTATTATATTTAACATTATATTTAATTGTAATCATAAAAATAAAAAAAAGTTTAATTTTTTAAATAGGACAACTAAATATACGACAATACAAACCACACTAAATGAAATGCAATATTGATTTCAAGCCAATTAATTTTTATAAAATTTATAGCAAAAAAATTCAAACAAAAGCATTGTAAAACTCAAAGTAATTCCAATAACAAATAAATGAGAATTATTTGGAAGTTCCGAAATTAAATAAAAGATTAAAAGAAGAATATGCATTCAAACTTGTGTATTAGTCTCTATCTAGAACTTTTAGATTTGAAATTAGTAAACAGTGCATCCCTTTTTTTTCCCCCTCTCCAGTCTCATTTTCCTATTCTATCCATGGAATTAAAACAATACTTGAATAATGGAATATTCGCATGTAAAAGAACGTAGGGTTCCATCATCAGTGTTCAGAATTTGAATGTGGCTTGTCCAACTTTTCAATTCAGTTACAATTATAAGTACCATATTTACATCTTGAGGACAAATTTGGATATTCAAAAGTTGGTATGAGAACTACCCAATTTGAAATTATTGTAATTTTCTATTCTTAACAATAGTTGATTATTACACCAAATCTTTTAGTATTTAAATGTTTTTAGAGGATAAAAGTTGAAAAAATGACAAAAAGTATTGAGATAACTTCCATTTGTAGGAGTAAAATGCTTTCCTTTTTATAACAATATAGATATAGATATGTTTTCTGTCTAAAAGATTTTTCTTTATAAAAAAGGATTTCAACATACTATCTGATGCTGCACGAAAATAGGGCGTGGTCCTTTCTGGTAGACAGTAGTGTGCCAATTCTTTTTTCTCTAAAAAGCATGCAGAGAGATTCTAATTCTCAAAAATTCTTTCAAATTCATGATTCTTTTGCCAATAATTTTTTTATGCTCAAGTTCTCATTGTGGCTTAATATTAATAGTTTATATATATATATATATATATTTAAAATAGGCTCGAGGCTACTAAAGTCTTAATGCCTTTCTTGATGAGCTTTATTAGTTTGAGTTCTCTAGCCTTGTTGTTTAATTAATCAATTGGATCTATTTGACCTTTTCTCATTCATGTACCACTTTATCCTTACGAACTTAAATATTCATATCATTAAACTTCCTACTTTTAATTTGAAATTTGAATTTTTTTTTTCTAATAGAAAGTGTAGATAATTGATAACTTATTATTAGTAAGTAATTTCAATTGATCAATTTTGAATTAATCAAGTAATTTCTTAAGTAACTAAAAATTATATCAAAGAATTCACAATTTAACTTTCTCCTCTTGTCTTTTTTCAATAACTAAGGGGGCAGGGAACACCTATGGGCCGCCCCCTTTAAGGAAATGGAGGCAGGTGCCCAAGAGCCTACTCCCCTTAATGTTGCGTTCCAGTCACCAAAAAGAAGTTGGTGCAGGCAAGGGCCTCTCCCTTATAATGTTCCAGCTACTTTTCAGGCAGCTGGTAAATAGAGTCAGTCGAGGTTGGGTGCTGTGCCCCTCAGCGTTTTTTCCCCTATTTTGTTGTCTCCCTTATTTTATGTGTGTATTTATTTGTATATATTTCTATGATTCAAGGTGGAAACATGACAACATCATGCACATGCGATTGCAAGACATTGGGATCAGGAAATTTTTTTACATTTTTTCTAAAAATGGTTGGGAGTTAATTTCAAATTCTAAAGTCATAACAACCTTCAAGCTAGGATACGTCTTATGATTTTTGTTGAAATATTTTTTTTCTTCCAAAGATTACTCAGAACTTGTATAAAATTTTGTGCTTTGAGGGCCACTTGGGTTGTTTAGAGGCATTCCATGTTTCTTGAATAACTTAGAATTCTCAATAGGTTTTACTCTTTGTTAATAATTTGAAATTCTTTTTTATGGTACATTGCACTCTGAGGATTCCTTAGGACTGTTGGTGGATCTATGCATTCCGCGAATGACTTATAATTTTATTTTGGCCCATTTCGTACGTGGGAGACATTTTGATGTTGTTTTATGAATCAAGTTAAGTATGTAGACTTGCATTCACTCAACTTTTATCTAAATTAAGGTTCAATGAGTTTCCTTCTTTGTTTATTTTTTAGGAGGCATCATGTTAGTTGTCATGCATTTATCTAAAGACTTAGACAAATTTTATGTGTTGTCTTTGTCTGAAAGCTTGGAAAGATCTTGTGTTGCATTTATCTAAGGACTTAGACAAATTTCAAATGTGTAATTGTAAGGAGTGTGTCTCATTAGCAATTAATAGACAAGTTCTTAGGGTGCTATCTTTTTCTCTTTTTCCTTTATTTTACTTCACTCTTATCTTTGTGAATTTCCGTCTGACTCTTTAGAGTTAGTAAAAACTTCTTGTGGTATATCAAATTGTAAGACAATCATATCTTAAGAATAGGAATTAGCACCAAATGTTAGAGGATAGCTCCTTCGCTTGGTCAGCCCAGGTGATAGGACTTTTGGTGCTCTTTTAGGGTGTTAACTTCATAGAGTAAACCTCCATTTTTTATCTTATGAGTCACTATGGCAACTACTCTTATGGGAGTTGATGTTAAATTCATTGGCAGTATACATCTTTGTCCCTGAGTTTGATTGCTTGGTAGATGGTCATAGACGGATCCTTTCTATTCTTGCTTTGGGTTACCTTTTGGAGTACCTTGCTTTTGGGCTACATACTCTTTGAAATATCCTTATAGGATTAGCCTCTAAGCTTCATCTCTCAAGTTCTGGCATTCTTTAATGGTATGTCCTTGAGAGCAATGAAAGTTGTAGTACTTTGGATACCTTCGACTTTTCGAACTCTATCATTTTTAGGGGTTTTTGAATTAGGCCTTGTAATATAGCAATCTTAAGTATCTTTTCCCTTGGGGTCTTTAGGGTTATGTCTTCGAGCGGTACCCATCTAGTCTATTGCCAATGATCATCCTGCCTTCTATTAGAGTTGGCTTCCTCCTCCTATGATTTGTGTTTGTCAACACCTTAAGAGGTCACTATTTCCTTAAGTTTAGGTTGTCATTCTATACAAGCGCCCAGTCCTTTAGAAGTAATAGAAGGTTTTCTGGTTATGAATTCTCAAGGCTCCTTATGTCTTGGTCCCACCAAGTAATGTTGGACATTAAAGAACGTGCTTCAAAAGCTCCTAATATAGGGTCAACAATGTGAACTTGTGCCTATCTTGCTACTAAAACCAATTCTTTCCCAACATCGATAGGGTCTTCGCTAGTTTGTGTTCTTAAGACTATTAGGATGACATCGGCTGCAAGAAGGTTTTCTGGGTTAAGTTGGCGTTGCTTGTCTTTGAGGCTTAAATATTTGTTAGGTCATCGCCAACAATCCTCAATTTCTCCAACTGTTAGACCCTTCTAAAGACTACGTCGTTGAAGTATCCTCTTTTGATTTCATTTTTCAGGCATCTACACTCTTCAGTGATATGTCTATAGTCACGACAAAATCGGCACTGCTTATTAGATTTCTGCTTCATTGAGTCACCCATCACTTTTTCCTAATCCTCCGGGGTAAAATGAATACGATTGTCCCCACGTCGAGGAAGTTTAACACCTTACACTCTGCTGTAGGGTTCACCAGTGTATCTATGCGCAGCAGTAGAGATGGGTCATTTAGGCAAACCTTCCTTGGGTCATGTAGCGATGTCATTTCTGATACCCTTCTTGATGGGCTTAATTAGTTTGAGTTCTATGGCCTTATTATTTAATTAATCAATTTGATTTATTTGGCCTTTTTGGCTTTTTTACCTTTTACCCGTATGGACTTAATTATTCATATCATTATGTTAAGATTTTCTAATAAGTAAAACCTAGTATGGGATCCCATGTTTATCTAGTGGTATGGTAGTTAGTTTTTGATGGCCAAGTGTAGGTCAAAAGTCATTTGCCTGTTGCATGCTTCGATTCTATTAGAATTTTGTTTAGCTATAGACACTTGAGAAGTCTTTGCACTCTTTTTGCACATGATTGTTATTTTTTCACCTTTTCAAGTTCCCCCATGAGATGGTTCTTTTTCCCACCTTTCTTTTGTGTGCTTCTCTAGAGTTTACTTGAGAAACTTATTTTTAAGCTTCCTTAGGAGTTTTCTGGCAAATTTCCTTCGCCGAGTCCCTGTTGGGTTTTTTTTAACAATCTTAATTTTTGTGTGCCCTTTAAAGTCTTATAGTAGTCTTATTTTGCTACACACCCCGTTGAGTTGCTTATAGTAGTCTTTGTATTCCTATCTGCCGCCTTAAGGGACTTAAAGTAGTTTTTGTTTTGTTGTGCATCCTATTGGATTTTATAGCAATCTTTATTTCACAACCTATCCCCTTTGGAGTTTTATTGCAATATTTGTTTTATGTGTCACGTGCCCCCTTGTGGGTCTTATAATAGTCTTTTGTTCACTTGCCAATCACTCCCTTAGAAGTCTTATAGTGGTCTTTTGTTCGTTTGCTATGCATCCCTTTGTGGGTCTTATAGTGGTCTTTTCTTTGTTTGCCACATGCCTCTTTGACAGTCTTACAATTTTCTTATGTTTGTTGCATGCTCTCTTAGGGTTTTATAGAGGTCTTTGTTTTTCTGCGGAGGGAGCCACTTAAGGCTTTCTGTGGAGAACGATATTCCCTTGGAGTCTCCCATGGAAATGTTGTTTCTTCTTTTTTGTTTAGCATGCCTGTTAGGATCTTACTATAAATGCACTACTCCTGTGAACAATTATTTTGTAGTAAAGAACACGTATATGGAAGAAATTAGAATGCTTCATTGAATTCTCAAAAGAATATTTTTTGTCTCCCAAGTCTAGATGGATTTTATTCATGATAAGTAGGAAACTACTCTAATTTATAGGAAATAGAATTTAAATATTGAAAAGGAAATCTAGTCTATTGAAATAAACAAACTTCCATCCAAAGTAGATATACTGTATCCTTAAGGGATACGTTTACTGAATTTGGGAATATTCCTTATTTCTGAAGTGTTAGCTGAGTTGTTTAGGGTAGTCTCTTCCTTTTAGTGTTCCTCTTGCTGCGATCTTACATTTTGTTGTTTTCTTCTTTTGGGAGTTGGCTTTCCATAAGGGTGCAGTAATAGTGTTAGCTTCTAGGATTAAGTTGCCTTTATCTCCTAAACTGCTTCTACGATATCCTTAGAGACTGTCATAGTTGTGGAAAGGAGTTTCACCCCTTCGAAGATGTTGGTATAGCATTCTCTAATAGTTTGTTGGTTACCAATCGCTTCTATTATTCCACCTGGAGTAGAGAACTTCATCTTCATATGGTAGTTGATACTACCACTCAGAAGAGGCTCAAAGTAGGCCTCCTAAGGATGACATTGTAGGTGAAAGAGGCCCTGACTACCAGGAACTTCACCATCTTTGTGACTCAGAGGATGAGTGCCCAAGAAATAAGGAGTGAAAATTTTTGAGTACTTCCACAGTCTCATCGATAAATTCTGTTAAAGGGGTGTTGATTTTCTATAGTTGGCTATTTTCTACGTCAAGTTGGAGGAATACGACATCGAAGATTATGTCCATTAAACTCCCACTATTTACTAATCTTTTCTTTATCTAGAAGTTGGCGAGGGCGGTTCAAATCATGAGTGCATTATTATGCTCACCTCATCTTATCTCTAGTTTTCTTCTCCAAAAGTAATATTGGGAAGCGAGGGGTGCACTTCATATATGCCCAAACCCTCATGCTTTGAGCCACAAATTCTTTTAGGTATCCTCATCGGATCATCTACCCTATCTTATCCTTCAAGTTGCGATACTTTTTAATAGTATAACCCCAATCATGTTGAAAGCGACAACACTTCTTAAACTACTATATCTTAGATATATATAATCTTTCGAAGGTGTTGGACCATGCCTTGTCAGTGATATTAAGTTTACCCGTCCTCGATGCATTCAAGGGAATATACTTAGAGATCAACCTAGGAAGGCTGCACCAGCAATCCTCTGACTGTTTATTTGAGCTAGCCCCTTCTTCTCATACCTTATGCTATTGGTATCTATTAGAGCTATTGTGTCATCGATCACAATATATTTTTTTTACTTATATGATAAGCTTGTCAAGGGTGGAGGGCGGTTTTTCATTGAATGATACCAAGCAAGAGCTCCTAACTAATATGCATGGAATCTCATAAACTACTTGAACAAATAGATTAATGTAGTCCCTCAAGTTTCTCCATTGGTTTGCTTCATGGTAAATAGGTAGCTAGGCTGCCGTCGAGGTTTTTCTATCATTTTGCTTGAACCAATCAATTGATATAATCCCTTAATGTTTCTCCATCATTTTACTTGATGGTAAATAGATAGGTTGCCGACTTGGGGTATTTGCTGTTGACAGAGAAGTTGTAGAGAAAATATTATGCTAATTGCTCCCAGTTGATGATGGATCTATTAGTATATAGCTGAACCAGGTCAAAGAGCATTTGATCAACATGCTATAGAAGATCATGAAGTAAGCAGCTTCGCTTAAATCATAAAGCCCCATTCGTATTAAAAGATAGTCTGAATGTTCCTGAGGGTCCTTTACTATGGGAGGTTCACGATCTCCATGCCATAAGGAAGCGAATCTTTCTAGATAGCTGGGCAAAAAAGGTTATCTTGCACTCCTTAAGCACTTAGGGCCAGCAAAACGGGTAGAAACTCCAGCTACATTGAACAACTACTGTAATTGATTAGCTTAAAAGGAAGATTGTACATTAACTTGTTGAGGTGCAGAGGGTTTATGCCTAATTCCTCGTTCGCCTTACCTGTAGTCTTCTATGAGAATGATGATGCTTCTTGACTCCGATGAGAGGATTAAGGTTGCCTATGTATGCATTATTGCGAATCTGCTTTGGTTGTAACTCATACTGATACAATTAAGGGAAATTGCTTTGGTCGTAACTCTCGAGGTGTCACAAGGTGCTTGAGTCTCAATCCCTAGTAGTTTTACACCAAAATCTATCAAATTGTTACCACTATCTCCGAAAATGGTGCTAAGTAGGATTTATGATGGGTTTGTGTGCAACTACTAAGTATTATTGGTGGGATTGTATAGTGCATTTATGCTAAAAAGAATCAGTTGGAGGTGCCTCCAGTAACCTCTAAATAGGATTTATAGTAGGCTTATGTGCAGCTATCACATACTTTCGAAAGAGCCTTATAGTGGGTTTATGCCAAAAAAGATCAAGTGTCCTTTGAGGAGCTTCATTGAGCATGGCATCAGTCCGTACAATCAACAATACTAGATAATAGTCCAAAGAAACCAAAATTCATTCAAATAATCAAAAACAGAAAAAAGTTTTGTCCCCATGAGTATTAGCTTTATTAACTCTAAAGAAAATAACATCTAATGGAAGAAACCAACATCTTAGAATTTAGAAGAAAAAGCCTAAGTAATCATAAATCTACTAAGGAAAATGAGAGAATGAAAAGGGTGTTGGCTGATAGTAGCATGCTCAACCATTCGAGGAGGCAACTCCTGGCGTTAGTATCACTATGATGTCAATATCTTAGACCATGCCTTTGCCCTTTGTCCTTCATCTTGCTGCCTTGTAACTATTTTCTTCCATGTCCTCTTCTTCAAATGTGATGCTGGGCATTGGAGGACACACTTCCAAAACTCCTAGTATGGGATCAACTGAATGCGCTTGCATCTACTTGACTACTTGCATCAACACCTTCATATCATTTACAGAGGCTGCTCCATCTAGTCCTCCTGATATCATCGAGACAACAACCTACAGTAGGCAGATTCTCTAGGTCATGTTAATGTTGTTGCTCTTTGGTCTTTGGGTGATTAGTAAGTTGTCGTTGGAAATTCTCACTTCCTCTCTTTGAAGGATTGCTTAGTCTCTGCGCCACATGGATCAACCACTTAATCTCATTCTTCAAATGTCTGCACTCTTTATTAGTGTGTACAATTGTGGTGGAAATGGCACTATTTGTCAGATTTTTGGTTCTTTGGATCATTGCCTTTTGAGAAGAATGCTAGATCAGGTTGCACTGTAATACGACAATCAAATTCTCAATTTTGGGAACTATGAGTGTTGCGCTTTGCTAGGGAGGTGCCTTCTTTTTGGGCTGAGGTGCTACTGCAATCTTATTCATAATAATTTAAAACAAAATACGTACCTTCAAAATATTCAATTTAAATAAATCCATAACAACCCAAAATTAATTATCCCAGAAGGCTGCAGAACTATTATACAATTACTAACACCAAAGTCTTAACAACCCAAATAGGCTCGTGTCGAAATGCTAAGTTTACTTACACATGCCAAAATACATAATAGATTAAAGTCCATGATTGTCACCAATATCAAGCCATATAAGCATAAGCACCTACCTAAGGCATCATATGCTTCAATTTGCATATGTAATACTTTACATAATAAGTCCGCATCCTGTAGATCTGAAAACCAGTAATAGAAACTACTCACACTAACATAGCCAGCAGCAGTCCACCTGTTACTTGGCATAACCTAGCTGGGAAAAGGATTCAAGAATACCAAAGAGGCATAAGTCCTAGTGACTTAGTGAGATATATAACATGTCATCGAACATATAGGGTGAAGTAAGAACTAATAAAGGGTTCTAATAAAATTGAAATACATCTAGTAAAGATAAGTGAGAATGATTGAAGGAATCAAAATTCACAGAATAATACATTGACAGAGAAAGAAATTCAAACAGATGATACATATAACAACGGATATGAACATAACAAGAGATTACGTAACAGAAATTAGTTTTTAATAACTTAATGGAGTTGTTGGCCAGATCCAACCTTATTTCTCCTCAGAATATATCATATCAGAATACATCAGAATAGGTTATATCATAATGGCTTTCTTATCTCCCCATTTCCAAGTGATCAGCTTAGCATAGCACAACAATCATGTGGCATGGCCGATCGCATGCCAGATCCCGCCACTCGCAGACAGTTACCTCCAACTACATGCGAGTTAGGATCATGAATGGGTACTAGCCAGAAGACTAGTTCTGTCAGTATATTCCACTCGATCGTCTTTCTGAACCTAGTCCCAAAGCCAACTTCCCATGGCGTTGCTACGGGTGACAAAATTCCCAATGACGTCCCCAAGGGTGACATAATTAATGCCAATAGCAAAGTCCTATTTTCAGACTAACTAATTAGAAACAGACATATAAGAACATAAAACTAAGTGACCTAAATCACATAAGTGTATCGGTCAGCAAGACCGTTCCAATAACATTACAAGATGACAAGTTCAAGAATGAAAACAATCGATCAGCAAGACTGTTTTGATAACACTTCAAAAGAACATTATACTAATCACGAATTCAGTCGGCAAAGCTTGAGAATATAGAAAGTAAGGAATCTGACAAAATTTGACAAATAGACTTGAATTTCGTGAAGGTACAGACAAGTCAAAATACGAACGAGCAAGTCAATATCTACAAAGAACACATATGTTCTTTTTCCCAGCAATGAAACAAGATATGACTTCACCTTGTATACTATGCCACGATAGGAGTTCTCTAATGGCCTGGGATGCTTGGATCCTAATCACCTTTTTTCAATCAGAACAGATATAAGTATCGATACTATTGAATGGCTATTACTATTAATAACTATGGTTATTTGAACATTTTAGTTATATTCGTTCATTTATTTCTTTGCAAGTTTTCATGTTATTTTAATATCTACATCGAGGTATTATGGTATAATAGCTTTCTTCTTTTCATAACCTAATTCTAAATGTTAAGTTTGCTCGATAACAAGCTTGTTTAGGTAATCAATAGATATATTCTATCATTGAGGTTTGAGTTTATTTTCTCCAATATAGCACACTCAACTATAGTAATCAACTTTTATCTCAATCCATAATTTTGACTTCTTAAGCACGCCAATTCTATCAAATAATATTAATTATATATTTTATCAATTTCAGGCCCACACTTTAGTTTCATTATTAATATTCAAATTGATGTTCTTGGTCCGTAACTAATAAATTAGTCTATACTCATAAATTTAGTACATTTATCTGTAATAGTCAATTTTCTGTTCTCATTGCACACTTTCGACATCCTAACATGTCGTTTTGGCTTAATTAATATCACTTATGTCTTTTACTCAATTCCAAGCCTACATCTCAGTTCATAACTAATAATCAAATTGATGTTAGATCATAGTTAATTAATTTAAACTATTTCCATGAATTTAATATATTTTTCCATATGAGTAAACTTTCATTACCTATTCGTAATTTAGCTTCCCAATTGTATCAATTAATTTAATTAAATAATAATTAGTCTCTTATTATCAAATCTGGGTCCATATGTCACTTTAGAACTAAATCACATTCAATTGTTCTGGTCTAATGCCATAATTTGTTCAAAACAACTTAAATTTGCATAAAAAACCAACTTAACAATTTAATCAAATCAAATCAGGACACATTTAACCATTTAAATAGAATTTTGCCAAATTGATCGAGTTTGAGGACAATTCATAGCCCGAAACCAACCCACATGCATTTGGATCGTTGTCCCAGAGGTTCTGCCTCTCAGGAAGTTGCCGCCATCTGCCCGCCCACTGGAGTTATGTATAACCACCACCATCAGGTGTGTCTTGCTGTGTCAGTCACAACCCTCAAATTAATTTTGCGATTTGACACCTAGTTGCCATTTAATTGAAGAAAAATAGTCGACACCAATGAGACTTTTCGTCTCAATTACTCCCGTTCTGGTGGTCCAAATTCAGAGTTGACACCACCAATGTATTCCCCTTTCCAAGCCCATCATAATCTATCACTCAATCTTCAGCTTTCATCATCAAAGGTAGCAAACCCGTCACTCCCACTATTAAGCTCCGCTGTTCTCAAGTTTCCTAGCAACTTTGAATGATGTTTCAAGGCATTTTTGGTATGCGTGTGTTCCTTAGCATGGGTAGAATTTAATCATTGGATTAGTCCTGGGTTTTTTGGTGGTTTTTTGATTATCATATGTTGGGGGCTTAATTGGTTTCTAAGTGGGAATTGGACAAAGGGTTGGGTAGAATGATATATATATATAAATCATTTTTTTGAAATTTCAAATTAACCCTGAAGTTCTGACCACCTTTTAGCTATGCCCCAAATGTTTCTAATCACATCCATTTTTAGTCCCTAGTCTTGTAATTGAGCCCTCTAAAGGTCTTTCCTTTTCATGTTGATCCCACAACATTTAAAGCTTCGAGCAATCACGTTCCTAGCATATTTTCAATGTTGTTCTTTACCTTTTAACAATTATACCTAGACTCTAATCAATTTAATTTATTTTAATTTAAAGCTATTTTGTAATATTCTACAGCTCATTGACTAAGGTTTAATTTATTGAATTTTTTGTTATTTCTTAATTTGTTGTCTGAAAAATCAGGTTGTTATAGTGAGTGTAGTGTAGGTGACGAAAGCTCAAAAAGGACTGGGATGGTCTCCTAGCTTCTTTATCTTATTGTTGTTCCCTTCATCATATGCCTTGCGCTTGCCTATATCTTGAGGAGTTACAGTTTCCTCAATCTTGATGTATTTCTCCTCGTACATGAAGAGCTCTTCTAGAGTAGTGGTAGGTTTTTAGCTATTGACTCTCGAAACATCGAGTGCTTCAAATTTTGTTAGATGATGCTGAGTGGGAGCTCTTGGTTGATGACAAGGATCTCATGCACTGCTTGGATGAAGTCGTTGGATAGTTTCTCATGGACTCTCTATCTTTCTGCTTGATGTTAAAAAGATGCACCCTCATTTTTAGGTATCTACAGTTTATGGAGAAATTCTAGAGGAAGCGCTACGCTAATTGCTCCTAACCTATGATGGATCTAATGACATCTGGTTGAACCATATTAGAGCACACTTGGAGAGCGCAATGTGAAACACCTTGTAGTATGTTGCATCAACAGGTCGAAAGCTCAATATTCGCAAATGAGTTGTTTAGGTGCTCTTGGGAATCTGTCATGCCATAAAACTCTTATAGGTTGGCTTTCTTTTTTCTCAGTGAAGCACATCTATCAAATAGCTAGACAAAAATAATTGTTTCTCGGGAGATCGATAGTGAGGGAAAAGTACTAGTTCCCTAGTCCTCATTTAGGTTGTGGTGCTAGTGAGTGAGTCTGGAATCTGATTGGAATAGGCAGTCTCCTGAGGAGTTTACCTAGCAGGATAGTGCATGGCCACCTGTGGAGGTAGATGAGGAGGAACATTGTCTCGCTTATAGTTGATTCTCTGCTTGATTCTTTTTGGGGATGACGAAGCTCCCTAAGTCAGGCGAGATAACTGCTACTACTCTTTAGGGTGACATTCCTGTGCATATTGGGCAATTGGTTTAGCTGCAGCTCAGGCAGTGGCGTTCTCCAGTAAGGCTTTCAATGCCTCCTAAGTTATCTTTAGGATTGAATCTTCAAAAGGTAGTGCCTACTGAGTGAGCGTCTCCTCAGGTGTTGTGTCTACTTGCAAGGTGGGTTTCGGCACATGTTGTGACTACACTTTAGGTTGTGCCTCTCTATGTTCTCCAACATTGAGACCACTTGGTTGTTAGAGTCTTAAGCTCTGAATCTCATATGCATTTTCAGCATTTCTTCTTCGACATTCAGAGTTCCCATAAACAACAGCAAGATGATGCAACTCGAGAATGGAGCTAGGATTCTTTCTTTTTTATAAGTGAATAAAACTCATAGTTCTTTTCATTTAGAGCACCGTTCAGGAAGTTCTTAGTTCTCGATTCTTTTTACAAGTGATTTTCTATGCCTAATTTCTCTTTGGGGCTTAGTATTTATAGTCTTTTTTCTTAGTAGGTCTTGGTCTATTAGGGTCTAAATGCCCTTCTTGATGGGCTTAGTCAATTAGACTTTTTAGCCTTTTTATTTGTTTATTTTTTTAGTCCCATTAGACTAGTTTTTTTTTTTTTTTTTTACTTTTTTGCCATTGTGAACTTAATCTTTCATATCAATAAATATAATCTTTTATCTTTATTAGTTAAGATAAAGTTATTGTATCTCCATTTAAGTATTTTATTTCAATCAAATTCAAAATAATTTCAAAGCTAAAAATTATGTATCTATAATATATTGGTGATGCTGCATGAAAATATAATTGTGGTCCTTTTCGGTAAACAGTAAGTTTTGAGGTTTCTTTTCTCTGAAATGCGGTGCAGAGAGTTTTCCAATTCTCAAGTTTTCGCATTTTTGTGCAAATATTTTTTTGTGCCCAATTTCTCTCTGGGGCATAGGTTTTATAGTTTGTTTCTTGATGGGCTTCAGTCCATTAGGGTTTTGTTGACCTTCTTCATGAGCTTAATTAATTCGGGCTCTGACCTTTTTATTTAATTATTATCTTTTATCCATTAGGCCTTTTTTAGTTCCATTGTGGACTTAATTAGTCATATCATTAAGCCCCTTATTTTTAATTTAAAAAATTAATTTTCATGTTGAAAATAACATAAAGTCGAATTTTGATTTTTACCATACCTTAATTTATTAAAATAAGGTTATTAATTTAATTAATTTTCATTGACTAAGTCATGTTAGGTGTGTACTTGCGCTTGCTTGATTTTCATCTAGATGAGGTTCAGTAGGCTTCCTTGTTTGGTTGTTTTGGGAGCCCCTATGTTGGTTACCTTGTATTCATCTAAAAACTAAGAAGAATTTTGTGTTGCATCCGTTTAAGGACTTAGAGAACTTTTAAGTGTGATTGTCAAGGGAATAAGACCCAAATCAAATTGTGATTGGAGTTGAATCAAATTTTATCGGGAGGAGAGAGAGAGAGGTGGCATAGCCTTGGTGGTGGTTGGC
Source organism: Jacaranda mimosifolia (assembly GCA_018894105.1). Taxonomy (NCBI): domain Eukaryota; kingdom Viridiplantae; phylum Streptophyta; class Magnoliopsida; order Lamiales; family Bignoniaceae; genus Jacaranda; species Jacaranda mimosifolia. The sequence continues at coordinate 30,839,761 of CM032132.1, read as the reverse complement.
ATAGAGGCACCTGGGTGTTCATGCTGGGTGCCTAGTGCTAGCGCTTGTCGGACGCCCTCTGAGCTCCCAACACTTTCTTTGATACTTGAGTTGGGCGTTCTATTAAATGTAGTAGGGCGATTGTTCCTTTAACGAATGCGGTCATTCGTCTTTTCTATGATAGGGATCAAGTGAGTCCCAAGAAATAATATAATGTTGCAAGGGGACTTAGAAAAAATTTTTAGGACTAAGTTTTGCATCTTCGAAGGATGTTGAAGATGTTTATCAAAAGTTGGCACTTCATGTCGGCTTGAAGAAATTCATTTGGGCATTTCATGCTTGGTGATTCTTCAGGATCGTTAGTATGTATCATAGTCTTATTAATCACTTTCACTCTTTTTTGGGAGTGCTTTGTTCATCAGTTATATAGATATATTTTGTTGAGTCTTAGGTTTTATAAGGTGTTTTTTGGTGTCTGTTAGGAATAAGTTTTCTCCAAGGGACTTATCATTTTGTTAAATTTGCTATGTGCAAAGAGCAAATTTAAGATCTTGCAACTACCGAATGTAGGTCGGATGTAAGTACATTGATTTGTGTGTTGCATTGAGTTCGAGGCATGTCATGCTTCATGTCCTACATTAGACTTAGATTTTTTCATTGGGATTTTCATTTCAAAGATACTTTAGGATTACTTGCCGAGTTTCATGTTCTAAGGGGTATTTAGGCATTTTGCCAAACTTGTGAGGTTATCTTTGTAGGCAAGATAAGTCTTCAAGATAACTTGTTACCTTTTTTTGTTTTGGGTACCCAGAAGGGAGGTCTTTATGGCCGGTGACAACAATAAGGTTCACTTCATTTGCATTCATAGGTTTTTTTTTCATGTCATATCATTTTCTATATTCATAAATTCTTTAGAAATCAAATTTCTAGAAGCCCCTTGGTGTCTCTCAAGGAAAGGCTTCTTTAGGGATCTCTTAAGATGTGCTATTGCATCATATCTTTTTGTGTGAATGTGGGGGTCTTGCAGTAAAGATATCACTTCATGCTCTCAAGAGTTTTTTGCAATGTGCAATTATGACCATACGAGTGCCTTTTACTAAGTTTATTTGAGGGGCTCACAACGGTTGTAGTTTTCATGAGCCCCCCTTATTTTTCTTTAAAAGGTTAAGTATCGACCTGATGTATAGTGGTGTTTGCATTTGTAGTATTGTTAGTCTTCGTGTCTTTATTATGGGAGTTATAGTATTGTCGTACTCTTTCTAGCACTAAGTCACTTGGATTACTCATTTTTCATGATTTTTTCACTTTTTAATTTTGTTTACACATTGTTGTGTGTTAGTACTTTTCATGAAGTGGTTGCTTGCTCGGGGTAGCCATTGTAGAGAATATCAGGTAGGCATTCAGGGATGGTGTAGGACTCTAACTATTACTGCGACGCATGGTGCCTGTTGGGTGCCCAGTCGCGCTTCTTGGTGTTAGGCACCCATGAAATGCCCCCTATGTAGAGTAACATATTATGGTATGTGCGAATCTTGCCAAGGAGGACCTAACACGACATTTAACCATTCAAATCATACTCAATTGAGTGCCTTACTAGTTAGGTCTCCACATAGTATTTAGTCTCTTCAGTCAAGTTTTGTCAAGTACCTCATTGGCAAGGTCCTAATGCAAGAATCAGTCAATACAATAATATTTCACCAAGAACCTCATTCAAGCTATCTTAAGGCTGACATCAATTGCGATAATGATGTTGAGACGTGAGCCTCATTCATGAGCTATTATCATAATACTTGATTAATTGATTTGAATTTAGTTGGATACCTCATGGGTGAGGTTCCGTCATGACATTTAATCATTTATTGTTAATACGGTTGAGTGCCACTTTGGTGAGGGCTTGTAAAATTGAGTATGACAATGGTGTTCATACAACGAGCCTTATTCAAAATTCTCACATGGTGGCAAGTGCAGAGCATACTTTAGACTTAGTATGGGAAGACCAGCATAAGATCTGAAAGTATGTAAGCTACGGCCTAAGAAAGACTATGGAGGAACTATGAAGTAAACTAGCTGGGATCTAAAAATAAGAGGTTTTATTTAATCCAAACTTGAACACAAAATAGAGTACAATCCCTTATTTATAGGTATGGAACTCAAAGGAATTTATAGCATATTGGAATAGTTCTTTTAGAGTCTACAATAGCTATCCTACTTCAGGAACACTTGTCATCTACCTATGATTACAACACACAACTTGACTGGACAAGTATTGTGTTACTATATATAGTAGGTGGACATATGCCATGATACAAAACACCAAACTAGAAACAAGGACCCATGTCAAGTTAACTAATTTACAACACAAGGACACGTGTCAGACAACTACCTAGCCTTACTACAACTCAAGGACACATGTCAGAATAAGAGGACACATGTTGCCTTATGGCAATGCATGGATGGACTTTATTTGCTGATGTTACTTAAACTACTAGGCTTGTTGTCACTCTTTTCAAGATTATCCTAAGGAATTATGATAGTCATGGTAATCCTAGGACCATGGGATCATCTAGAAGAGTCCAAAACCTTTTTAGTTGATTCCAAGTCTCGAGCTAGTTCTAGATTTGGTTTGGTATCCATCCAAACTCATCATCCTGAAAAGGATCAATGTCGCAACAAGTGTTGATGAGTTTTTTTATATTAAAATAATTAAAAGAAAAATTGATATATATATATATATAATTTGTGTAAAGATGTTGTATTGGAATGGAGAAAAAATAATTTCTTTATGCTAAATAGAAAAAAGAAGAAATAGTTGGATGTTGTATTGACATGGAGAAAAATTAATTTTTTTCTGCTAAATAGAAAAATATCTTAACTAGGGGTACTTTAGACTTTTATAATTTATCCAAGTTTTATAATTCATGTTTATGTAAATATTCTCAATACAATAATCCAATTTTATCATTCATATCATCGCACAAAGTAAACATCCTATCAAAAATATAAAATTATCCTAATCCTACTCTTCATCCCTCATTTTATCTTATCACCCCACATCCCATATCACAAAGTAAACAGACCCTTGAAAAGTAAACAAAAGTGATCCTAAGATCATCTGATCTTTAAGTATGGAGAACCATGGAGATCAGAACCACGAAGAGGACTGCAACCCTATGCAGCTAACAACCTATCCACTGCATAATTTTATCAATGATTGCCAGCGCATCCAAAGGAGGCGACTCTGATATAGTCCCAAAGCACCCATCAAGACCATAGAGTATATGCAAATCCACTCGCCAAGACTACCCCTTGCACATGCAAAGTGTGGCCAAACCATCAAATATCACTCTTGAAGAAGGAGACTTGAAGATAAGAAGTGACGAGTGCACTGATGTCCTAATAATCCATGCACCCTTAGCCCACTGATTGATGAGGAAGATCCCAATAGGCAACAAAAGCTTAGTGGTCATCATACCTCATGATGCCTTCCACTAGCTAGATAGAGATAGTACTTGGTGGCTAGAGATCAACAGCTCTCCACTTGGATCTAATAGAAAAACTATGGATGAAAGTAACTAAAAGACAATTCGCAAATAAAGTACTATTAAGAGTCCCAAACTTTGCGAAAACAAAAAACGAGCCTTGAGATACTTCTAAATTTGAGAAAGATTGCACACATCCCAAAAAGACACTCCACAACCATGAGATCAAAGGTGCACGAAGCTTAATCAAGCCTAAGAAAGAACCAGGGCACAAATACAGCCAAGAAGAGATTCATAACCTGATGATTCATTACAAAGCTACATATTAGATGGAAGAGACTTAGCCAAAGAATAGAAGAAGTGGTTGGAGACTGCTGTGTTGCCATGGAACATCAAACCAACATCTATAAAATTAAACGAGTGAAATCTCATAACCCAAATGAGACCATGAGAGAAAGAACCCTTAAGAAGAAAGGAATACCACCCTTAGCAACATAACACTCTATAAAGGTGGAGAAAAGTCTCCAACATTAATAGATGTATCCTGCGAAGGGCCGCAAACGAACATTTAAAATGAATAAAAGTTATCCAAACTCAAAAAATGGTAGTTATTGATTTTGTTACCTTAATAAAACTAGCCCATATGGGAACGATACCATCACATTAATGGTAATTACATGAATGAAGTTTACTTTCTTTTTATTATTAAATCCTTAAGGTAAACTCCTCGATTGAAGTACTTGAGGCACTTGCGCACCATTCTCAGAGTACACTTGACATCTCTTTGATACAATCCCACTACACGATTCTTTTAGAGGTACTTGATACCTTGAAAAAGCCTATCGTAAACCCTCTCCAAACATAAGCAACAACTTATATTTGGTGTAATTTTAGTATAAGATCCTTCTAGGAATACATGGCTGCCATGCAAAAGCCCACAATAAATCCTCCCTAAAGGTGAATGAGAACTTTTATTTAGTGTAATCCCACTTCTTGCAGGCATGTGGTTGTCGTAGAAAGCCCTCCATAAATCCTCCTTGGAGGTAAGTGGCATCACATCAACACTTTAAAAGTAAATCTCATCAATACTCAAATTGACTTGGCACCACTATTTAGCTCCTCTAGAAGTACGTGGATACTGTGCATAAGCCCACAAAATGCTTCCTTAGGAGGTAAGCAACTGCATTATTATAATGCTTAATAAATGATCACAACATTCAAGAAGATTTTGCATAAGCCCACCACAAGGCCTCCCAAGGGGTATGTGGTTGCACCATCAGAATTGATCATTTAACCTATTTGGTATACGTGGCCAACTCACCACACTAGCAGTCGAACCTCCCCAGGGTTGCTTAGATGACATGCCTTGCCGAATGTTAACCTTTTCCGAGAGCATGTGGCCAATGTACCAAACTTCATCGCAATACTCAAGGTATCAAAAGCATCAAAGCTCTGCTCAAGTCCCAACTTTACATCAAGGAATATGTACAGTCTTCCGAGATGGACCAGTATGTGCTCAGATCTTCTAAAAGAGAACATTACGTGGCTCCTTCTATTCTAATGGAGTTAATATTTGGTTGGAAAAGAGAAGGTTACACCCACCTTCACCTTGGAGCCATCCGTCTTGTCTTTTCTCATGATGGAAAGAAATGAATGCCAGTTTTGGCCAGATCACACTCCTTGGTACCCATTGTATTGGGTACCAAAATGCTGTTATTGGTAGGTAGTGATAGTTATAATGCTGGAAATGTCATGGTAACGTTTTCCCCAAATTACCATATATCTCTAGATGATCCCTACCTTCCAACAATGTTATGGTCCAAGTCCAAGGCTCAGGTGCTGAGCAAGCTGTATCTGCTTGTATGGCAACTCTTTATCACCAGATCATGCACAAGTTACAAAACTACAGCTTTGATTTACAAAACTAAGGAACACATGATGCTTTAATAGTCCTTACCGGTTCAAAACATGAAGTTCCCACAATTGTCCAGGTTCTGAAACAGCTCAGAAGAAAAGAACTTGAAAAGCTCATGCCTACAGAATGGATCACTATTTATGAGTTGCTACACCAGATTCATGAAACAGAGAAGTCTTCTAGCTTTCAATTCCAGAGACCAGTGGTGGACATGTAAAGACCATCTTTGATGTCTAGAAAAATGAAGGGCCATCAGGTGTCATCTTCCAATAGATGATGGTTGTATCAGCTCCTACACAGGCAAAAGATCCCTATACTCTTCTAGGCGATTTTGATTCAGACAGAAGAGCAGCTTACACAGGCAAGATCAATAGACACTTAATGGATCATTTAGAGTGTGATCCATGATGTTTTTTTGACGAGTGGGAATCTGATGATGAAGATTACAACCAACGTCGCAGACAATAGAAGAAAAGAATAAAATCTTTAGGAGAAATTCTTGTAGACCTCAAGAACCTGAAGATCCTAACACTAAGCCACCATGGCCTTAACTGTTACCTTGCTATGAGAAAGGCCTTGCACAAATATGAAAAGAACAGAGTACTATGTGCAGAATGCAAGGGTCAAAAGGTAACATCCTTCCATCTCCTATTGTTTAACCATGTATGATGTTCCACTATAAACAAGACCTTCCACCGATGGAGAGACAGACTAACAATTCTAATCGCGCTTCACCAAAGCCCTATGTACAGTCACAGGAATTGACAGTGATGGAAGGATAAGGCCTCTAACAGGCAGAAGAGGTCCTCAATTGGCAAACTACAAATGCCAGAGCATAGAATGGGGTCTTAAAAGATCTTGATAGCAAGATGGAGCAAGTTGTCTCTAAGGTAAACTCCACTAAAGCCAAGGTTGACAATTTGGCTTCCAAGATGTAGAAAATCTATTATGACCTTGTCAAAAAGGTACGTACTCTTGATAGAGACCTATAACTTTTCTTAGATCAAAGAAAGTTCGATAAGGAGTTTTACCAAAAAGAAGTTTAGATAAGGAGATTGAGAGCCCAACTTGACCAGCTAGAAGTTGATAAACAAAAGGTGATATAATCTTTCTATCTCACATATACTAGTTAGCTTTCTTATCCATACTCTCTTCCAACCTCACCACCAGATTACTTAAAACACTTTTTTATGACCTCCAGCCTTCCAAAAAAAAAGAACATCTTCCCCAGAACCTACTAAATCAAAATTCTTAGCTGAAGAAGAAAGAAAGGCACCAACATATTTCTTTCCACAATCCATCTCCAAAATAAAGTAAGAAGATCTGCCACATCTTGAAGCTTATATGGCACTATAAGATCCCAAGGAAGAAGAGCCAATCTTGGTTAATCTAAATATCTCGTTCGATGCCAAAGAAGATTCTACCAAGGAAGAACTCGTTATTATGGATTCAGATATCTCATCTGAGGTATCCCATGAAGAATCTTCCAATAGTGAGTCTGAGAACAACTCTGAAATAGAGCTTCTTGATATAATATCCAAGTTGATGACTTCCAAGATAGGATCAAGCTAACAAAGAGAAGAAGAAGTTGCTGGGAACTATGACTTTGAGATAGAATTACATCAACCAGTAGTGACCTTGCCCATAGAGAATTCATTTTCCAAACCAGCCAATGGTCCGTGGTTCACCTTTGATGACATCCCTGTGTCCAAAATGAGAGATAGACTCCATTCCTTTATTGCTTGGATTGACTTGCAACTCACAAGAGAAAGAGCCAATTTGCTAGTTGTTTTAAGAAAATTTGCATGTAGATTTGGAGGTACTCTCAAAGACTGGTTCTAGAGTCTTGGAGAATACCGACAAATGCAGTTCCACCAAGTTAATAATCCAATGATAGCCCTAGGAGAAATCTACCAGGAATTTATTGGAGACGTTTCTCTCATAAGCAAAATGGCAAAACTAAAGGCCAGAGTAGCATTAAGATCCATAAATCAAAACTTCATAAGCTTGATATTAACTAAGCTACTCTAGCTCCCAAGGATCTTGACATGCTATAGATCTAAATTAGGATGAAGAGTTACCTCTTGTAGCTCAAAATCAAGGAGAACATTAACTATCTCTCACGAGTCCATAAACTATCTAGAACTAGCACAATGGAAAGATGGCAACGTTTTCCTAGGTTAAACTACTCCAAAATTTAGGAAATTAAACTTTTAATACCTCTACACACAGAGGAAGCTATGATGAAAAATTGGAGCTAAAAATACTTCTGGATTGCTCCATAAAAATTCGTTAACCGGAAGCTGCTACAAGTAGATCTCCAAAACCAAGCAAGTCAATCGCCTAGCCTCTATTGATACAATCCACACACCAAACAATCTTCCAATTTCTCCTCACTAGAAGTTGAAGTTAGAGAGGATAAAATAAGGTAGAGAAGGCTGATTTTCAGGTTGGGAAGAAGAAGATATGCAAAGCTTCAACTCATGATGCAATGCATGGAGAGAGAGAAAGAGATTTTGGAGGGAATTCAAGAATCTAATTCTCACACTCTACAGCAGCTTCTTTCGAATTTTGCATACCCTCTATATCTATATATAGAGGGTGGAAGGTATAATGCTAGTTGTCATCACACCTTTCTCAAAGTGACCGCCCAAGTGGCATGCCAAGTTGGCAAAATTCAAATTCAAGTCTTACTTGAATTTCAAGTGCATTTCAATTTTATTTGGAATCTAATTCTAAATTAATTAAGATGCTAATTTAAATGAACACTTCATTTAAATATTCCCTCCAAAAAGTATTCTTCCCATTAATTAAATTAAACTATTTAATTTAATTAATTAACCTTTGATTTAACTCTTAAATCAAACAAGCTTAACTCTTAAGCTTAAATTAATCAACTTAACTCTTTAAGTCAACTTGTCCAATTGATGGCCAATGAGGTACCAAATAATTAAATCCTTAGTTATTGGTCTAATTTAACTCTTAAATTAGTTGATTAATTTAACACTTAAATTAATCAAACCAAAATTGACCATTAGATTGGAACCTTGAAAATCGGTCACCCAAGGGTGATTTTCTAACATATAGAAAATTTTCTCTACCAATTTCGGAAACTATTTGGCTTTTGTGTGTGACCCAGTGGGTTCTATCATTCATTGACATGGGCTCACAACTCTTTGTGACTTTTGAATATCTTATATTCATTTTAGTTTAAAACTCCTTTTAAACTAATCAACTCAATTCAATTAATCTTATTAATTGAATAGTACCTAATCTCCATGGTCGATGCTCAACCTCAAGCCTATGTAGCCCAACTAATTGGCCAAAATGAATATTCTGGAGAACCATCATAGCTCTACGCGTACCATGCAAATACGGTCCTTCCGTCTCTTACCTCCTAAAAAAGGCTTAGGGCAAGATATTTTTCAGCTCCCTAATAGTCTTGATACTATGTTTCTATTCTCAATGTTCGATTCCCTTGTGTGACTCACCTTTAGAAAGCTCCTTTACCAAATTGTCACACCACCTTGCTCTAGGATTTCTTGGAATCGATCATTATAGAACATATAGAAGATATACTCGCCCTTTACATAAGCGAGGAGTTGGATTCAATATTGGATCTCACAAACTTCCATGTCAAGTAGCTCATACCCAACCTCAACTCGAAAGAACCGCTAAGTGGTCAAGGAAGAGTCAAAGCTTGAGGATCGGACATAAAGTTACCATGGATCTTCATATCAGAGGACTAATAATATGCACTAGCATAAGCAGAAGAATTAACCACTACCGACTTGCCACTACGACTATCTAGTAGATTCTCTAGTGGGTCTTTAGTGCCTATTCTCTAACAAGCATCCACTAACATGCACCCGTATCTCATACAAATTGCTTATGGAATAGAGCAATGTCCAACTCTTGGATTTATGCATCGTTAATGCAAGTCTATCTGGATCTTAGATGCCCCTGTCTCCTAAGATCCTATGACTTGAAAGAATAAAGATCACGATCGCATAAGACTTATTCCATGGTCACCTAACCAAGTCCCGTAGTCATGTGTGATCTAAAGGCTTCATCCAAATGCAAGTGAAGTAATATAAAGCATAAAATGAAGGTGGCCATATAAAGAATATCGTTCAAGCAAGATTGTTTTACAAGGAAATAGGTTTTTCAAGGCCATTCTAATTAGCTTGTTGGGCACTATTCCAACAATCTCCCACTTGTCCTAAAGACAATGCCCCATGGCCTTGAGACCCATCTTCTCAAGTTGTTCTTCAAAGACCTTTTACGCTAAAGGCTTAGTTAGTGGATCTGCTATATTCTCTTTCGAGGCAACTCTTTCCACTCGGATGTTGCCTCTTTCAATGATCTCCCGGATCAAATGATATCGCCTTAAAATGTGCTTGGATTTCTGATGAGATTTTGGCTCTTTAGCTTGTGCCACCGCCCTGGTGTTGTCACAGAAGACAACAACTAGCTCAACAATGCTATGCAGTACATTTAACTCTTGAATGAAGTTTTTCATCCAACCACCTTTCTTTGCAGCTTCCAAAGTCGCAATATATTCTGCATCAGTAGTGGAATCAGCCGTGGTATCTTGTTTGGAGCTCTTCCAACTCACCACACCGCCATTGAGGCAAAATGTAAATCCAGAAGTGGATTTGAGGTCATCTACATCAGATTGGAAACTTGAATCCGAAAACCCCTCTGGTTTTAATTCTCTATTGTCGTATACCAAAAACAAGTCCTTAGTCCTTCTCAAGTACTTAAGGATTGCTTTCACGGATATCTAGTAACTCTCATCGGGATTGGATTGGAACCTACTCGTAACAGTTAGCAAGTGTGCCTATCCAATCTTGTACATTGAACTGGATACATTATGCTACCTACAACGGAGGCATAAAGTATGTGAGATGTCATTTGTTTCACTTCCTCAGTCTTGGGGGCCATAGAAATTGAGAGATGAATAACATGTCCCGTGGGAGGAAATCCCGTCTTGGATTCTTCCATACTAAACCTTTTTAGTATCTTATCAATGTACAGGGTTTGGGATAGCCCCAGCATCCTCTTAGATCTATCTTTATAGATACATATTCCCAATACGTAGGATGCTTCTTCCAAATCCTTTACAGAGAATTGTGTAGATAACCATGCTTTAGTACACTCAAACATTCCTACCTCATTCCCAATGAGAAGGATGTCATCAACATAAAACACAATAAATTGTACTGAACTCCCACTAGCTTTTTGTACACACATGGTTCATACACATTTTTGACAACGCCAAACGATTTGACCATTTTGTCTAAACGTATGTTCCAAATTCGGGATGCTTGTTTAAGTCCATAAATAGATCTCTAGAGTTTGCAAACCTTTTGCTCACTTCCCTTGGATGTAAAACCTTGTGGTTGCTCCATATAGATTTCTTCTTCAATGTCACCATTGAGGAAAGCAATTTTCACATCCATTTGCTATATCTCATAGTCACAATATGTGGCTATGGCAAGTAGAATCCGAATGGATTTAGGCATAGCGACCGGTGAAAAGGTTTCCTTAAAATCGATACTGGGTCTTTGAGTGTAACCTTTTGCCACTAGTCATGCCTTAAAAGTTACCACTTCCCCATCTGCTCCAAGCTTTCGCTTATAGATCCACTGAAACCAATGGGAACTATTCCTTTTGGTGGATCTACCGAAGCTCATACTTTGTTTGAGTACATGGAGTCTATTTCGGATCTCATGGCTTCAAGCCAACGTCCCGAATCTATGTTTAACATAACTTCCTCATAGGTCTTCGGATCATCATCCGATTAGCTCGTCTCATGAAGGAATCTAAACCTTTCAGGTTACCTCTTGATTCAGTTCGACCTACATAGAGGTTGTGTACTGGGCTCTGCTAGCTCATTTATTTCCATCGCTTGTGGGTTTTCTTGATCATTTTGAACTTAATCAAGTTCAATAATAATGCAATTTCTATCTAATAGAAATTTCTTTTCCAAAAAGTGGGTGTTCCTTGAAACAAACACCTTTTGTTCCGAGGGATCATAGAAATAATAGCCTATGGACTCTCTAGGGTATGCCACAAACTTGCATAAGGTAGATCTACTATCCAACTTATCTCTCATTGTTCGTCTCACGTAAACGGGAGATCCTCAAATCTTAAGATATCAGTAAGAGGGTGCTTTGCCAAACCATATCTCATATGGTGTTTTGGGCACCAACTTTGAAGGTACTATATTTAGTAGCTTTGCTGCTGTTTCTAAAGCGTATCCCCAAAAGGATATAGGCACATCGAAAAAACTTATCGTAGAATGTACCATGTCCTACAAGGTGTGGTTTCTCCTCTCGGCTACTCTATTGTGTTCAAGTGTATCGGGTGGAGTCCATTGAGAGAGAATCCCATTCTCCTTTAAATAATCCAAGAATTTGGTGCTCAAGTATTCTCCCCCTCGATTCGATTGAAGAGCTTTAATACTTAGCCCCAATTGCTTTTCTACTTTATTCCTATACTCTTTGAACTTTTCAAAGGCTTCAGACTTGTTCTTCATAAGAAACATGTGTTTGAACCGACTATAGTCATCGGTGAAGGTGATGAAGTGGGAATAGCCTCCTCTTTCACTAACTTTTAGTAGTCCACAAATGTCCGTATGGATCAAATCCAAGAGACTTGTGGATTGCTCCATTTGTCCTAAAAAAGGAGCTTTGGTCATTTTTCTCTTTAAACAAGATTCACAAGTATGAAGATCCTCGATGCCACTAACATTTAGGGCTTTGAGAGCTTCTAATTTGCTCATCCTATTTTTAGAGATATGACCAAGTCTTGCATGCCAAAAAATAGCATATTCTTGGATATCTAATTTTCTTTTACTTGATTGAATGTGCATTAGTGAAGGTTGAGAATCAAGTATGTACAATCCATTTATCCATGTACCTTGAGTAATCAAAGAACTATTCTTTAATTCCATCAACTTCCCATTTGCTATAGAAAAATCAAATCCTTCATTATCAAGAATGGTGATTAAAACAATGTTCTTAACAAGGTGAGGTACATAATAAATTGGATCAAGTACAATGCAAGCATTCCCCAAGTCCAACTTGATGACGACTTGGAAAGTGGCTGCAACTCTTACTCCATTTCCTAAGTAGACGATCATATCCCCTTCACGAAGACTCTTTCTTCTTTCCATCCCCTATAATGAATTAGAAAGGTGAGAACCGCATGCAGTATCAAATACCCATGTGGAATAATTAGTTGTCATGTGAACTTTAATAAAGTACATACCCTTCTCAAGGGTTGCAAGGTAAGCTTTACAATTTCTTTTCCAGTGCCCCTTTTTGCCACAGTGGAACAACTAGCTTTGGTTCTAATCTTTTTCTTAACCCTCTCGAAACTTTTCTCGAGTTGCTTCCCTTTTGAGGAAGAACTCTTTTTCCTCTTACCTCTCTTTCTAGGACCCCTAGGGCCCTTTTACTTGGAGTAGGATACAAGCATAAGGGGCTTCTCTTTTCTCATAGTCAACTCCGTGGTCACAAGCATATTGATCAATTTGTTAATCGTTACCTCTTGCTTGGACATATTGAAGTTCATAACGAATTGATCATATGACGGTGGCAATGACTGTAGGATCAAATCTATGTAAAGGTCATTGTCTATGACCATATCTAACTGTCCAAGCTTCTTGATGAGTCATATCATCCTGAGGCCGTGATCATGGACATTGGACCCTTCAGTCATCCTTGCCTTAAAGAGCTCTTTAGACAAAGCGAACATTTCATGTCTACTTTGTACACCATACAACTCTTGCAAGTGCACATAGATCTCTAGAGCATGCTTCATGAGCTCACGAGTCTTTTGGAGCTCATTTGACATGAATGCCATCATGGCACACCTCACTTGTAGATCATCATCTAAAATTTTTTTGAACATTTCACGTTGTGCGTCGGTGGTGTCATCACCAAGAGTGTCCACAGGACTATGATCAAGGACGTAAGTTCACTTTTCAAAGTCAAGAACGATTTTAAGGTTTCTTAACTGATCTTGGAAGTTCGGCCCGATTAGTTTATTGGTTTCTAAAATGCTTGCGAGTGGATTTTTAGCCATTTGTTTGAAGATTTCAAAAATCTACAAGAGGTGAAAAAAGAGTATAAGCAGGTGATTGATTTTGATATTAAAAACATGATTTATGGTCTTTCAAGCATGTTTTCCTCCCAATATTTTATCAAATTCTTCACCCCTTAGAAGAATTTGGGAAATCATATTTTCTAGTGAGAATCAAGATCCTAAGGACTTGTAAGTCAACCCCCGCTTCGAGTGCCATCCACAAACAATCGAAAGGTAAGCAACACTTGCTAATTGCATCTCATGCAACTCTTGATATATTTTGCCTCACTATTCGTATAGATACCTGGCTTCGAGTGCATCTACATTACCAAGTGTTAAGTCATACCTACCAAGCAAACTTTGATTCAAGATGGCTCCTTGTCATCCCTCGCTTCGAGTGCCAATGCATGGAGGTTTTCAAATCAAAGGTGCATCATATGTAAAGTATATGCTCACAGCTTTCCTCCTAAGTGTGACCCCTGCTTCGAGTGCCATTACACAAATTTGGTAGCATCATCATGGTGTATATTATTGGTAGAAGGCTTGAATTAATTAAAACTCTTTTAATTTGTATCCATTTTGACTTAATATTGAAAAGCACTTAGGCATTCTAAGTGGGGTTTTTTCGCTTGCAAAGATCTCATCATTTTTTCTTCTTATTTAGGTTTTCTATATCCTAAACATGCATCTCATACATTAATAGGATATGGAAAGCATAAATAAGTAAATACGCCTAGCATGCTCCTAGGGTGGGATGACCATGAACCCAACCAAGTGGTGCACTTTGAGCCATAGGTGGACCACCTAGTTGATTTTATGTAGGTTGATTAAATCTAGCTATTACATGATTGTATCCTATACATTCATGGGCCTTCAAAAGTCTTCATGCTTACATTGGCCTCCATTGCTCCATGTAACAATTACATGAATAAGAAATCCTCACTCCTAGTGATTCTATTCTCATAACATTTACAAGGTAGAAATAAAGAGGTATGCAAGCCTCAATTTAATACAACCCATTTCAACAACTTGAAATGATAAAAATCAATATTAAAGGCTTAAGATCATCCCCACTCGTTCATCATCCATTCAACAATTAAATGATCAATAAATAAACCTAGAATTAACAATTAATTCCATCAATTAAATGCTTATCTCATAAACAAATAATTGAACAAGCATAACATTTATGCCATTATTGGAAGATAAACTTTAACCAATTTTCAAAGGCATTCAAAGATGTCAAACATAATTTTGAGAACTTGCACAACGCTTGTGCATCTACCATGTGTGGTGCAAAAATATTTCAAGCACAAAAGGAGTTGGAAAAATCACTCAAAATTCACCAAAACAACAAAACAGGGGCTGCCACCCACCCTGGGCACACAGTTAGGCAGGCCGCGTGCACAGCATACGCGGAGCACCCGGCCAACGCCCGGCTGCTGCTCGACAGCCCCCTGTTTTGGGGCTTTCAAGTGAATCAAGTTATTTTCCACATAACTTTCAAGCAACAATAGTTTTAGCACATGTTCTCAACACTTAAACACACATCATAGATGAATTTCCACATTTAAAACCTCAATTAAAAAAGGAAATTCAAGTGCTCAATCATGCCTTCAAAAATTAGAGAAAGCTAGAATCATATTCTTCAAAATCTCCAATACAGCTCCAATCAAATTGGATCCAAAAATGACCAAAACTCTTTTGATCAAATATCAACATGCTATATCACCATATAACATCAATAAATGCTAAATCAACAATCAACTTTTATCACTATCAATTGAAACATACTAAAACATGAATCAACATTTAAATCACATAATAGCATGCTATCAATTCATCAAGCAATAGAGCCACAAGCATCATCATCCAAACACTCCAATCCATGGCTTGGATCAAGTTTTTGGTGATATTGATCAATTCATCACATGAATCAATCAAACAATAATCCAAAACATAGCATGAAAAAGGCTCCGATACCACTTGAAGGCTAGAGTAGCGTTAGGATCCACAAATCAAAACTTCATAATCTTGAAATTAACTAAGCTACTCAAGCTCCCAAGGATCTTGACATGCTATAGATCTGGATTAGGATGAAAAATTACCTCTTATAGCTCAAAATCAAGGAAAAGATCAACTGTCTCTCACAAGTCCAGAAACTGTCTGGAACTAGCACAGCAAAAAGACGGCAGGGTCTGCCAAGGCTAAACTGATCCAAAGTTCAAAAAATTAAATATGGAACACCTACACACATACCAAAAGCTAATATAAAAAATTAGAGCCAAAAATACTTCTAGATAGCTCTATAAAAATTCTCCAACCAAAAGTTGCTGCAGGTGGATCTCCAAAACCGAGCAAGTCAATCGCCTTGCCTCTATTGATATGATCCTCACATAAAACAACCTTTAAATTTCTCCTCACTAGAAGATGGAGTTAGAGAGGAGAAAATGAGGTAGAGGAGGCCAATTTTCAGGTTGGGAAGAAGAAGAGATGCAAAGCTTCAACTCATGATGTAATGCACGGAGAGAGATTTTGGAATGCAAGAATCTAATTCTCACACTTTATAGAAGCTTCTTTCGAATTTTGCACACCTTCTATATATAGAGGGTGGAAGGTGTGATGCTAGTTGGAATCACACCTTCCTCAGGGTGATCGCCCAAGTGGCATGCCAAGTTGGCAAAATTCAAATTCAAGTCTTACTTGAATTTCAAGTGCATTTCAATTTCATTTGGAATCTAATTCCAAATTATTAAGATGCTAATTTAAATGAACACTTCATTTAAATTTTCCCTCCAAAAAGTATTTTTACCATTAATTAAATTAAACTATTTAATTTTATTAATTAACCTTTGATTTAACTCTTAAATCAAACAAGCTTAACTCTTAAGCTTAAATTAATCAACTTAACTCTTTAAGTCAACTTGTCCAATTGATGGTCAATGAGGTACCAAATAATTAACTGCTTAATTATTGATCTAATTTAACTCTTAAATTAGTTGATTAATTTAACACTTAAATTAATCAAACCAAAATTGACCATTAGATTGGAACATTGAAATTCGATCACCAAAAGGTGATTTTCTAACACAGAAAATTTGTTCTACCATTTTTGGAAACTATTTGGCTTTTGTGTGTAACCCAATAGGTTCTACCATTCATTAGACATCGGCTCACAACTCTTTGTGACTTTTGAATATCTTATATTCATTTTAGTTTAAAAGTCTGTTTAAACTAATCGACTCAATTCAATTAATCTCATTAATTGAAGAGTACCCAATATCCAAGGCCGATGTCCAACCTCGAGCCCATGGAGCCTAACTAATTGGCCAAAATGAATATTCTAGAGAACCATCACAGCTCTATGCATAACATGCAAATACGGTCCTTCCGTCTCCTATCTCCTGAAAAGAGCCTAGGGCAAAATATTTATCGGCTCCTAATAGCCTCAATACTATGTTTATATTTTCAATGTTCGATTCCCTTGTATGACTCACCTTTAGAAAACTCCTTTACCAAATTGTCACACCACCTTGTGCAAGGATTTCTTGGAATCGATCATTATAGAACACATAGGAGATATACTCGCCCTTCACAAAAGCGAGGAGTCGGATTCTATCTTGGATCTCACAAACCTACATGCCAAGTAGCTCATGCCCAACCTCAACCTAAAAGACCCGTTAAGTGATCAAGGAAGAGTTAAAGCATGAGGACCGGACACAAGGTTACCATAGATCCTCAGGTCAGAGGACTAATAATATGCACTAGCGTAAGCAAAAAAATCAACCACTACCGACTTGCCACTATAGCTATCTAGTGGATTCTCTGGTGGATCTTCAGTGCCTTGTTCTTTAACAAGCACCAACTAACATACACCTGTATCTCATACAAATTGCTTATGGAATGGAGCAATATCCAACTCTTGGATTTATGCATCAATAGTGCAAGTCTATCCGGATCTTAGATGCCCGGTCTCTTAAGATCCTATGACTTGGAAGATTTAAGATCACGACTGTGTAAGACTTATTCCATGGTCACCAAACCAAGTCTCGTAGTCATGTGTGATCTAAGGGCTTCATCCAAATGCAAGTGAAGTAATATAAAGCATAAGATGAAGGTGGTCATATAAAGAATATTATTCAATCAAGATTGTTTTACAAGAAAATAGTTTTCTCAACGCCAATCTAATTGGCTTGCCGGGCGCTATTCCAATAGAAACTAGATTATTTCTCTATGAGGTGTTGCTCTCTCAAGAAGAAAGATCTTGACTTCCATTTCCAAAGGTTGTCCTAGCTATTCTATATGTTGAATAGATCTAATAACCCAAATCTGAACTATGTTTTCCTTACATCACTTCCAAAAGAAATCTATCTTAAACTTCAAAGGATGATTCTTGACATAAGAAGCGATATGGCTCATATGGGCCTTGGAGAGATTCATCATATGACTCTTGCAGCCTTTGACAAACTCTGTGAACAACAGAACTTCTTCAAGGAATTTCAAGACAACAAATCTAACTTAAAGAAGGCTTGCAACAAATCCCCTCTGGAGATAAAGTGTAAAGATAAAGAAAAGTGTTCATGTTCTTCCCCCAAGAAACTAATGCTCAAGAAGTTCAAAAAGAAGAAAAAGGGGTTGAGGTTCTTCAAAAAAAAGCCTTTCAAAAAAAAGAACGCTGATCATTGCTACTTTTGAGGAAAGAAATGGCATTTTGCAATGATAACAAAAGAAACAAGTCTATTCGGACGATGTCTCAAGGTTTACAATGCTCAGGTACAGCTCTATCTGATATAGATGTCGAATCATTACACTCTGAATAAGAAGAACAAACAGAAGCCATAGTATTCGCCATCCAAGATTTATCTTCAAATGATGAAGAGGCACCCCTAGTTGAAGAATCTGAGCCTAAGGATTACCTGCCAATATACATGCTCTAAGCCAATTTAGTTCTTCAGGAGACCATTCCATCTCCTCATGTTATGTTATGCATTTTTCCATCTAAATTTGATAGATCGATCAAAGCTATTAGATTCATGGATATAGGTGCAATGAAAACCATGATGAATCCAAAAACCCTTCTGGGAAATGCTTGGAAACCTCACTACGAATATTTCTAAGCCGCAAGCGGCCAGAGGTTCAAGATATCCCTGATCAATTCTTCCCAGAGTGTACCATACGAATGCAAGTCCTTGGAAGCAAGTTACATGGTAAAGATCTTCTCATCGACTTTGATCTATCTTATAAAGCCCAAAGGTTACAAGTCCTTCCTACGGGCATCAAATTCAAAAGGAATTTCCAGCCGTTCACAACTATTCAAAATATCTATGCCCTTACAGATGCTCCTAAAGGATATTTTGAATTTTCCAGGAAACTCCAACAATGCTACGCAAAGTCTCATGCAGAGTTCAACCATCCTCATCTATTATGGAAGAATCCAAATTTCTTCATTTAATTACCTTTCAAGTTGAACGAAGATGCCAACCCTACAAAGGTTACTCATCCTAGAATGACTCTAGATGACCTTGCCTTGACCATAAAGGAATACAACCAACTCCTCACATACCAACAAAATCCAATTGGGCTTGCCCAGCATTTTATGTAAACAAGCAATCTGAACAAGTCAAAGGCAAAAAGAGGCTTGTCATTGATTATAAATCCTTAAATCACTTCTTACAGGATTATAAGTTTCCTATTCTGAAGACCAAGATATTGTTCTCATATTTAGCCCAAGCCAAGGTATTCTCTAAGTTTGATCTTAAAGCGGAATTTTTGCAACTAGGCATTAACCTAAAGACCGATACAAGACGGTCTTCTATATTCCAAGCGCCTAATACCAATGGACGGTCATGCCATTTGGACTCAAAGTCGCTCCATCATTATTCCAAAAAGCGATGATGAAGATTTTTAAGCCTATCCTTAATAGTACGTTAGTCTATATTAATGATATCCACTTATTTTCCCAAGACAAGCCGGCCCATGAGAATCTTTTACAACAGTTCTTGGATCTAGTCTAGGTCCATGGAACTATGCTCTCAAAAAGAAAAGCTTTATTGGGCAGCCCAATATCGAATTCCTTGGAATAAAATTTTCAGATGGTCATTACTAGCTTGGACCAAATATCGCTCAAGAACTCCTTAAGTTTCCAGAAAGAACTTCTCTACTAAGAAGATCCAACAATTTCCTGGTATCATTAATTATATTAAGGATTTCTTCCCTGAGTCCTCTAAATATACTAGCCAGCTGTCCAGAATGCTGAAGAGGAATACCCCTTCATAGGGAGAAAAAACAGACAACAGTAGTCAAGAAGCTCAAGGAGATCTGCCAAGATCCACCATCTCTAAAGATTCCCAGCACATGCCACATGATCTTACAAACTGATGCTAGTGATGAGTTATGTGGAGCCATACTCATTGAAGAAAGAAATAGGAAGCAGTAATATTGTGGACATGCCAACGGATAGTTCAAGGAAGCAGAAATGCACTATCACACAATCTATAAAGAAATCCTTGCTATTAGGTACGACATTAAAAATTTTGAGTTCCACCTTGTTGGACATCATTTTACGGTACAGATGGATAACTCTTCATTCCTAAGGATTATAGATTTCAAAAATAAGGGAGTTCTAGAGCCTCAACTATTGACACTCAAAGATTGGTTCTCTAAGTACCAGTTCACCGTACGACATATCAAAGGAGGCGCTAATCTCATCCCTGACCTACTCTCCAGACCAAAATTTGTCCATCTTATCTCTACCACAAAGACCATTCCCTTTATCCTAATGGCCTTATCCTCATCCAAAAATACTTTTTCAGCCACTCCTATATCTAGTGAAGCATTTAAAACCCTAAATAGCTTTAAAGATTTTGCAACGAATAATCTCTTCTATTATCTTGCAAAGTTTTTAAATGTTATTAATTATAATCTTGATAAAGATTGCTTTTATTTGGATTAGTTGTTCCTGTGTTTTCCAACATTGTCCTCTATCATTTCTTTACCAGAAGATGGTTTATGGTACTTATGGTGCGTGGCAGTTCAACATTATTCTGTAGCCCAAATGTCTCCTTACAAAATGGTCTAGTTCCTACATAATGAACAAAATGAGCTATCCTTGCTATGGGTACTCCTGTTATGGTTTGATTCTATAGAAAATTGGCTACAATTATTTCACAAAGCCATCCAGGAAGAAGCAGGATCAGAAATACAAGTCATCATCATATTCCACAGACTAGATTACATGAGACAAGCTGCAGAAGCACAGCCATCATCTTACTACTACTTATGGAAAACTCTCCCAGGATCACTTGATCACAACCATAAAGAAAGGAAGGTGTTATACAAACTTCTATGTTACATGAACAAGGTGCCAAAACACCATCCGATGCCACTACTCATCAATACTTGTTGCAACCAGGAATTATTTGAAGTTACAACACCAAAGGTGTGATAAAACCATCCCACCTCAAATGTGGGATGACTCATCACTCAACAAATCCACACAGTGGCGGGCCAACATGTTTTTACAAGGTTTTCATCCTTGAAAGTAAACATGGGATGAGGCAATATGTGGGCTTTCATTCTGCCTCATCCTCCCTCCGGGTATCCTTGCTGGATTTGTTTTTATCTTGTTTAGCATGAAGTCACTTCCATTAATAGTTCACATTTTATTGTGATGGGCACGCTTATATTTCTCTAGACCTTGCATCTCGAGTTATCTACTATCTCTCTGGTTATGAGGTATCTTCAAGGTAACCCCTTTTAATTTATCTGCTTTTGCCTTTTAGAATTGTCGATCATCTCTTATGATTCCTTGAAGGAGTTGTTGTCTTTCGTATGCGGACACACTTTTGGGTTTGAGTTAAGAATTTCTACAAAACGGTTAGGAGTTTAACTACATGAGTTGAAACTTCGATTGCAGTAGGCAATTGCCATGGTGGGTCAAGTTAGAAGAAGGAAGGATTGCACGACCATATGTTGAGATAGAAGAGAGGCGATACCATGCTCCATGTTCCTCCTCCATTGTGTCCTTTCCAATAATGACGATATTCCCTTTCTCATGTGAGAAGACTAATAGATGATCCTAAGGGTCCTCTGTGCCATCAAACACTAACATGCTAGCTATCTTCATCTTCGAGGGAAATAGCTTCACCAAGATAACTAAAGAGAATAGGATGAGCCAAGGGAAAGTAGTAACCAAGAGCAAATATAGGTTCCTGCTTCTCTTAAAGTAGCAGCACCAATGAATGAGTCTAGATTTCAGTCGCAGTAGGCAATTGTTGAGAGAATCTCCCTGGAGGAAGGAATGAACATCTATCTATGGAGGTTAGTAAGGGGGAGCTAACCTTGCTCGGGACTGTTTTCCAATCAGTTCACTATGGAAAACCCCGCGACTTTATTAAGAAGATTGTTGTGGCTCTTGCAGCAACACTCCTCTATGTATTGAGCTGGCACTTTGGCCATAGCTCGAGCAGTAGCATTCTTTAGTAAAGTCTTTAACACCTCCTAGGTCACCTGCTGAGTAGGATCTCCAGAAAGTGGAGCTTGCTGTACAAGCATCTCCTCTAGTTCAGCTGGACCTCCAAGATAAGCTCTAGAACCAGACTTGACTATGCTTTGGGTTGGTGACTCTCCACATTCTCCTGCCTTGGGTCCATCTAGGTGTTAGAGTCATGAGCTTTGGATCTCGTCTGAATTTTCAATGTTCATTTTTCATTGTTCAGAATCCAAACATATGACACAAAAATGATGCTGCACAAAAATGGAGTAGAGGTTTTTTTCGATAAACAATAAGTTTTGAGGTTCCTTTTCGATGGAATGTGGTGTAGATAGTTTTTTTAGTTCTCGAGTTTTGCATTTTCTTAAGAGTAATTTCTTGAACCCAAATTTTCTCTGGGACTTAGTATTTATAATTTGTTTCTTGATGAGCTTAGATCCATTAGGTTCTTGTTTCCCATCTTCATGAGCTTAATAAATTCGGGCTCTTTGCCTTTTTATTTAATTATTTTTTTTTATCCATTGGACTCTTTTAGTCCTTTTACTCTTTTATCCTTGTAGGCTAAATTAGTTATATCAATAGGAAAAAACATGCTTGATTAAAATTCATTTAATTTTCATTCAATAATTATAATTTTGAGTTTTTAATTAAATTAAATAATTTTAATCATCAGTTGGCTGTTAAATATCATAGTAGTCGAACACTTATTTATTCCATTTAAATAATTCTTATTTTTCGACATTATTTTTTTTTATTGAAGCAAATAATTCTGTTTCATCTCAAGCTCACAATATATGGTGTTTCTATCATTAGGATTCTATATCTTTACTAAATAAATTGAGTTATATATACCATTGTTGATGACGAAATTTTCTTCAAAAAAGTATTAATTTTAGGGCTAACTGAAAGAGGCAGCATGTATATAATATATTAAAAATCAATTTAAGTTTTTGTTTATAATTTCAAAGATATCAAATTAAATTCCAAATATTAATTAACTGATATTTTAATTTTTTTTTTTTGTTAATAATAAATATAACAAAATATAAAGGTGAGGTGTTCCGACCAACCAAACGGCATTCTACGGTATAATAAAATAACAACCAACCAAATTACGCCATACGGAATAAATGTTTTTTTTTTTTCAAATAAAGAACTTGAGATTATTTCTTTTCTATATATCATGTATATTCACGAGATAGCATCAAAAATATTCAAGTGGGTTAAAACTATTATAATTTCATATGCCTATACATTTAAATTAAGAGGTCATGAGATTCTACACAAATACAAGAAAGAAATAGAAGACATCCAGGTGCCGAATAGCTCTTATTTTTAGCACTCCGTACATAAAAAATGAGTTTCCTACAAACGGGGCAAGATGATGTTACACAAAAGTGGAGCTGGGGATCCTCTCTTGAATGAGCTTGAATCAGTGAGCTCATTGACTCCTTTTTTATTTAGTTAATTTGGCCTCTTATTTAATTTTTACTTTTTTTGCATTTAAATTTTAATTTGTCATATCAATTAAGTTGTAATTAAAATCTTATCAACTTAGCCAATTTAAATTCCGAAAGTTCATGAGCAACCATAAATTAGTAAGGAATTGAGATTTTTATGATAAATTGTGCGTTTTCTAAGTCCCCATTATTCTGATAGCATGTTTCCGAATTTTAATAAGTAATATTCTGATCACTAGTCTAATTTGAAGTTTTTCAAAAATATGTTTATGAAGTGTACGACTTTTTGATTTTAGCTTAGAAGCTGTAAAAGTTCTAAAAGTGTGTTTTTGACAATCATACAAAGCATACTTTTATCAAAATAGTAAAAGCACGCAAAGTATAATTAAAATAGTAATAAGAGGAATGTGTTATATTATGTAACATTTTTTGCCCTAATCTATTAAAATATTAAAAAAATCAGAGAAAGGCGTTATGGGCATAACAACTTTCTCTAAATGTGAAGATAGCATAAAAGTATTATTAGCGACTCGTCTATTGAATTTATTATTTGTATCATCCTTTAACTCGGGGACTATTCACCCCTTCTTGGGCCTTTTACATTAACATAATCACCTGGTATATTTGATGCATGTTCTAAGTTTTATAATATTTTTTATATACAATAATTGAAAGTTATGATAAAACAATAACTGTTGGCATAAAACAGTTGAGTTGTAAATGGTAGTTATTATAAAAAAGAAGTGAGGGTATTAAGTAAACATTTGAAAGCACATCGAATGTTGGGTAGGTACTTTATTAATAGTATAAATATATTAATCTTAATTTACCATAGTTTGAGAAAGAGTTTTTATTTTATGGAATTTTGAGAATATGAAAAAAAATCCATCCATCGAATCACTCCAAATAAAATTAGTAATTTTTAATATTTCATTCAAACTCATCCATTTCTGTACATGAAATGGCTTAAACCTTGTATTTATTTAATTTGAGCTTTGAGAAAAAGGTTCCAATAAATTCAAACCATTAACAATACAAGCTCAGATACATGAATCTAAGTAAAGCCTTTGAACGATGACATCTTGATTATTTTGTCGAGTGGTCAATTGGTTCAATGTCATTACTATTTTCCTTCATCAAATAGGATTTTCTATTGGCTTTTGCGTGTGAGTCATTAGATTCTACAATTTATTGGACATGGGCTCACAACTCTTGAGATATTAAGAATATCAAAATATTCATATAAGTTTAAACTCCTTTAAACTAATAACTCAATTAGATTAATTGAAAATAACCCAATCTCCATGGTCGATGTCCAACCTCAAGTCCATGGAGCCCAACTATTTGGCCAAAAAGAATATGCTCTTGGAGAACCATTCTAGATCTATGCTTGCCATGTAGATACGGTCTTTCCATCTCTTATCTCCCAAAAGAGGCCTAAGGCAAGATATTTGTTGGCTCCTTAATAGCTTCGATAACTATGTGCCTATTCTAATGTTCAATTTCCCTTTATGATCTCATCTTTGAAAAACTTCTTTTCCAAATTATCATACTACCTTGCGCAAGGATTTTGTGGAATCGATCATTATAGAATACATAAGAGATGCACTCGCCCTTCACAATGACGAGGAGACGAATCCCATCTTGAATTTCATGAACCCCCATGTCTAAGTAGATCATACTCAAACTTAACTCAATGAGCCGCTGAGTAGTCAAGGAAGAGTCAAAGCATAAGGATCTATAAACAAGGCTACCATGGATCATCAGGTCAAATGACTAATTATATGCACTAATGTATGCTGGAGAACTTGCAACTACCGACTTGCCACTATGACTATCTAGTGGATTCTCCGGCGGGCCTTCAGTGAACTTGTTCTCTAACAAGCACCTACTAACATGCACTCATGTCTAACATGAATTGTTCACGAACCCCTTGGATTTATGCATCGTTAGTGCAAATCTATCCGAATCTTGGATGTCCTGTCTCTAAGATTTATGGCTTGGAATATTTTAAGATCACGACCGTGTAAGACTTGTTTCATGATCACCACCCAATGCATGACCAAGTCCTGTAGTCTTGTATGATCTAAGGGCTTCAACGAAATGCTAGCGAAGTAAAATAAGCATAAGATGAAAATGGCCATTTTTTATTGAGTATCATTCAATCAAGATTGTATCACAAGTGCAATAGTTTACATGCCAATCAAATTGGCTACGGGGCACTATTCCAACAATCTCCCACTTTCCCTAAAGCTAATCCCCCATAGTCTTAAGACCCATCTTCTCAAGATGTCCTTTAAAGACCTTTTGTGTTAGGGGTTTAGTCAATGGATTTGTAATATTCTCTTCTGAGGTTACCCTATCTACTCGGATGTCACCTCTATCAATGATCTTCCAAATCAAATGATATTGCTTTAAAATATGCTGGGATCGCTGATGAGATCTTAGCTCTTTGGCTTGTGCCACCACCCCCTGTTGTCACAGAAGACAACTACCTTCCTTTTTAGCTTCCAAAGCCGCAATAGATTCTACCTTTGTGGTTGAATCGGCCATGGTATCTTGTTTGGAACTCTTCCAACTCACCGCGCTGTCATTGAGGCAAAATATAAATCTAGAAGTAGATTTTAGGTCATCTACATCGAGTTGGAACTAGAATCTAAAAACCCCTCGAGTTTCAATTCTATATTGCCGTATACCAAAAATAAATCCTTAATCCTTCTCAAGTACTTAAGGATTGCTTTAACGGAAATCCAGTGATGTTTATTGGGGTCGGATTGAAAGCGACTCGTAACACTTAGAGCATGTGCTACATTCAACCTTGTACATTAAACGACATATATTATGCTCCTTATGGCGGACGCATAAGGTATGTGGGACATATTATGTCTATGGTTGTTAGTCTTAGGGGCCATAAACTTGGAGAGACGAAGACCGTGCCCCATTGGGATAAATCCCTTCTTAGATTTTTCCATACTAAACCTCTTTAATATCTTGTCAATGTACGTATTTAGAAAAGTCCAAGCATTCTCCTCGATCTATCTTTATAGATATATATTCCTAATACGTAGGATGCTTTTCCCAAATCCTTCATAAAAAATTGAGTAGATAATCATGCTTTAATACATTCTAACATTGCTCTTTCATTTCCAATGAGAAGAATGTCATCGAAATAAAGCACAATAAACTGTACACTACTCCCACTAGCCTTTTTGTACACACAATGTTCATACATATTTTTAACAAATGCAAACGATTTGACTATCTTATCAGAATGTATGTTCTAACTTCGGGATGCTTATTTAAGTCCATAAATGGACCTCTTGAGTTTGCAAACATTTTGCTTACTCCCTTTGGATGTAAAACCTTATGGTTGCTCCTTATAAATTTTTTCTTCAGTCTTTCCATGGAGGAAAGTGGTTTTCACATCCATTTTCCATATCTCATAGTCATAATATGCGGCTACGGTATGTAAAATCTTATTGGACTTAGGCATTGCGACCAGTGAAAAAGTTTTCTCAAAATCAATATCGGGCCTTTGACTGTAACCCTTTGCCACTAGTCCCACCTTAAAGGTCATAACTTCGCCATCGACCCCTAGCTTTCGTTTATAGATTCACTTGCAACCAATGGGTACTATACCCTTCGGTGGATCTACCAAAGTTCATACTTTGTTGGAGTACATGAAGTCTATTTTGGATTTCATGGCGTTTAGCCAATGTCCCAAATCTATGTCCAACATAGCTTTTTCATAGGTCTTCGAATCACTATTCAATTGGCTAGTCTCATGAAAGAGTCTGAAGCTTTTGGGTTGCTTCTTGATTCGATCTGACTTTCTCAGAGGTCGTGTGCTATGCTCTTGATGCTTACTTATTTCCAATGCTTGTGAGATTTGTTGATCATTTTGAACTTCATCAAGTTCAACAACAATGCCATTCCTATCTAATAGAAATTTCTTTTCCAAAAAGTAGGTGTTCCTTGAAACAAACACCTTTTGTTCCGAGGGATCATAAATGTAATAAGGCAAAGACTCTCTTAGGTATCCCACAAACTTGTACAAGGTGGATTTACTATCCAACTTGTCTTCCATTAGCCGCTTGATGTAAGCGGAAGAGCCCCAAACTCTTAGAAAAGAGTAATATGGTGCTTTGCCATACCACATCTCATGTGGTGTCATTAGCACTAACTTTAAGGGAACCATATTAAGTACCCTCACCGTCATATCTAGGGTGTATCCCCAAAAGGATATAGGTGCATCGAAAAAACTCATCATGGAACATACCATGTCCCACAAGGTACGATTTATCCTCTTGGCTACTCATTGTGTTGGGGTGTGCTGGGTGGAGTCCATTGAGAGAGAATCCCATTTTCTTTTAGGTAATCCAATAACTCGGCACTTAAGTATTCTTCTCCTCAATCCGATCGAAGAGCTTTAATACTTAGTCTCTTTTGCTTTTCTACTTCATTCCTATACTCTTTGAACTTTTCAAAGGCTTCGGACTTGTACTTCATAAGATACACATGTCTTAGCTGAGTACGATCATCGGTGAAGGTGATAAAGTAAGAATAGTCTCCTCTTGCACTAACTCTTAGTAGACCACAAACATCAGTATGGATCAAATCTAAAGGACTTGTGGTTCACTCTGATTGACCTACAAAAGGAGTCATGGTCATTTTTACCTTTAAACAAGATTCACAAGTGAGAAAATTCACAATGCTACTAACATTTAGTGCTTTGAGAGCTTCTAGCCTACTCATCCTATTTTTAGAGATATGTCCAAGTCTTGCATGCCACAACATGACATCTTCTTGGATATCTAATTTCCTTTTACTTGATTGAATGTGCATCAATGAAGGTTGAGAATCTAATATGTACAATCCATTGTTTAATGTACCTTGTTGGATTAAAAAACCATTCTTTAATGCTTTCAACATCCCATTAGATATAGAAAAATCATATCCTTCATTATTCAAAATAGGAATAGAAATAATGTTCTTAACAAGATTAGGTACATAGTAGCAAGGATCAAGTACAATGCAAAAATTTCCCAAGTCTAACTTGATTATGCCTTCAACCATGGCCCCAACTTTTGCTCCATTTTCAAGGCGGAGGATCATATCTCCTTCATTGAGACTCCTTTGTCTTTCCATCCCTTGTAATGTATTATAAAGGTGAGAATCACATGTGGTATCAAATACACAAGAGGAAGAATTTTTCGTTAAGTACACTTCAATAAAGTACATATCCTTATCAAGGGTGCGAAGGTATTCCTTGTAATTCCTTTTCTAATGTCCTTTTTTCACCACAATGGAAACAAATAGCATTGGTGTAGCACCCCCTCTCAGGACAGCGCCCAAGTTGAGGCACTACTAATTCAATCTTAAATACCAATCACATAATACTAGGAAACCTATAATTTAACCATTTCAAAAGTAAAATAGTCACACTAATCCAAAAGAATCATTCCGAAAGCATAATATATACAACCTAAGTATCAGAATCCAACTCAGCGGAAAATAATTCATTTATCCCAAAAGATTACCGCTCTGAACGAAATATGTACAATCCAGCATCTTAAGTTCAACATAACATTCACATAACATTTCTTATATCATTGCCTTAATCAGGTGTAAATATAAGCATAATCGCAACACCTAATCTATTACAAAATAAATTGTCCAATCGAAACCTAGCTCCTGCTTCTCACTTAGGCTTGTCTGAAAAGAAATAAGGAATAACAAAGAGGATGAGTCTTAAGGACTCAGTGAGGAAAATTCGTAATAGGATATGGAGGAGAAGTTATTAAATTTCAAGAACAATGAACAAGGTTATTGATAATAATCAGGTAATCAGCTCATGCTTGCTGGAAAATCAGAATTTATGCTCAAAAACTTGGAACATTTAAACATTTAGCTGGCCTATTGGCATCCTTCCTTATTGCTCCTTGATGAATACAAGATAACTTTTTCACTAGCATTTAACTTGAGCCTAAGAACTTTTCTCTTTATCTGTAACTTTACAATAACATTTCACTTGAACATGAACATTTTCTCCTTATCTCTCCATTTGCTCGCGCACACAGCTTGATGTGTAACAACTTGCTTTTATGGCATAGTCGACAGCATGCCTGATCCCGCCACTCACAATTTTGCTACCTCCAGCTAGTTGTAAGTCAAGATCGTAGGTGGGTACTAGCTGGGAGATCTGTCATCGTTGGTCCGTACCGCCCGGCCATCTTTTCGGACCTAGCCTCTAGCCCAACTTCCCGTGGCGTCCCTCTGGGTTGAAATTCCCAAGGGCGTCCCCATAGGTTGCATGATACAATGCCAACAGATATCAAATCAACTTTTCAAGTAATAACATGAACATTTCAGAACTTAACATGACTTGCCATATACGAGGCAAAACATTTTTCAATAATGACCGGCAAGGCCTATTCTAGTAAACAAGGTACATGAATAGTTTAAGGGAACTTTTGACACAAATAGGTCTACCAAACCATTTCAAATGTCATTTTCATAAATATCAGGATCATTTTCACAAAGCTTTACAGAAGCTGATCTGGACAGTCATTTTCAATAAAATGGAACAAATATCAATCAATTTCAAATCAAGAGAACCTCACAGGATTTGAGAATCAATAACAAATCATGTCATATATCAATCAGCAGAACCTAACGGGTTCAATGATGACTATAGATTAGGCTCAAACAAATCAAGAACCAATCGTTGGAATCCTCACAGGGGTAACAATAGTCAACATAGTATGATAAACAAAGTAATACTAACCCTCACAGGGGTTTATCAAGGAATAGAAAGGTACAAGGATTGCCAAATTGGCGGATCCTCACCTTTTGTAGTATCAAAGAAAACTATTACAATCTATCGTCTACCGATCCGCGGAACCCACTTCTACTTCACCTAACCAAAATAGTATAATTACAGTCAAAATCCATATTTGACTCCCAGCATCACTATCATGCTTATCATTAATCCAAATTCACCAAATAATCATATTAACATGATAGTTTAAAGCTTAAACGGCTCTATCGATCTAATAACAATCAATAAGTTCGACTATATCCAAATTAATCATGGTTTCATATGAAATCTAATAACTAAGCAATAGCTAGTTCTTAATTAAATAATCGTTCTTGTCATATCATCCAAAATTCACAATAATTGTCCAATTACTATCACTTAGATCTAAATCCACAAATCTACAAGTTAAAGTTCAAATCCTTTAATTAACTCAATTAATTCCAACATAACAAATATTCGGGTCTACAATTTATAGGTACTCCTTGCTTAGGAATTATACTCACATATAGATATATATCAATCATCCCAACATTTTCATTCTTGTCATACATATATGGCTTTAAATGGAAGGTACAACATATGCATCTATATCAAGGTACAACCAATTAAAGCTTATTCCATAACTCTTTATTACCTAAAATGCTTATCTAGGCCTCGAAATCACAAACCAAGAACACCACTACGACATTGGAATAAGGAGAAGAAACTGGTTTCGGGTCTCCGAAGCGCCGTTGCCGGCCGTCGGCTGCCAGAGTGCTGCCGTCTGCCGCCTCCGAAAAATTTCACGATCACCACCAAAATGTTCCTATCTAGCTCTTGAATCCAACCCCCCAATCAGATTTCAATTTCTCAACCTCAAACACGTTCAATCGAGCTCCTCAACCACCAAGTAGGTTTCTCACCACTATTGATTTCTCTCCAATTTTCACCATTGTCGTTGCTCCAATCCCCCATGCAAACATACCACCGTGATCCCCTCTCTCAGCTCTTCCCAACCATAGCCTTAAAATTGGATTTGCCCACTGAAAAATCACAAACCTACTTCCCACCGTGACATTCTCTCTCTCGGTCTCGGTCTCTCTTTCTCTCGCCGGAAATTTCAACGGGATATGGTGGAGTTTCCGTGGAGCTAGTAAAGAGGAGAAGAGAATGGTTGAGTTGGTTTAGCTAGGGAATTTGGTTGCCAGAGGAAGCTCACCGTGGAGGAATGGTGGTTGCGGTGAAGTGAGGAAATGAAAGAGAAAGTGAATAGTGAAGAATGAGAAAAATGAAGAAATAAGTTGTTCTTCTTAAATCCAACTTTGTCAAATTGCAATTGAGTCCTTAGTCTATTTAAGTTAATCAATTAAGTCATCAAAAATTATAATTTATCCCCAACAAAATTTAAATAAAATAATAATATGAAAAAAAATAATTAAATTTCAACAAATATTGAGAATAATAAAAAGTTGTAATTCAAACCCCCAAACTTTATAAACTAATTAAATTTAATAAAATTTCATAAATAAATAAAAAATAATAATAATTTTACATGATTCCCCAAATAATAATTAACAGAATTAATAAAATAATTAGGGGTGTTACAATCGGTTTTAGCCTCTTTCTTCTTCTTGACTCCCCCAGAACTTTCAAGGGCTGCTTTCCCTTATAGGAAGAACTCTTCTTCCTTTTACCTCCCTTTCTAGCACCCCTAGAGCCTTTAGAATTGGAGGAGGAAGCATGCATAAGGGGTTTGTCCTTTTTCATAGTCGCTTCGGCAATCATTAATATGTTGATTAATTCATTAATCGTTACTTTTTACTTCAACATGTTGAAGTTCATAACGAATTGGTCAAATAGGCTAGGCAATGATTGAAGGAACAAATTCACATAGAGCTCATTCTCCATGACAACATCTAATTGACCAAATTTCTTATGAGACCAATCATCTTTAACCCATGGTCATGGACACTCGAGCCCTCATTCATTATAGTTCTCATTCATTCTAGTTCTAAAGAGCTCCTTAGATAATGAGAACCTTTTATATCTAGTTTGAACACCATACAACTCTTGTCGGTGAAAGTAGATCTTGCGAGCATGTTTTATGTTCTCGTGAGACTTTTGAAACTAATTAGACATAGAAGCCATCATGAGGCATCTTGT